>CM053791.1:73281148-73763648 GCA_028749045.1 Cupressus sempervirens
ACAAGTGTAGCTCTTATCCTGGCTTCTTCTCTTAGCAATTTTTACTGCATATTAGTTAGAAATCTAATCTTTGTATAGTGAGTATAACTATAGCTTGGTTCAAGTGATAATTGATGTGCACTTGCCTTCAAATCTTCATTAATCTTAGAAAGTTTGTCTTTTATTTCCTTGGTGTAAAGAGATGTGTCACAAAGTTTACCGAATAGAGAAGTCACATTGTTACAAGAGGTTTCCAATGAGCCTAGAATAGTAGACAAGTCTACTTGATGCATTGCAATCTTCTATGCAATTAGCTCCAATACTTTATGTTCAAATTTATTTTCTACTCTCTACAACAATTTCTCTTGTCCATTGAAATCTTTGTTGAATTTTTGGATTACTTCTGCTAACTGAGGAAAAATTGGTTGAGAAGTGTCAACCTCAGTGTTGACTACTTCTGCAAGAATGTTCTTTGCATCTTCAAGCACTTGAAACTCTTTGTTTCTTTCCTCTCTAAGCCTCTACTACTTAGATTTCTTCTATAGTACTCACCTACTATATGCATCTAATCAAGGTTTAGATTGGAGATACCCCAATTTAGGATCATTATGAATGTAATTATGATTGCTATAGGATCATATTGCTGACACCTACAATAACATATCTCTCTTTTTAGAGATTAGATTACATTTTGGTTTTCTGGCTCCATCTCGGGTGATACTGAAACTTGTACTATTGGTCAATACAAAGTTGCCAACTAGTGAATGTCTATAACTATTTGCCATGGGATAAAATTTTCTATTAAGAACTATTTTATTAGCATTGAAGGTGAGTTAGGATTTTATGATTTGAAACTGGCATATAAATTATTGCATGATAGGTTATCGATTATGTTTATTATGTTTCAAACTCATTGTAAACTACATTCTATGTTTGTATGTATTGGAAAGAAAGTTTTATATTGTATGTTAACTTGACATTGCAAATACATTAGTATGTAATATGTTGTATGTATTTGGAACTTGTCATTGTATTTTCATGTGTGATTGAGAAGGGATTGAATTATTGCATTAGATTTGTTTTCAGTATAGCATATAGGCATATGATGTAAAGGGTTTAGATGCTTTTTATTGCATATATCCTTAAGTTGGTTTTGATTTCATAACTTATATTCATTTTATTTTTTTAAAGGTTTAATAACTGTAATTGGTATAGTATATACATATGTTATGAAAGAGGGGATTAATATTTCTTAAATGACATGGAACCCTATATGGGTTTTGAATGCCATGTAAAAGGGATATCAGTATTGCTCATAGCCAAATTCATGGCGGTGGTTTTGGTATTGCCAAATACACAGCTCTGTGGTACATGATGTGTATTGAATGCATGTTTATGAGGAATTATGGCACTAAAGGTTTGGACAGCCATTTCTTTTTGTGAGTTGGGTTTCTTGCAGAATTTGGGCCGAAAACTTGGCTGCATTGCTTTGTTTTGCTTAACATATGTGACCCTTGTTGCTGAGGTATCGGCATGATGAGGGGTTTTATTAGAAGGGGATATTCGCATATGTGGTTAAGCATGATGGAGTTACTCATCAGAAGTTGTATGTTGTTATTGTTGGGTTCTTCTACTTCACTCCATTGTGAAGTCATTTGTGAGTTATGTGTGTTAGCATTGTGGAGATTGTTTACTAGTTTTGACTTGGCTTTTGGGGCTTTAGCACTGAGCTAAATTGTAGAGCATTGTATTGAGCATTTTCCATCTTCTGTATTTCACGCAGGGGCAATTTTTTACCCTACTCTCTCTCTATTTACAATTGCATTGTTATTTCGATAAACATGTTGTATACGGTTATCAATTTTACATGATGTGTATTGACACTCAAGGATGGACATACACAGAGCATGGCACTGTGTGTAATGCTTAGCCCAGTATATATCCACATTTGAATTTGAAGTTATGGAGAAATCATTTTGGGTGTCACTATATGTATATATTTGAGCTTTTCCCTAAACATACTTTATCTTCTCCAAGTTGAACCCAGTTGGAGACTCATGCATGCGATAGTAAGTATGCATTAGATTGTGGTATCCTTATGGGTATTCGGCATTGTCAGGGCTGATCTCTGAGAGAACCCATATCTTAAAGTTCATAGATATGTATGGTTTGGCCATAGTCATGAGCTCACATTAGGTTGCAAACTCATGACTGATCAAGGGCACAGTCACTCTATTTTTAAAAAAAATTAATTAATTAACTTGACCAGAGGGTTAAGTCATTATAATAAACAGTGCACTTGAATTCTAAAACAGGGTCATTATGTATTAAAAATAGTAATATAGTGACCAATATATGACAACTGATGGTAATGAAATTTTGTCAAATAGTTAAAAGAAAACCTAAATCAAGTAGAAAATTCTCTGTGACAACATAATTTAACCATTAATATATGATGGAAATTGAGTCGTAATTAACTGTTGTTTTGTGAAATTGTTCGCAACTAACTAAGGCATTATTTTATAAACAAAGATATAGATAGATGTTGTTATTTCAATATCAACAGGGTCATTATGTGAAGAGTTAGTGTGCATCTTATAGCTTAGGAATTTTACATCTTAATTACTTTTGGTCATTGGCATGATGAAAGTTATATTGCATATTTGTGAATTACATTGTGAATTGATTTCAGATATTGTTGTTATAACTGGGTGGTGGCTTATTGTTAAATAGTGGTATGACTTCAATAGACACCTGTATATTCAATAACATTGTTAATGATCATTTGTTAAGCATTGGTTGCACTTGGATTCAATTATGTTTAATTTTTCTAGGAAGTGTCTTAATAGCATTTATGGATTGTTTTGAGATAAGATGTTTGAAATAGAATTCTTTTATTTATAAAGATGTATTTCAGTTCATAATTGAAATGGAAAGTCATTTCAAGTAATGAGGTAGATTTATGATATATGTTTGATGATATGCCATTTAAAGCAAGAATAACACATGTGCATTGTTTTATTATCTTAGGTCATTTTGAAGGATAAGTTTAGTTTATTATAATAGTAGCAATAAGTAGTATAGTACTACGACTGGTAAATATCATTAAACTAATGTATCAGTTTAGTTATATTTACAAGATTGTAATATTGTAGCATCTATTTCTATTGTTAAAATAATCTAAGTTTACTTTCAAATTTGGTAGTAGAAGATGAGATTTTCAATAGACGAAGAATGTAATATCATGTGAAAACTTACTTGTTCTTCGTTGCATGTGCATTCTTAGAATATTTGCTTGATGTGTATTTTAAGGATAGTTGTAATGATCGTATATCAAGGTGGTTGAATATCGATTTATCCTATTCAGTCAATTGATTTAGTGATAATTTTAAAGAAGAATTGGGTGGGTTAATTACATACAAAAGATAATTGGCCTTACCTATGACTTAAACTAGTAAGGTTAAGTACGAAGAACAAGGCAAGTCTCTATTACGTCATTTCATGAGTACCATAGAGAATTTCCACTATGTGTTGTCTATGAGCTTACCATATACGGATGCAATATCTTAGCACCATAGTGATGACACCTCAGTATATGTATGATTTATTTACTAGTTATTCTTAGTGCAAGTTTAATTTTGCATTGTTAAGAAGATGTTTACTTCTTGCATATAAATTTTAGAATTTCACTATGTTATGTGGTTTAGATATTTGCATTATGGTTTTGTATATGTTTATTCTAACATGTATGCAGGTGGACTACGTTTTTCAACTTAGTGTGTACTGAGCCCTCTTTGTGTTGCGTTGCATTTTTGTGTGTTTTCAGGTGTTTCAAGTTGATTAACAAGTAGCTAAGGATGACTGTTGAAGTTACTTCTTGAAACAAAATTTGTTACTTGTAGGGTCCATATGTTGGACATAGGCATTTAAGAATGATATCGTACTTCATTATTATACTAAACTTTTTATGTATTTAATTTATTTGGATGATATCTTCTTCTATTTTGAGGTTTACGAATTGAGAGTGACTCAATCATTGTTCTTATTCTTGTAAAATGTTAATTAAATAAAAAAAATTTCTTTCATTCATTATGCTTTTTTTTTTTTATCATGGACTCTATAGAGAAAAGTTGAGAGTTACATGGACATGTTTGGTTGTCGAGTTATGAAGCTTTTATCAAGCAATCAGTTGAATAGTGGATGATAGGTTGTCACCCATAATGTTCAGAATGATGTCATCACAACTATTGTTATACTGAGCATTAATGGAAAAGTTTTAACAAAAAGTAGGAAATCAAATTCATTTTCACTGTGAATTCTAAGTGTTATTGCAAAGAAGAGATTTGTAAAGCAATCAAGCGACTTTGAGTGGAATTTGTAGCTAAGTTCTTTGAAGTTTTTCATGGTTTATTGAGTAGCCATGGCATCAAGTAGTAGTAGAAAGGTAAGGAAAGGATTAGAGATTTTGGTTTGAGGAGTTGAATGGAAAGCTCTTGATATCAAACTTGTGCCAGTAACAGCTAAAACCCTCAACCCAAATGGAGAACAGTCGCAGATTCCTCCCAAGGTACTTCTTCTAAATGATATTTGAACTCATTTTAAGCATGCAATTCAAGAAATAGAAACCCAAGAAATGGATGATGCCTTATGTGAACACTGTGTCAATTTGATTCTTAAGCCTAAACATAAACATTTGGAAGAAAAGGGTTTAACCCACATTCCCCATCTACCCCAAAGTTTCCAAATAAAATGGATTAGATATATCCTTAGCCAAGTTCACAACAGTCAGTTATGGCTTGAGAAACTAGTAGTAATCATAAAGAAAATGATCCATCATATTACTGGTCTTCCCATGCTCACCAAGGCCAAAGTAACGAAAACCCTAGGTTAGGTAGAGTTGGAGAAGAAAACCCTAGTCGAGTGGGATGGAAGAGGTATGAAGACTAGTAGTGTCATCAATAAAAAATTAAAATTCAATATCCATGTGACATCACACAAGATCTATAGTTCTAGCCAACTAAATAGTGTGTCATGTGAAGCCATTGACCTAGCCTACAAGGTTGTGAAGAACAACTTGTCATATGACCTTGCATATTTTTTGTTGAAATAGTTCAACAAAAATATGGAAAGCATTAGAACCTCCAAGAACAATCCTTGCAAATTTGGTTCATTGTTGACATGTCTATTTTTCTATGTTCAAAAATTCTTCCCTTCAAAAGGCATGGTAGTATGGAGAAAAGATGTGTTGGTATTATATTAGATTAATGAATATATTTCTGAAATGGGAGAAAATTTTGTTAGCATTATGGATAATTATTTTGAAGTTTTCAAGGAAAAGATGAATAACAGATTTAGGATTCCCAAGAAACTAGTCGAAGATTACAAAAATGATATTTGTTTCATGGTAGATAGTGACAGAGTCTACATTCAGGCAGTAAGACCTAGATTTGTATGGGTGAAACCTCTTCCCTATGAGTTTAACAATAATGAAACCAAAGATATCATTAAAGCCCTAGTGAATGAGCCAATTGATCCAAAGGAACCATACTTTCGAACATATGATGAGGCCAAGGCAAGAATTGAACTTGAGATCAAGCTTCCAAAGGTGATTGACAAAGGTAAGAAAAGGATAGCCAAATAGAAATCACCCACACCTCTTATGTTGATAGAGGGGAAAGGAGAAGATGTTGAGGATGCAAAGGATGAAGAGGAGTTGGAAAATGAAAAAGAATCAATAAAGAAGAAAGGCAAGGTGATTATCACAAAGCCACCAAATCCATCCACTGTAGTGTTTACCAGAAGATCCGAGAAAAAGGAAAATAAGGAAGGTAGTGATGTTATCTTCAACTGATCTTTGCCTACATTTCAAGAAAGACTCAAGGTGCCGAGAGAAGGTGTCGGTGTGCATAAATTTAAAGCTCTCAAGTATGATACAAGGACTCTAGTAGAGCATAAAGAGGTTAAGGATCTATTCATGGACAAGATGGGCCAATGAAAATACTCTCTAGACTAATTGGCATCATAGATCCTTGGTGTTGTTAGAATTCATTAGAATAATTGAGAGCAGGGGTGAATCAGTTATTCAAGGTCCAAATGCCCTATTAATACCTTTTTACTACTTTTAATGAATCCATACCCTTTTCATCTATTCAAACTTAAATCAATCATATAAGCAAGTTACAGTAAATCAACATGCAAAGATAAAACATTCAAGATCAACACATGACACAATGATTTATGTGGAAACCCAATTTGGGAAAAACCACCAGGAACATGCTACTTGATTCTCACTCTTCTGAAGTGATTCACTTTTAAAAGCCTGCCCTGTTAAAGGCTTACAACACACCATTAAATGTGACCTTGTTAGAGGATTTCACCAAACTATTAGGAATGGGCATGGTTAAAGGTCTTTAGAACATTCACTTGGAATGTCACCTTGTTAAAGGATTTTTCTAATGGTTGTTAAACCAACCTAAGTCCATAGGATTTAGACTTACAGTTACAATTGCTAGAATGTAACAATAATGGTAATTTGATTTGATATAACTTACAACATACTTTGCAGATTTTAGATCACACTTTCAGTTCAATCCTTATGCTTGGCTTTAATCTCTTTAGCTTTCACTACTTGTCTTCCTCTCAAGCTTTGTCTCCTTGAGTCTTCTAACTCATTCTACCAATGCAATCATCTTTGTGGTCATCTATACAAATAGAATTTCTGTACTATCTTCTCCTAGGCACATTCTTCAGCATTTCATGCTTTTATGCTTGACCACTATCTCTCTTTCCTTCTTTCCCCTCTCAATGTCTCCTTCTCTCATTAACTTATGTCTTCTTATATAGAAGTCTGATTTGCCTTTACTGCTCAAATCTCCCTCTTCAATTTTAGGGTTTCCAAATGGATTAGGTAGGATACAATGTATCTACCCCATATCTTGTTTTTTTCTTGAAACTTTGCCAGTTGTATCTTAAAAACATTCTACATGGTGTTTTGTGCCACCAACTCATCATTCTTATCTTTCTTTTAATTCACATATTTCTAGATAACAACCTTGCCAGCTTAGATTTGGCAAATCTTCGATTTCCTAAATAATGCAGCAACTCAACATTATTGAGTTATTGGTGCTCGACACCTCTGTGTTACTCGGCACCTATACCAGCTTGGCATTTGAACTTTTTCAGCACTTTAACTTACTTGGTACTTGAACTTACTTGAAACTTGAACTTACTCAACACTTGAACTTACTCGGCACTGGAACTTGCTTAGCACTTGATTCTACTCGGCACCACTCAGCATCTGAAGTTTACTTGGCATTAACTAGAACTTGCTCGGCTCTTACTAGCTTGGTTGGCTCCTTCTCTCTAATGAACTTAGTTTGAGCTTTACAAAATACTTAGCTAAAACCTTAAATCTTTGATATGTTTCAGTGTGCCCATTCTTTGTATTATGTCATCAAATATACTCTTTTCATCAATGGCTTAACTGATCCTTGTACTTCATTACAACATCATAACTTCAACGTTTCTCTAGGTATTTTAGTTACATCTTATTGATTGCCTCCACCTTGAAAATCAACTAATTGATAGTGTTTGGATCACTAAAGCAATTTGTCATCCTTTCAAGTAGCAAGTTTGACATCAATGACAAAACAATGATTGAGGACATTCTTTGCTAGTTTCATATTTTATTCCAACAATCTCCCTCAAATTTTCTTATAATTATTTCAATCATTTCCAATAGGTGTTTTGTTAGAAAAGATCAAGGTAAGATGGGAGAATACCAAGCAAACTATCAAATATATTTTTACACAAACCTTAAGATAGTTGGTATCCACCTTGACTGATGCAGAGGTAAATAAAACATTTAAGGACAATGAGAACAAAATCACTCTTAAGTTCAATACTTGTCTAGTTCTAATTAAAGATATAGAGTATGTTGTGAGGAATGCCAAAAATACATGGAGAAATGTGTTCTATCTTCACAAACTAATTGAGTATCCAGTGGAGATCAAAGATGATGATGATGATAGTGACAAGGATGAAGATAATGATGAAGACTCCACTCAATTTGTCATGGTTGATTATCAAGAGCTAATGAAGGATGATGAAGAATAAGAAGAGGAAGAAGCTACCAAGGAAGCCAAGGAAGATGATGAGGAGACCAACCCAGTCAAGATAGCTATGGTTTTCATTTCCTCACTTCCTCACTCTCTAGCTAAACTTGCAACATCATCAAGCTTAGAGATAGCTTTAGCAAGTTTGATTGTGACAACTATTGACACATCAAATGTCCAATCACTCTTTGCTACCTTAGAACTTAGCACATCACTAATAGAAGTGTCTACCACTTCATCTACTGAGCTACATTATCCTTCATCCACCAAGTCAACATCTACAACAATGGATATAGTATGTTCCATAATTTTGTGTTCTTTGATAGTAAGTATAGTTTTGGATTCTACAATTTTGGCTACTTCAGTTTTGAATACTCCTATAAGTACTTTAGTTTTGGATTTACTAAGCCTACCTATCAGTGTTCCATTTGTTAGAACTATACAAATTTTCATTACTAGTCCTACTATCTCTATTATTGTTTCCATACCGAATCCAAAGGCTTTAAGTATAAGGATAGTTGAAGCTAAGGTTAAACTGAGTACAATAGTTTTGAGCAAAGGAAAGGAGAAAGAAGAAGATATAGATTTAGATGAGGAGATTGAAATTCCCAAATGGGATATTTACAATCTTACTACAGATCAAATGCATATAGTTAGTTAACTCCTCCAAAAGAAGGAATAACAACAGAAACTTAGAGAGGAGAGAAACAGAGAGTATAAAATTATAGATGATGCCAAGAACATTTTGACTAAGGCTATAGGTATTGAAGTTGATAATTGTCAACACATTTTGTTGCAATTAAAAGAGGTAGTCTAAAATTTCAATGAGGACACTAGTGGTCAAGATAAATTAATTGAGAAAGAAGAGAATAAATTTGATAACAAATTGATTGAGCACATTGCTCAGCAAATAGCAATCCAACAAGTGGAGCTTTCCTCAAATTTGACTAATCTTGAAACCTTTTGCACAAATGTAACATCACTTTTTGCAAATTTGTGTGATGTTACTAAGTTCACAAAGGAAATAAAGAGCAAATTGATAAAGGTTGATCAAGAATTGAAGGCTAGTGCACAATAGTTGCAACTTGACTCAAGTTCAAGCTATGCACATCATATGAAAATCAGATTCTTGGTAGATATGTAAGCAGAGTTGTTGAGAGAGGAAGCAAGGATCTGGTCTACACTATTAGATATTCAGAATATGATCCTTCCCATCATGGATATAGTGTAGAAGCATATTGTCTATTCAAAAACATTGATCCGTGACAACAACTTCTTCATTGCTTCTCCATTGTACATCACATGATCTAGCTATCTACAGAAGTTCAAGTTGCTCTACATATGTGCAAAGTTTTGCAAGAGAACTGGGATAAGACATTAACACTCATTCTTATTGTACATTTAGACAATTAATATGCTGTATATGGGGAGAATGAGATACTTGTTATGATATGTATACTATATGTAGGAGAATCATGTAGAGAGCAAGTGTATATAGAAGAGAATTTGTAGATATAGTATACTGTATATACTTACAAAGAAATTTTTTCAAAAATCTCAAAAACAATATACCATACCAAGCTAGTTTCACACTGTGATAAGTTTTGGCTGATAAGTGTTTTTGTCACTAATGCCAAAGGCAGAGATTGTTGACATTTAGTCAAATTCATTATTAGTGAAAATAGTTATTTAGATTATGTATGGCTACCGAGCTTATTGAATAGTCTACAAGTGTTTTCCATCTATTTTAGTAGCCACCAAGCACTACAGTTCATACCGAGCATTCTAGTGGTTACCAAGTGAATTCAGTGAGTGTGAAGTCTAATAGTTCAACCTAAGTAGTCTAGTGGTTACTGAGCTTTGCAATTCCTACCAAGTTAGCAATTCGTGTAAAGAAAAGCTAGTGTTTACTGAGTGCAGTCATGGTAAACAAGTAATTCAATTTATACCAAGTTACACAATATCTATCAAGTCACCAGTGTAGACTGAGTTCTAGACTATATTGAAGTGATTAGTGGACTGAGCTTCTACTTCTATTGAGTGCATGATGATGCCAAGTAATCATAGTGGATGCCAAGTATTAGAACTTCACCAAGTTAGTCTTCAGAACTCGAGTATCTACATATGGGATGACTTTGTAATATTGGTGTTAACTTGTATGATGGCTGACTTTGTAATTATTTAAATTGGATTGATATATATGTAATGTATTGTATCATATCCAAGTGTGACAATGTAAATGTGAAAAGGATGCATGCAAATGTGAATCAACAGTAGATAAGGTGTATTGTAAGGCCAAATCAATAAAGGAGAAGCAAAGTCATATTTACCACATAGAGGTGATCAATACTTCAAGGAATCTCTATCAAAAATTCAATTGTAAGTCAGAGATCTACTATTTCATTATAATAGGTGAACTAGACGAAATCATTTAATAAGGTAGACTTAATAGTCTCTTCTCAAATCTCTTTACTAAGTGCATACTTCACTGTATGTTTGTAAAACCTTTAACAAGGTGGACCTAGTAGTCCTAATTGCTCTTAATAGAGAAACTAATTAGAAGTGATCAATGTAAGTCTTAACTAGCCAAATTTATCCTATAGTATTGAAGTTTTGTGGGTATCATCCCCACCCCAGTTTTACTTTCTATTTGGAAGCTTTTTGGGTCACCAAAATTATTGTGTTCAAGTATTATGAATGTTCTATGCTTTTAGTTTCTTATGCATGCAGTTAGATTTGATTTGATGAATTAAATGGTAATTGGATTATTACAATTAAGATTTGAATCTGATAAAGTTTTTGAGGTTATTGATTCACCCCTCCCCTCTTAGTAACCTAGCTAGTCTTGAATATTTCTAACAAAATTTATAGATACTTAGATTAAATGACAATAAGAAGGCAAACAATTATGCTTGCTATCTACTATTTCTGAAATTTTATTTCACTATTTGAAAATTTGGGCTAGTTTTAGAGATCTACAGTTGCTAGAATTTGTTACACTTTTCACACAAAATGGATTCAATATCACTCAATACTCTAATAATAACTTTAACTCTTATTCCTAAATCAAATAGAAATAATTATCTTACATTTTATCAAATTTATCAATGAGTGAGGATTCAATATGATTAAAAAATAACTCATCTCTAAGATTTGAATATTTACTTTATTAATGTTAAAAAATAATTCTATATTTCATGTCCTATTTAATGTAATTTATATTTTTTAAAATTGTGTATGAATTGTCAGTATTTATTGATTATTTCAAATTTTCCATGTCCCTTACCACCACTGTAAAGGCAATGGAACTTTTTATGTCTATTAAGTTGATTTCCCTTTGTACACAGACTAGATCTCTTAAACTATTGACCCATTAATATTGATTTCCTTAGATGTCATTAGGGGAAATAACCTATTATCCACCCCAACTAACTTCATGACCTAAAGTTACTAATTTTTAATTCAAAATTTGTCAATTTTTCAATGAACCTCTACATGTAAGTTTATATCTTCAAGCTAACCTTTCAAGTTTTCCACATTTACATAGCTATTTGTAGAACTTATAAAGTGCGAGGTGGTCTAAAAGTGCCACTTAAAAAAATTAATCCAGTCTAAAAGTACCATTTTAAAATGTGCAACCATTTTTTCAAGAATTTTATGAATGATAATTAATAGGGAATGATAGTGGTAGACATGATGGTAATACAAACATGGGCGACAATAGACATGATGATAATACAAACATGGGCATCAATAGACACGACAATAATAGAAAAATAGGTGAAAACTGTATAGTTTCCCCTCAAAATATTATTTAAGTTATAATAGAGGGGAAAAGGGAAGATTTGTTCAATGGGTCGGGTAGGTAAAAGGATGGGTAGTACATGCATTATGGCCATAAATGGCTTAGTGGCCTTGTTAATTCTTGAAATCCTATTAACATTTCCATTTTCATTTATTCTATTGAATCAAAAGGATTCTTCATGATCTCCTATGAATCATATAAATTTTATGTGAAAATATAAAAATTGATAAAAATCTTGAAATATAGATTAAATAGAAAAAAAAATGAGCTTTTGATTGTCAGATTTTACCAAATGAAGATTGGATAATATAAAAGATTTGTAACACAAACTTTTTTTAGCTTATTCCACTAAAGGATCCAAAAATAGAACTAATTTCCCACCTTGTAATAAACATTCCGTATACTCTCTACGTTTGAGCTTCCATTTCCCTTTTAGAACCCAAAGAATGATGGTTACTATGCTGTAAATGTCAAATTTAGTAAAATTATTTTACACTTGTTAGGTACTTTGTATCCAATATGTTGGATTCTATTTTTGGCTCCAATGGTGAGAGGAAATTATTTGATAAATGAAAAGCTAGTCCAAAGTCCCTTATTTTTTTCACAACATTTTTGTGGAGAAGTATATTTTTTGGATTAAGATCACTGTGGATTACAAAATTTAACTTTAAACTGTGCAAATATTGTAATCTAGAGTAGGCTTAGGAAATAATGTTCATTTTGGCATGGCAAGGGAGTGAAAGAGCACCATTTTTTTTTAGCTTAAATGATGTGTCAAACAATCAACAAACATATATTCATAAATTACACAACTTGACTTAAAATAGGCTCCCATTGTACTCACCAAGTGCGACTTGTATGGATCTAAAAATCATGACCTACGAGTAGAAGATTGTAAGAAACATAAATGAAAATAGAGGAGACTAAACTTTTTTGTTCTTTGAAGTAATTTATTGTTGTATCTCCTAGTGGAACTCTTCATGTTAAGAGATAAACTGAGAATACACAAATAGAGACAAGAGACATGATATATCATTGTTCACCACAACTATGGCTATGTCCACACTAAGAGCAAAGAAAATATATTATTTAGTTATGGTAGCTTACATACTCAGGGTTTTGACCTTATATTTATACATTACTCTTCAAGAGAAGTCAAAGAGACAAATAAAAAGAATATGAAATGAATAGACATGACAGTTGGACTTCACATCCAACATTTTCCCACTTATAGTTCAACTTATGCTACAACCTCATATTTGAATATACTCCCACTTAAACTGTGCTTTCCCTTACCAAACCCCATTGTAAGAAATTATCAAAAGACAATCTTTGTATCTAGAATAGTAACCAAGAAAATCTCTAATCATATCCAACTAACCATACAACATTGGTAGATATATAACTACATAACCAACCCATACATTAACTCACCAAATATACCATCTTCCAAAAAAACACACCAAAAATCCATTGATGTGAAAAAACTAGAAGACCATTATAGAGAAATTAAAATTGCATTAGAAATGTCGACTATAAGTTGACTCTATCTACCAACCAACACATAGAAGGCATGCCATTAACATGAGATGATCTCTAAACTGCAACCAACCTATTGTAAAATCACATCTTCTGTCATGCCCAAACTTTGAGGACATAAACACACACAATTTTTTTTAAAAAATAATAATGTTACCAATAAATTAAAACTAATTCATAATAAAATTACAACTAAAACTTAACACATATATTAACCAACTAAACAAGATGATAAATAAGCATAAACACTAATATCTAATGATGCTCCATTTAACTAAATCCATTTCATTTTCTTTTATATTAGTCAAATCGATAATCAAATAATATAAACTATTATAACACAATAGAATGTAAATCTTAGTTTACTTAGTTAATAAATCATACATTTAACTATAACTAATAGTCGTCAAAACTTAACTTACATAATTACAATAAAATCATAAACAATCAATATTAACACGTCTCACAAACCTCAAATCTAAATATTTTGATATTTAATTAATAAAAGAACGTATTGAACAAGCTAACATTATCGATCATTAAGCACGTTATTATATTAATTTCACAACAATATATTAAAATTTATTTAAATAATAGTGTAAATGTATTCGAGTTTAGATTCATTGAAAATATCTAATCAAAATAAACTATAACTCTTTTAGACAAATTATCGATTGATAATCTACCTGATATTGGAAAGTCACTTTAAGAAAATCAATTAACTAAAATTAAAATTGAATAAATATGTCTAAAATTTATTAACTTTAAATATTTCGACTACCTTAACATAATAATTAACTATAAAAACTCTACTAAAAAGCAATTAAGGTGTATTTTTGGTCTATATTTTAAGGTGTATTTTTTTTTGAAATAAATTTAAGACATTGAATACATCTACTTGCAACTAGTTTAGCCACGATATTTAGGTAATCTTTTAAACCACAAAACAAGAATTTATATAATTCTGATAATCACAAAAACTAATCTTCCATTCATGATAAAAAATTTTGTTTCCAACATATAAGAAAACTTGAAAATCTTGCCAAATTGAACATCATCATTTCCATCCTATTTCATGTGCATCTATCCAAATTAAACTTTACAATTAAATCACATGACAAGCAATTATACTTAAACACCAATTTTATTGGGAAACTTGATTCAAAGGCTTAGCCAGGAAAGAATCAAGAAGAAAATGCAACTTTGTTGCCAATCCAACAAAGTTTGAAATACCAATTTACATAGGATATCAATCCCAAATTTCAACAATATAATTGAATTTTATTCATGACCCTCATCAAGTGATTTATAATGTTTTCTGCAACACATCTCTAAAACCATGGAGGAAACAAATATCTGATCGGGTGACAACCAAGCATAACCAAGAGATAATCAAACAAGCATAATCATACATGGTTTAAACAATAGGATTCACAATGAATCAAAACTAGGGAAAGGTGGATTCTTCCAACTAGGAGAAGTCAAGCACAACACCAAATAGATGCCCAATCGGGGCTACATACCAAGAAATTCCATTCTTCCATTTCAACATACCATAATCTTACAAGGTTTGTGCTGACAGGTAGGGGCCCATAACACCATACCCTTTCTCCCTATTCTCGTCCTGAGAAGAGACTCTACACTGGTTGGAGTCCGACTAAATAGACCTTTCCCAAAATTGGTCACTTCTGCCCTCTCCAAGGGTGAGTAATACCAAAACACCCATGCAATAAAAATCTCAAAATTGCAAACATAACATGAAAGGAAATCATCCAAAAATAACATGGTTTTCAAAGCTTCCCAACATACCCACAAACATACAAACATTGAAACAACAACAAGGTTGCATAAGCATGAAACAATAATGAAATCTGAACAAGGGAGATGAGAATTCCAATCTTCACAAAAAGGTAATAGCAATGAACAAGTTTGAGTAGAGCTTCCCTTTCCTTGCTTCAATCTTCAAGAACTCCTCTCTAAATGTAGAGATTGGGTAACAACCTCTACTAGACCAAGAAAGGCCTCTAAGTAAGCCTCAAACTCAACCACCCAAAAGGATAGATAACTTCTCCCACCCACTAACAATTCTAGAAAATCCTAACTCAATCCACACTATGGTTAAACACTAGAAGGAGGTGAGGTAAGGCAACTCATGGTAACCACTTGCAATTTTCGCACAAAGGTAAAATGAGACTTTTTGAGTGATCTCCAAAGTCAACAAAAGGGGCTTAGGGGTTGAAAAAGACCCCCAACCCATACCCATACCCCTTGGGTATAATTATTTCATGTTTTGAAGCCTTAGGAATAGGTTTAGAGCCAAAAAAAGGCTAGGAAATAATTAGGAACAACTAACAACTCTAACAAAGAAGATTAAGCACTAATCTAGATTAGGGAAGACTAACCTTGATTAAGAACCAATTAGCAAACTGACACTAACTTAAACCAACTTGGGTCCAAAGGTTACACACCTAAAGCTAATCAGCACACTAAAGAACATAAACAATTTATGAGTGTCAAGCAACACTAAAAGAACATAGTTACGGACATTAACATTTATTGAACACAGAAATAAAATACATGCATCTCACAGTACAATACTTGAATTATGAACAACAAGGTTTTCAAAATTAACACATAGAGATCATTTCTGTTCCTCTGTTGATTTCCTTGGCTAAAATTATCTGCACACTCATTACATACATTAGTAGTCCCAAAAATCACATGCACATATATACGTATCATAAACTCACATAAATTGAAATATACATCAATCAGGGTTTCTTGCATCCTACTTATATCCTTCATCATCAAGATTCCAAAATTAATGTGCTAATCCTACATTTTACTTAATTCATCAACATACATACACATAAAGCATTAAATGACAGATATCAAATATCTAAAAATAACATCACACAACATGAAATAATATGATATGTTCAAGTATCTGATAATGTCTCGATATCTCGAGTCGTGAGTAACAAAAGGATAAAGTGACAACTAAGGCTATGAAGGGTCGAGGTGAGGCTTGACATCCTCCCCCACTAGGCATGAACTTCCTCCTAGAGTTCATAAAAAGATAAGGGTATAGAGATCGCATCTGTGCTACATCCTCCAAAGAAATCATGACTTCATCATAACATTCCCACTAGACCCTAACTTGGTCCAGCTCTCGACCTCAAGGAGCTAGGGTCTGCTGGGAAATAATATGGATAGTCTCTAGCACTAACTGGTTGACCAACTCCACCTATAGCCCCAATATCTGTAGCCTAATGCTCAACCTGGGGTTTGTCAACTGCTATAAAAACTCTGTGGGACCTGCCCAAGTCTCCAACTGTCAGCTCTGAAAGAACCCCTCTCTGACCACTAGATGACTACCCTTGTAGACACTCTCTAGCTATATGACCCATGCCACCATAAGTGTATCATGGCCCTCAATATAAGATCATGTATCCTGTGATCCTAACTATTGTGGGTCTCTTGATCTACTAGACCCACTGTATCCACCCCTAGAAGACTGTTGAGTCTGCACTGATTGTTTCTGTGGGGTATGTAATTTTTATCCTACTGTGACTGCCACTACCTGGGCTTAGAGCCTTGATAACCCTATGAGGGTTCCTGTTGTTTCTACTAAGACTGTTGGCCCTTAGATGACCCTAGTGTATAATTCTAATTCCCTTTCCAAGGGGGTTTCTGTCAAGTAGAGTTTCAGTTCTAAGATCGATCCCATGATTCCTGTCTACCTCGAGTATCCTCTGCCACTAGTGCTATCTCCACTACCTTTCTGAAAGTGGTAGGGAAGGCCATCCAAACTGGACCCTGAAGTGAGAAATTCAAACCCATGATAAAATGATGTACCCGTAGTTTCCCATCCTTCATATATTCCACATAAGGAAGGAGCTCGAGAAACATGATCTCATACTAAGCCACTGTAAGACATCTCTGATAAAGAGAATGGAAATCCTCTATCTATTTCTGCTGAAAATGCTCTCACAAGTACCTCTCTTGAAATATTTCTAGGAATGATTCCCATGTGAGGGTGTTCATCCTCACTCCTATGATCTCCTCCTAATGCCACCAATTGGAGGCATCCCCTCTCAACTGATGAAATGCTAGGCATGCCTTTAGATTACTCCCATAGGGTCATAATCTAAAGCACCGTTGTAGGATCTACAACCATGCCTCTTCTATAGTTCCCTCAGTGGAATCAATTCCCTGATGTCATCTCCTATAAGTCTAGGAGGTCTGTCAAGTGGGGTTCTTCTCTGGTGTATTGAATCACCTTCATGCTCATCCTGCCCCTCTAACTATCTTGGTGGTGGACTCCTAGTCCTCTCTCTGCCTCTGGGCCCGCCTCCTTCGGGTCCCTCTGCTTCCTCTACTAGAATCTGCTGAATTGGCTGAACCATAGGTACTACTCTCTACTGAACTACACCAATCAAAGTCTGAAGTGCATCTATAATGTCATGGTTTGGATTTGGTGGTGGTGGAGGTGGAGGTGGTGGTGGTGGAGGTGGTCCATCCCCCTGTCCCACTCTACCACCTCTCGCCCTACAACCTCTACCTCGTGCATTGCTTCGAGTAACAGGAGGCATCCTACACAATTTAATGTTTAGTTTTAAGTTTTCAAAAGTGTAAGGGTTTAAGGTTCCCAGTGTTGAAACATAGGCTCTAATACCAAAATTTCATGCCCAAACTTTGAGGACATAAACATAGACAATTTTTTTTTAAAATAATAATGTTACCAATAAATTAAAACTAATTCATAATAAAATTACAACTAAAACTTAACACATATATTAACCAACTAAACAAGATAATAAATAAGCATAAACACTAATATCTAATGATGCTCCATTTAACTAAATCCATTTCATTTTCTTTTATATTAGTCAAATTAATAATCAAATAATATAAACTATTATAACACAATAGAATGTAAATCTTAGTTTACTTAGTTAATAAATCATACATTTAACTATAACTAATAGTTGTCAAAACTTAACTTACATAATTACAATAAAATCATAAACAATCAATATTAACACTTCTCACAAACCTCAAATCTAAATCTTTTGATATTTAATTAATAAAAGAACGTATTGAACAAGCTAACATTATCAATCATTAATCACATTATTATATTAATTTCACAACAATATATTAAAATTTATTTAAATAATAGTGTCAATGTTTTCGAGTTTAGATTCACTGAAAATATCTAATCAAAATCAACTATAACTCTCTTAAACAAATTATCAATTGACAATCTACCCGATATTGGAAAGTCACTTTAAGAAAATCAATTAACTAAAATCAAAATTGAATAAATATGTCTAAAATTTATTAACTTTAAATATTTTGACTACCTTAACATAATAATTAACTATCAAAACTCTACTAAAAAGCAATTAACAATTAACTAACTTTTAACTAATTTAAAGCTTTCTAAATTAATTAAACAACTAAATTAACATAATATAAAAACTAACTAAACTTATTGTTACAAAACTATATTAAAATGACAACTATTCAAATCATAACATCACATATTAACTAAATCTAACAACATAAAACATGAACTAATATAAACTAACTAACAAAACAAAACAATGAAAATCTAAAACAAATCTTAAATTATCTACTTACTAACTAAATGAATATAAATTAATTTTAACATATACTGACTACCCTATCTAACTCTATTTCTAACTAGTCTAAAACCTAACACTAACTTATTTTAAATATTAAATAAAACACAAATTAAAATTAACCACAAACTAACTAACATACTAAACAACTAAACTTATTTAATGACTAACTTAACACCAAACTAACCCTAAAACTAACCCCTAACTCTACCCCTACAACACCTACCCTACACCCTACTCCTCCCTCCCCCACTTCCCAAGGTCCAACGTGTTGTCCAAATGATGGGACAGGGTATGCTGACCTACTGGGCTGAGGTGACCCATACAGTAGGGTGAATTAAAGTTTCTTGCATGTTGGGTATAATTTACATAAACCCAAACTTAATTCTTTCCCCCTCCTTTAAGACCGAGCACCCATTTTTGAGGATGAAGAAGGGGTTGAGTGACATCATCAGCAACATGATGACACTTTTCAAGTTAGTGCCTAGGGAGGAGCAAGGGTAGGATAAGACTAAGAGGGAGTAAGCATTAGGTTATAAAGTTTATTAGGTAAGGCTAGCATATTTAGTTTATATGATAAGTTATAATTTCTTTTCTTTCTTTCTTTCTTTTTCTGTTTATTTAATTACTAATTTTAATTTAAATACATTATTCAATTAAAAAAAAGAGAATAATAAGAGAATCTTTTAGATTCTCTATTACCAAAAAGGTAACAATACTTTTTCCATACAAAAGATAGAGAGTTTTACTCTCTTGCAACATTTTTTTTTTTTGAAAATTTTTTTCGAAGTATAGAATTACAAGGCAAACTATATATTTCTTTTTGGTCTATATTTTAAGGTGTATTTTTTTTTGAAATAAATTTAAGACATTGAATAGATCTACTTGTAACTAGTTAAGCCAAGAGATTTAGGTAATCTTTTAAACCACAATGCAAGAATTTATATAATTCTGATAATCACAAAAACTAATCTTCCATTCATGATAAAAAATTTCATTTCCAACATATAAGAAAACTTGAAAATCTTGCCAAATTGAACATCATCATTTCCATCGTATTTGATGTGCATCTATCCAAATTAAACTTTACAATTAAATCACATGACAAGCAATTATACTTAAACACCAATTTTATTGGGAAACCTGATTCAAAGGCTCAGCCAGAAAAGAGTCAGGAAGAAAACTCAACTTCATTGCTAATCCAAAAAAGTTTTAAATACCAATTTACATAGGATATCAATCCCAAATTTCAACAATATAATTGAACTTTCTTCATGACCCTCATCAAGGGATTTATAATGTTTTCTGCAACACATCTTTAGAACCATGGAGGAAACAAATATCTGATCGGGTGACAACCAAGCATAGCCAAGAGACAATCAAACAAGAAAAATCATACATGGTTTACACAATAGGATTCACAGTAAATCAAAACTAGGGAAAGGTGGATTCTTCCAACTAGGAGAAGTCAAGCACACCACCAAATAGATGCCCAATCAGGGCTATATACCAAGAACTTATGTTCTTTCATTTCAACATACAATAATCATACAAGGTTTATGCTAACAGGTAGGGGCCCATAACACCCTACCCTTTCTCCCTCTTCTCATCCTGAGAAGAGACTCTACACTGGTTGGAGTCTGACTAAATAGACCTTTCCCAAAATTGGTCACTTCTGCACTCTCCAAGGGCGAGTAATACCAAAACACCCATGCAAGAAAAATCTCAAAATTGCAAACATAACATGGAAGGAAATCATCCAAAAATAACATGGTTTTCAAAGCTTCCCAACATACCCACAAACATACAAACATTGAAACAACAACAAGGTAGCATAAGCATGAAACAAGAGTGAAATCTTAACAAGGGAGATGATAATTCCAACCTTCACAAAAAGGTAATGGGAATGAGCAAGCTTGAGTAGAGCTTCCCTTTCCTTGCTTCAATCTTCAAGAACTCCTCTCTAAATGTAGAGATTGGGTAACAACCTCTACTAGACCAAGAAAGGCCTCTAAATAAGCCTCAAACTCAACCACCCAAAAGAATCAATAACTTCTCCCACCCACTAACAATTCTAGAAACTCCTAACTCAACCCACACTATGGTTAAACACTAGAGGTGAGGTAAGGCAACTCATGGTAACCACTTGCAATTTTCGCACAAAGGTAAAATGAGATTTTTTGAGTGATCTCCAAAGTCAACAAAAGGGGCTTAGGGGTTGGAAAAGATCCCCAACCCATACCCATACCCCTTGGTTATAATTATTTCATGTTTTGAAGCCTTAGGAATAGGTTTAGAGCCAAACAAAGGCTAGGAAATAATTAGGACCAACTAACAACTCTAACAAAGCAGATTAAGCACTAATCTAGATTATGGATGACTAACCTCGATTAAGAACCAATTAGCAAACTGACACTAACTTAAACCAACTTGGGTCCAAAGGTTACACAACTAACCCTAATCAGGAGACTAAAGAACATAAACAATTTATGAGTGTCAAGCGACACTAAAAGAACATAGTTACAAACATTAACATTCACTGAACAAAGAAATAAAATACATACATCTCATAGTACAATACTTGAATTATGAACAACAAGGTTTTCAAAATTAACAGATAGAGATCAGTTCTATTCCTCTGTCATTTTCCTCAGCTAAAATTATCTGCACACTCATTGCTCACATCAGTAGTCCCAAAAATCACATGCACATATATACGTATCAGAAATTCACATAAATTGAAATATACATCAATTAGGGTTTCTTTCATCCTACTTATATCCTTCATCATAAAGATTCCAAAATTAATGTGTTAATCCTACATTTTACTTAATTCATCAACATACATACACATAAAGTATTAAATGACGGATATCAAATATCTGAAAATAACATCACACAACATGAAATAATATGATATGTTCAAGTATCTGATAATGTCTTGACATCTCGAGTCATGAGTAAGAAAAAGATAAATAACAACTAAGGCTACGAAGGGTCAGGGCGAGGCCTTGCATCTTCCAAGTCGTCATGAAAAAACCATGTATTGTTGGTAAAAAATAATGTAGCACAACAATAATATATGGCCTCAAAAAACTCTTGGAAGGAACACCAATGCAATTTATAACTCATCATTCTACCAACACCAGCAAGTGCCCAACTATGTCAAGAATGATCTCTTTCACCTTGCCATATGAGAGAATTTACAACACTCAAACACCATTGATTAAAGCCCATGTAAAAAAAAAGAAAAAACTCCAAATAGTTTGAAACTTGGAACAGAATTGACCATCTCCTAAATTCATATGGGGATAAATCTACCAAATATAGCAAGCATGAGGAGTGAGAATTCTCCTCTAGGATACACCAAGTATCTATGGATCTTTTCCAAGAGAAATATCCACTAGGTCCATAATGAATTTGCATCCATCCATAGCTGTAGGCTCCTCAGACTTCATGCTAAAACCTCTAAAGAGAAACCATCTAAAAAAAAGTTCTCTAAACCAAGAGAACTATAGCCTCACCCAAGCCTCTTAGTTTTCAAGAGCACCTCTCTGGTCAATTGATACAGTGCAAGGTAGGAGAATCCCCAAACAAGATGTCATAGCCCCTAGAAAATAACCACATAGTTGAAACTAAAAAATAATGCAAGATCTAATACCAAGTCACAATAATTTATTCATAGATATAACTGATTACATGTAACGTGTCAGGTTGTAAGGCCTTTCCAGTTGCAGTCAAATACAAAGCAAGTAATAGTTCTACAAGATCCCTCAAGATAGAATAAAAAACCTAGCTCTTCTAGATCCAAACTCTAGTAGAAACCTCCAAGGAAGATTTAAATTTATGCTCGCAACCTCACCAAGAAATCTCCTTGTTTTCTAAGCCTCAGCTACTAGCTTTCTCAAACTTTTTCTCCTCTACCACTTTCTCTTATGCAAGATGGATGAATCATAATGACCAAAGACATTGCCACAACCCCTACTTATACCAATATAAGCCACAAGTCATCCCAAAATGTTAAAAACTAAATAAACCTAATATTAAATACTTAAAGAGCCACAAATTGGTCTCCAACATAAATTAAATGTCCAAAAATTGATACCCAAGAAAAATTATGATATCTCCTAGCCCCAATTGAATTAGAACTTGTGCTTAAAATTAAATGTATTAATTTAGGTCCTCTAAAACCCCTTAGTTCACAAAGGCTGATTCATTAAGATTATTTTCACATTTGTTCCAAAAATCATGCACAAAAACCCATCACACAAATTGCCAAAAGTTGATACTCCAAGTGAATTGCAATATATCTCCCAAATTATAATGAATTAGGACTAGAAATCATAACAATATATGGTACTCTAGCCCTCTTCAATAATTGAACTTCATAGCCTCTAACTCATTCCAAAAAATTAGTTACATGGTTCATGACAAGCACCCAGAAACTAGAAAACATAGCTCCAGTAGCAAGGTAAAAATGGCTCAAACTTTAACATGATAACTCCAATCTCTATGCACACATAGGAATAGGTTCCACAATTTTTCTCCAAAAAAAAAAAAACCATGAAAAGAATAACGCCACCAAAATTCAAGCTCGATGCTCTTGCATCAGACTCTACAGGTATATAGAAAATTATGTCCCATACTTTGATGCCAAAAGAAAGATCTGCAACCTTCTTCATCTTAATCAAAGGATTCCACTTCATCAAATTCAATAGAAAAAATCTAAAAGACCAATATCTATGCTTCATCCACTAAAACATCAAAATCAAATACATATTAGCAACCCAAACAGCATGCTCAGATCCAAGAAAAAACTAAACATAATGCTTCATCAACAAATCCTCATCCACATTAGCAACTAGTGAATCCACATTAGTAACAAAAAAGTCCACATCAGAAAAAATATGAAGATCTCCATCAACACATGTCAAAATTACAACACCAACAATCTAATTACTCACAACAAGATACTCTGTAAGACACAACTCATCAATAACAACAATTGGATCATCCATTACCAAGTGCTCTACAATTTCCATGTCAGACTCAACTAACTAATCATGAAAACCAATCTCCATCCCAAAATTAACAACGTTACGAATATCCTTAGTAAAAACTTCTAGTTTCTCTATAGGTTCTATATCAAGCTCCATAAATTGATCAACAAAATTAAACTCTTCTACTTGGACCTTGTTATGTCATCTTCTTTCTCGAACAAGTTTCTTAACTAGCTAGAAAACTCTCTTATAGATCGATAGAATCAAACTCCAATAGCATATAATTTTCTTCTTTGGTTCATCAACTCAGTTAGAAAATGAAGAATCCATAATAGCATCCACTTAAGCAATTATCTCATTAATTATCCTCTCCACTATATCACAAAGATGCATAATTAACTCAAGGTCCAATCCTCTTAGAGCCATCTTCCAAGATTTTTGTAGACCTTCTACAACAAATCACCAATGGATAGATCTTTCCAAACAAGATCAACCTTGCATCTTCACAACCATTAATCCACCTAGATGTTCTCCCAAGGTCCTGGTGCAAAATGCCTTGACTTTGGTGATCTATCTACACACTCAAGAACAACCTTCACTCTTATAACACTTGATGTAGTGGAAGGTAGGAGAATACCCAAAGGAAATGTCCTAGCCCCAAACAAATAACCACATAATGGAAACTAGATAAAAATGCAAGATCTAATACCAAGTCACAATAATTCATTCATAGATATAATAATTACATGCAGTGTGTTAGGTTATAAGGCCTTCCTAGTTATGGCCAAATACAAACAAACTAATAGTTCTACAATATCACTCAAGATCCAATCCAAACCCTAGCTACTCTAGATCCACACTTTGGTAGAAACCTCCAAGAAAGATCTAAACTTTTTCTTGTAAGATCACCAAGCAATCTCCTTGTTTTCCAAGCCTTAGCTACTAGCCTTCTCAAAATTTTGATCATCTACCACCTTCTCTTCTCCTAGATGGATGAATCATAATGAAAAAAGACTTTATCACAACCCATAATTATACCAATCTAAGCCACATGTTGGCCTAGAATACTAATAAATAAGTAAACCTAACATTAAATAATTGAAGTGCCACAAGTCGACCTCCAATAGAAATTAAATGTCAAAAAATTGACACTCAAGAAAACTTGCAATATCTCCTAGCCATGATTGAATTCAAATTTGTTCTTTAGGTCCTCTACAACCCCTTTAGCTTTTAAAGTCTAATTCATTTAGGATTTTTTTGCATTAATTCTGAAGGTCACGCACATAAACTTGTCATGCAAACTACCAAAAATTTATACTCTAGGAGAATTACATTATCTCCTAACTCATAATGAATTAGTACTATAAATCTTAACCAAGGATAGTAATATAGGACCTCTTTAATTTCTAAAATTTGTAGCTTATAAATTATTATGAAAAATTAGTTACATGGCTTGCAACAGGCATGTAGAAACCATAAAACATAGCTCTAGCAATAATGTAAAAATGGCTCAAATTTTAACATGATAACTCCAATCTCTATGTGCACATAGGACAAGGTTCCCCAATTTGTCTCCAACACATCCCTAACCATGAAAATCATAACTCCACCAAAATCCAAGCTTGATGATCCTCCATCATCAATCCACAAAAGTACGCGATACCAAAAGACTAACTAATATCAATTGTCAAAACTGCCACTAGACGTCTACATAACCTGGGAAAGCAATATGAAAACTTGATCTCAAAACCTATCAAGAGAACATCTATCATGCCAAGAATTTAGATAGATCATTATGGCACAATAAAAAGAATCTCCAATCACATGGAGGAAACCATCTCTTGACAACAAAAAATGCTGCTATCAAATCTCTTATTGCAGTGTGACCCCAAACTCTTCATGGTATCAAAAAAATAAATTTGAAACATGATACCAAACATCATGCCTAAAACTAAAGCTTCAACTACTCCAAAAAGAGACAAATCAAATATCACCATCATGAAAATTTCTACTTAAAAAAAAAAAATCAACACAACTCCAATATCCCTATTCTCTCAGATCTCGTTTCAAGCTCAAAGTTTTTCTTCTATGCCTCTTCCTATTTCATGAACTATACATCTCCTCTCAAACCATTCAAACATCTCAAGATTCCTACTTCAAATATAGTCTTTTGAAGGTATAGGTTACCCCCAATGAATGTGATTATCTTTTCTCAAGGTCTAGGTGCCCAATGAATGTGTTTATTAGATGAAACAAACAACATAAACCATGACTAAACCTACTACAAGGCCTAAGAATTTACTTTCTTCTCTAGATCAATTTTGATTTCCTAGTTTGAGGAATATCTAACAAACCCTCATGCTCTTTGTTTTATACTTGTACTTAATGTGGTCACTAATGTATAAAAATAGAATATATAATGCTCTATGTATTTACCGTGTAAAGCTAAAACCCACACAATCTGCCTATAGTCTTATGTTGGAGCACCACCATATCATATTTTGTCACCTCTAAGATGCTAGGAGGGTCAAAAAAATTCATACAACATAGTATTATTAAGGCTCAAATAATATCCACTAGTTTCCTCTCATTATGTGGATGTGGATGTTGTTGTTGTTCATGTTGGTACTATATTGGATGCCTCTATTTTTCACCATCATTTACCAATAGAGAAATCAAAATAGTACTATTGGCAACTCTATTCTTATACTTGGCCCCTGTTATCTTTACATAGTTACCATGGGAGGAGTCTCCACAAAAATCATAGACTCTCAATTCTCCTTATAAAACTTTGGTTCAGGCTTTTGGATCCCTTTGATAATTCTTCCAAATTCCTTCTAAGCTTTGATACTAAATGTTAATTTAAGATTTAAACTGAGAATTAGACAAATAGAGACAAGAGACATGATATATTATGGTTCACCATAATTGTGGCTACATCCACATTGAGAGTAGAGAAAATATATTATTCAATCATGGTAACTTACATACATAGGGCTTTTCCCTTATATTTATACATTAGTCTTCAAGAGACGATAAAGAGACAAATAAGAAGAATATGAAATAAAGAGACATGATATTTGAGCTTCACATCCAACATGATGTCTAACCACTCATTGAAGCAATTGATAATCCCAAATCTATTTTTACTACATCAACAAAGATAATCTCAATTCAATTATCTATCCCTGACCAACCACACACTCCATTTTACCTTTTCTTAAGTCAATCCTATCTGCAACTTCATAAATGGATTTCTTTTTATTGAAGGAGGTGGATATATTTTCAAGATTTTCAAAAGCTAATAAAAAGGGGAAGAGAATTATAGAATGGGGATACACCATCATTATTGCTTGAATGGTTGTTGTCTATTGTAGTGATTAAAAGACAAAATAAAGATGCATTATGGGTCCATATATAGTAGCATTGGGAAAGTGAGGCCAACATTCTATGATTGAGCTTCTTTTTTTCAGAAGATGCATATGCCTAATTATTGGCCAAGATGGAGGATGCAATGGCTTGCTGACTTCGATGAAGATGACCCATGCATAAGAATCATGCCTACCTAAAATTATTTCCAGCCCCCACACATCACTTCTATTATTGGACATTTTACTTTATACATAGCCCAAATTATGTCTGTAGTCATGCATTTTCTCTATATTTGTTTTTACTTGGCAAGTTCTAGGAAACTAGGTGTTGGTTAATCTCTAGACAAAATGCACCAAAGATTTTTTTTAAAAAGTCAAACATGATTCTTTTTCAGATTCATGAAAACACAATGAAATTTTCTCTAAAATTTTGTTGTACTCAATTACAAAATATACTAATCATAAAGATCAAATGCTAACAATTTCAAAATAATTTTGTATTTTCATTTTTTAAAATTTAGTCAATGGTGCAATTTTGAGGGAGGATAGCTACATCTAGGAAATTATGCTTCTACATAAATTTATTAATAATAATTTAAAAATGTCACATCTATTGCACGGATGAATTAATTCCTTCATACTAGTGTTGTGGCATAATTATTTGAGAAGACAAATTTATTTTGGAGGCCATAATAGTTTTGAAGTGATCATTTATCATCACACCTATATCACAAAATTCAAGTAAAGTCTACATATAGAATGTCTATGAATTTCAATTTAATTAGTTCTTTTATAATTTTTATAGTAATTGACTCCAAATTCAATATGTTCTATATACTTAATAGTGAAATTAGTAATAACTAATTATATTTTAAATTTTTATTTTATTTATGTTTAGAATTACAAAAATGATAAATAACTAAAAAATTATTTTTTAAAATTAATAAAGTTTTCAATGTTAAATTACACAACAAAAACATATTTTTATATTAAGAACAAATTGTATATACAATATTAAAATTAGGGTTCAAATTCATTTTAATATTTTTTAATACAAAATAGTTAAAAGCTATTTGAATTAATTTCATTTATAATTCTCACACTCACCAATCTCTCTTTTATATCCATTATCTCTCTTAATTATCTCACCATTGATAGTTAATACTTATAAAATATTAATTCAATTAGGAAATTAAAACTAATAACTTTAAAGTTAGAAAGGTAGACATAAAAATAAATTTGTAGTAAAATGAGCCAATTATTTAAAAAACCAATGTTATTTTGGTAATAATAAAGCCTAATAGTAGTGTTTCTATTGGATCATATTAATAACTGTGAAATAAATAATAAGAATATTAAATAAAAATATAAATATAGGAAGGTAAATGTAGAGTAAGTTATGGGTAGAAGACAATGTAAAAAGGAGTGCAATGAAGGTACATATAGAAATAGAGATACATATACATGAAAATATAGATAGAGTTAATGAAAGAGTAAGAAATATAGATAGAGATATATGGAGAGAGAAAAGACATGATAAATAACTTGAAAGAAATAGAGTAGGAAAGATGGAGTGACTATAAAATAAGGGAAGGATTGACAATTAATAGTTAGAAATATAGAGAGATGTAGGCAGATCGAGAGTCATGATTGAAAAGGTAGCTAGGTAGATAAAGCTACAAAGATATTCCTATAAAAATATAGAGATGTAGATAGAGAGATACACCTAGAAAACTATAGAGAGGTAGCTAGAACTAGAAAGATACACCAAGAAAAGAAAGAGAGATGTACCAATATAAAACATAAATAAGATATGTCCTGCAAAAAAAATTGAAAAATATTTTTTGTTTTTAAATAATCTATTAAATTCAATTGTTAATAAAAGTAGAAGTCAAAGATATGCAACTTCATGGTAGAAAAATATTAGAAGCATAATGCAATGCAAACGGTAATGAAAAATTCATTTAGTGACCTCATATTAGATCAGACATTAATGATAAATTTGAATTCTATTTGCTATATTAGCAATAGGACCTAGTGCTACACAAGTTGTCTCCAAAAGACATGGATACAAAAAGAGACTTTTCTATTTGTTTAGACTACCAAGGTAAAACCCAAATTTGAACTAGGGATCAAGGATTTTTAGTCCCCTACCTTCCCACTTGGCTATGTTGCCATCTCTATATCTAGTTTATCCTAAGGGAAAAAAGATATTTTTCTTTATCTATTGGGGATGATATGTAAGGTATTTCACATATTCTTATTTATCACTAAGATATGTTGTATAACCAATTTATAGTCCCTAGTAGTCCCCATGTCTAATAGGGTATTTAGACTTTTCTAATATGAAAAAGGAGGGATTTGTTTTCAATTATGTTATTGAAGTGGAACTTATACCCTATTAAGATCGGTTAGGAATTTAAGTTACTACGTCTAGTATAGAATAGGAATTTAGAGTACCCAATTAGTATACTAAATCAACTTTTTTCTATCAATAACTAGAGAATATACAACTATAGAAATATCCCCATCATATATCATATATTAATAATAAAGAAAATAGCTTCTTATTTTTTCTATTTTTTATATAGTGAACAAAACATGCCAATTTTTTATCAAATTTATTTGTCTAGATTAATGGGGAATAAATACCAGAATACAAAATAAAATATATAAATATAGGATAGCAAATATTTATTGTGATTAGAAGAAAGTAAATGAATATTTACAATTCCCCAATTCGGTAAAATACAACTTGAAGGATTTTTTCATTTTATTAATCAAGGTGTGATGCCCAAATTTTGGGAGTAAACCACACAATTTTTTTTTTACTAAAATAAAACTAATTTCTAATTTCATCTTATAAATTAAAAAATTCTAACTAATACCAATTTATACAATTAACTCAACATTTTAACACCAAAACCAAAGTTTAATTAATCTTTCCATAATATATTTAATTTAGAACATACTAAACAAATATAATAATTGAAACTATAAGACAATATCTTAAAACTCTTGTTCACTACTACTCTAATAAAGTTTAAACACTAATGCTCAAATTTAATTAAATGTTATGAATTACAATTAACTTAAAAAAAACTTTTACATAAATAAAATACTAACTAAAATTTAAACTAAACTAAACTAACTACAAACATAAACTAACTTTACAAAAAAAATAAAAAATTAAAACAAACTTTAATTAAATACTTACTAACTATCCTAATAACTAAGCCATCTATCTATCTAAGCCTAACCTTATCTTCCCCCCCTGCATACACATCCCATCCTCAAAAAGAAACCCTACACACTGTCCCACTGACGGTACTTGCATCAGTCATTGTCCCCCCTCCTTCCTTGCCATAAATGAGGCCCAAGTTGGTGCTAAGGATGAGAATGGTTAAGAATTCATTTAAAACTTTGCATTTCCCAACCCAAGGAAAGTCTAGCACATCATACAAGAAGATTCAATACTGCAAGGAGGATGGGTAAGGTACAGGGTGATGTCACCCTAGATTAGCTTTATTTGAATTTGTTAAAAACCTTTTTTAATACAACCAAAAACTAGCATCAAATAAGAGGGAGATAGTTATTGCCAAAAAGTTTATTTGATATGAGCATGGATATTTGATATGTTTTATATAAATTTTTTTATTTAATTTTTTTATATTGAAAAGATGTTTATATATATATTTATAAGGGAAATAAATATTCTTTTGAGATTATTTGTCTCAAGGGAAAAATCTTAAATTGGTTCCCCATACAAAAATCAGAGAGTTTTTACTCTCTTGGGACATTTTTTCTTGTCTTAATTTTTCTAAGTATACATTTTGAAGCTGATTTATTAATCAAGAGGGGAATATTATTATTTTTAAGTAATTCTAATAGGACCTATTACAACTAAATAAACCAGGAAATTTAATTATCCATTTTAACCACAATGCAAGAATTGTTTTGTTTCCAATAATCACGAAAACTCAACCTTCATTCATAACATAATTTTTTTGCTTTCAACATACAAGAAAACTTGAAATTTTTCCTAATTGAATCATCATCATTCAATATTATTTTTGATGTGCATCCATATAACTGAATATTACAATTAAATCTCATCAGAAGCAATAATACTCAACACTATTTTATTGGCAAACCTGATTCAAAGGCTCAGCTAGGAAAGAACCAGGAAGAAAACTCGGCGTCGTTGCCATTACAAAAAAATTTTGAAATACAAATTACATAGGATTCCAATCCCAAAATTACAAAAGTTTAATTGAATTTCCTTCATGAACCTTATCAAGGGATCCATATCATTTTTTGCAATACATTGCTAAGATCGTAGAGAGAATAGAATCTGATCAGGTGTCAAACAAGCATGACCAAGGGACAAAATGAAATATGCATATTCATACTAGGTTTTCACAACAGGATCCACAATGAATCAAAACTAGGGAAAGGTGGATTTTTCCAACAGGAGATGTCAGACACAACACGAACATAGATGCCCAATCGGGGCTATAATTCAAGAACTTTTGTTCTTCCATTTTAACATGTCAAAAATCATATGAGGTTTTTGTTGATAGGTAGGGGCCTATAACACCCTACCCTCTCTCCCTCTTCTCATCCTAAGAAGAGACTCTACACTGTTAGAGTCCAACTAAATAGACCTTTTCCAAAATTGGCCACTTCTGCCCTATCCAAGGGTGAGTAATGCCAAAATACCCATACAAGAAAACTTCAAAATTCAAACAAAAACATGAAATAAAAGCATTCAAGAAACATGGTTTCAATCCTTCCCCACATACCCAACATACATATAAGCATACAAATAAAAAATCCCAATAGCATAAGCATGAAACAAGCATGAACAATCTGAACAAAGGAGATGAAGAACTCCTACCTTCACAAAGAGGTTATGGTAAATGATCAATTTGAGAAGAGCTTTTCCTTCCTTGCCTTTAATCTTCCAAGACTCCTCTCTAAAAGTAGAGATTGGGTAACAACCAAAACTACTCCAAGAAGGGCCTCTAAATAAGATCCAAATTCAACCACCAAAAAAGGCAATAACTTCCCCCACTCACCTAAAAATCTAGAATTTTCTAACTCAACCAATCCTAAGGTTAAGCACTAAGTGGAGTTGAGGTTATGCAACTCATGGTAACCACTTTCAATTTTCGCACAAAGGCAAAAGTAGACTTTTTGAGTGACCTCAAAAGTCAATAAAAGGGGCTTAGGGGGTGGAAAATACCCCCAACCCATACCCATACCCCTTGTGTATAAATATTTCATGTTTTAAACCCTTAGGAATTGATTTGGAACCAAACAAAAGCTAGGAAATATTTAGGACCATCTAACAACTCTAAAAATGTAGATTAAGCACTAATCCAGATTAGGGGAGACTAAATTTGATTAAGAAACAAATTAGAAAAAAGACACTAACTTAGTCCAAATTAGGTCAAAAGGTTACATAGTTAACCTTAGCTAGCATGCTGAAAAGCATAAACAATTCATGAGTTACAAGTGACACTATAAGAACATAGTAACGAACATTAACATTTTTTTATCATGGAAAGATACATTCATACATCTCACAATATAATTTAGTTACAAACAATAGGGTTTCCACAAATAGCACATAGGGATCAATTTTGTTCCCCCGTTGGGTTTCTTAGCTAAAATATCTTGCACACTCATTGCACACATCAGTAGTCCCATAAAATTACATGCACATATGTATATATGTATCAAGGATTCACATAAATTGAAACATACATCTTAAAATCAGTCAGGGTTTCTTTCATCCTTCTCATATCCTTAATCACTAAAATTCTATAATCAATGTGTTAATCCTGCATTTTACTTATTTCATCAACATACATATTCATAAAACATTGAATGATGAACTCAATATATCTAAAAGTAATCATCACACAACATGAAATAATATAATATAATGTCTCGACATCTAGTGTCATGAGTATCAAAATAATAATAATGGATCACTGTGCTATGATGGGTCGGGGTGAGGCCTCACATCCTCCCCTACTAGGCATGAACTTCCTCCTGGAGTTCATAAAAAAGATAAGGGTACTGAGATTGCATCCATCCTGCATCCTCCCATGAAGTCGTGACCTTATGTGTAACAATCCCACTAGACCCTAACCTGGTCCAACTCTTAGCCTCGAAGTGCTAGGGTCTATCAGGCAATAATATAGATAGGCTCCAATGCTAGCTGCCTATTCAAATCCACCTACAAAGCATCCCAATCTATAATATGAGACTCATCATAAATGTATCCTCTAATTACTGAAATGTGAAACACATTGTGGATGCATGACAAGCTAGGTGGCAAAGCTAAATGATATGCAATAGGTCCTATCCTCTCTAGGATCTCGAATGGTCCAACAAAATGGGGTGCCAACTTAGTGCCTTTTTTGAATTATATTGGACTCTTGTGCAGTCGCACTGTCAAGAACACTTTATCACCAACCTAATACTCTCAATCTATCCTCTTCATATCAACATACTTCTTCTGCCTATCATGTGCCTCTCTCAGGCGCTGTCTAATTGAAATGTCCCTTTTCTGATTTTACATGATATTTCCAACCTTTAATCAGATCTTTAAGATCAAACAACTAATATCACAAAGATCCTCCAAATTTCTCAAGAAACCCCAAATCGGGTATGCCAAAAATTGTGCCAAAAGCGTCACAGCTTCACCAATTACTAATAAATCTGAAAATGGAAATTTTTACAGAACTTTCAGCAGCATAACAGCCTACAAATTGACATTTCCAGATCCGTATAGCCTTTACACAATAGCTCAAAAATGTAGGACCAAAACTATGCTCATCGGGCTCCCGAAATAGCACAAAATATGCCCGGAAACACCACAAGAACACTAATAATCTATCTCAGAAGTTTAATCACGTCCCAATATATATATTCAGCTCTATTTTAATAGATTAAAGTATAAAATACAGCAACAACCAAAACTGATATGAAATACTCAACCGGAAACACCAAACTCTTACAAAAATACACCCGAAAACTCACAAATCTGCACTGTTCAGCATAAAGGCAAACTCTGTATGAGCATGCACATGGAATGGCTTCAAACTCCCATCCTTAGCCTTCCTGGAAACCTGCAAACTCCCATTCTTGGGTCTCCCTGGAAACCTGCAAACTCCCGTTCTTGGGTCTCCTTCTCCACAGGTTTGGCAGCCTCTGAAGAATAACAAAGAATGAGCAAAAATCAAGTCTGGAATCCCCCCAAAATGCCTCCAAACCTCTTTAAAAAGGGCATAACTGTAACTCACGTCCAAGAGAGGTTAATGAAACATATTTTAATAATAATTATCATTTATTAGTCCAACGGTTTCCAAAGATTAACTCCCTTTTTCCGAAACTTCACTTTCTTGGGCCTGCCTGTCTTACCAAAGATTATTATTTTTTAATTATTTGAAAAGGGGACATGACAAGTCCTCCCCTCCCAAACATTGCTTGTCCTCAAGCAATGGCTGAACAATAAACCAATCAATCCTCCTGGATCCCAAATGTAGTCATGAACTATACTACTACCAATTAACACAGACTCTTGCAAGATCCTCTGCAATATGACCAAGAGGAATCCATAATCAAACTGGCAATTATAGCTCAACCAAACTCCAAAATCACCATTACCACAGTCAAAAACCCATGAGACACAAACTCTTAGAATATCAAAACCCAAGTAAAGTGGACTACCAACATAGTAAATACCATTAATGCATTCCACTGGCCTATATGGAATGTACAATCCAACTCTGCAACAATGGTGAATGCTCTCAAATGAAACTATACCAAGTATGGAGAATCCACACACTATACAACTCCTGTAGTCAACACAACTCTGTAGATCATTGGCCACTGTCTCATAACCATAACTCCCATGCACCCCTGATGGTGAAAAGCCATCACAAGATAAACAACAAGAAATGGAACCCAAACCAAATTTTCCTGCCATCAACTCCTCAGCATAAGGATCAATTGTTAACTGATGTACATACCTTGCAATATAATGTTGATTAAAAAAACCAACCTCAGTCAACAACTCACCATGAACAAGTGATACAACCCACTGTGACTGATCACTAGCTAAGTCAGGAGATGTCATAGCCAAAGGAGTAGAATCAATAACAACACTTGCTGAAGCATCACTCCAAAACTCCTGCTCTAAGTCATGTATTATCAAGCTATCAACTACAAAACCTGTCGCCATGTCGTGCCCATCACAACTCTCATCTCGAGGCATCAAACTATTCCATAATTGATTATAAGCACTAGGAACCAAAGTACATCTCTGTATCATAATCTCATCAACATGGTCATCAAAGGTAAATTGATGAGCGTACCTCACAATGTAATGCCGATAGAATGTGCCAATCTCAGTCAGTGGCTCAGACTGTAATCCAGATGAAACTAACTGCAATTGATCATCAACCATGTTGGAACTGACTACTACCTCCAAAGATATCACCAAGGGAGTAGTATTACTATCAGGAACCATGCCAACTATCGACTCACCAACATCACACATGACCTTTGATACATCTCTAGTCTCTGTGCCTTCAGTACTAGAGGCCACCACCCTGTCAGGCATACAATAATCTGCTACAATACCCAACTCAACTAAACCTGACTCTAGTGGGAATGAACCTGATATGCCAATGTTAGTATCAAGGATGGATGCATCCCCATCTCCATTGTCTCTGACAATCTCAGTCATGGACATCCTCGAATCACCAAACACCATAGCTTGTGACTGTATAGAATCAGATAAAGACTGTAGTCGCTCTAACTCCATGGTCACCTTAGCCAAATGAAACTGTGACTCCTTGAAAGCCAACTGTGTACTCTCAAGAATCTCAAAAGTCACCTCAAGCTGCTCAGTAAGCTCACTCACCTCATCTTCCTTGGCCAGCAATGCATCATATGTTGTACTAGCCCACTCCATAAGATAATCTCTATCAGCTACCAACTGCATATAATTCTGTCTCAAAATCTGAATAGCCTCCCATAAAGAGTGGATCTCTGTCAAGGAAAGATAACTTCCTTCCTGCTCATCACTAGTAGGAGAACCCCATCCATAAACTGCTAGTAATTGACGAGCAGCATCAAAATGTTGGCAAGTGATAGCAATGTCTCGGTCACTAACTCTCAACTGATTAGACACATGATGGCATTGGCTTGACTGTCTCCTACAAACCTCCTTTGATGCACTGTCTAAAGGAGTATCCTCAAAGTTACTAGTCTCTAGAGTATTACCATCCATGTCCTGTGAATCAACTCTAAAGCTCATATCAACATACAGAGTATCAAAATTTGTAGCACTGCTGTCCAACTCCTCTGTACCCAAAGAAACTAAGTCTTCAAAATTGCCCACTACATCCTCCTGGATGTCATCGATGCCAATATGATCTTGGGACTCATCTGTACACACTGCCAAATATGAAAGATCATCAACACATTCCAGCAAGTATGGTCGACTGGATATATGAACAAAGCCCAACACCGGTGTATAAAAACTAATACCAACATCAGACAAGATACTGGCACAAGAAAAGACAACACCGTGTAATCTGCTAATCAAATCCATGATAGCACCCAAACAAACACTGCGACTAAAAAATGTTAAAGATCTCCAGTCAACTGAATCCCAAACACCAATATAACAATCTCGTGTCCATATCTGTAAACTAGAATCAACTGGTAACTCAAGCAAACTCCTCACCTGAGTAATATTACCAATACCAACTAACTCCACATACCTGTCATGATAAGGTAATGAAGTCACAATACTATCTTCACTCACCTTCAGCTGGCGGGATAAATCATGTGAAGTACTACCTGCCTCAACCTCATGTGATGAAGCATCTAACTGCGCCTGGTACTCTTTCTCAGCAAATTCATGAATGCTCAATGTCTGCTCATCTCTACTGGGTATCTCACCATCCTGCACAACAACATCCTCATAATCATCATCTGAACCCACTACACTGTAGTCACTGCCTGTTGTAACTATACCATCCTGAATACCTGTGGCATCACCCTTTGACAACCTGTAAACAATTGTCTCAATTTGAGTATCAAGTTGACTGTTACTATCAATCTGTGTAATATCCTTTCCCACCACCTCCTGTGGCAAAGTAGAATCTGAGACCACTACCTGGCTATCAGCTAGTTTCTCAAACTCCTCATGCAAGTTCTTGGGAATTGTGTCATCTGTCCTGTGAGAAAATCTGCCAAATAGAAATCCAGTCAACTTATCCACCTTAGCTGGGTCAGATAACATGTCATTTATACGGTGGTGCTCAACCAACTGTTTAGACATGTCATGGCTTATTTTCATAAGTTTATCTCGAATGTCTAAATAACCATCCTTTCTACTATTTTGACTCTGGCTATCAATTGTCCAAGATCGTTCCCTCTGAGACTCTGTACTATACCTGTCCATTCTGGATAAAGTAGAGTGTAACCCCAATAGGATATAACTTCTTCAAGCACCAAGAACTAACATGCAAATGATTAGAAGTAGCATGCAACCATAGATTTGGACATGCAACTGATTAGAAGCAACATGCAACCACCAAATTATGACATGCAAGATCTGGGTAGTTGTCAAAACTGACATGCAAACTTCTACAACCGCCAAATTCACCAAGAACTAATAGGAAAATGATTAGAAGTAGCATGAAACCATAGATTTGGACATGCAACTGATTAGAAGCAACATGCAACCACCAAATTATGACATGCAAGATCTGGGTAGTTGTCAAACTGACATGGAAGATCTGGGTACTTGTCAAAACTGAAATGCAAACTTCTACAACCACCAAATTCACCAAGAACTAACATGAAAATGATTAGAAGTAGCATGCAACCATAAATTTTTACATGCAGCTGATTAGAAGCAACATGCAATCATAAATTATGACATGCAAGATTTGGGTAGTTCTCAAAACTGAAATGCAATATCTGGGTAGTTGTCAAAACTGACCTGCAACTTCTACAAACCCTCAGGCTGGCAAGATCATGGCTCTGATACCACTGAAATGTCCCTTTTCTGATTTTACATGATATTTCCAACCTTTAATCAGATCTTTAAGATCAAACAACTAATATCACAAAGATCCTCCAAATTTCTCAAGAAACCCCAAATCGGGTATGCCAAAAATTGTGCCAAAAGCGTCACAGCTTCACCAATTACTAATAAATCTGAAAATGGAAATTTTTACAGAACTTTCAGCAGCATAACAGCCTACAAATTGACATTTCCAGATCCATATAGCCTTTACACAATAGCTCAAAAATGTAGGACCAAAACTATGCTCATCGGGCTCCCGAAATAGCACAAAATATGCCCGGAAACACCACAAGAACACTAATAATCTATCTCAGAAGTTTAATCACGTCCCAATATATATATTCAGCTCTATTTTAACAGCTTAAAGTATAAAATACAGCAACAACCAAAACTGATATGAAATACTCAACCGGAAACACCAAACTCTTACAAAAATACACCCGGAAACTCACAAATCTGCACTGTTCAGCATAAAGGCAAACTCTGTATGAGCATGCACATGGAATGGCTTCAAACTCCTGTCCTTAGCCTTCCTGGAAACCTGCAAACTCCCGTTCTTGGGTCTCCTTGGAAACCTGCAAACTCCCGTTCTTGGGTCTCCTTCTCCACAGGTTTGGCAGCCTCTGAAGAATAACAAAGAATGAGCAAAAATCAAGTCTGGAATCCCCCCAAAATGCCTCCAAACCTCTTTAAAAAGGGCATAACTGTAACTCACGTCCAAGAGAGGTTAATGAAACATATTTTAATAATAATTATCATTTATTAGTCCAACGGTTTCCAAAGATTAACTCCCTTTTTCCGAAACTTCACTTTCTTGGGCCTGCCTGTCTTAGCAAAGATTATTATTTTTTAATTATTTGAAAAGGGGACATGACACTAATTAGGGCCACTTACTGCTCCATCTCCTTTACTAACTAGGGACCAATAGATACTCAATCCTTGATCCTATCCCAACTCAAGGCCATCCTGTATAGTCTTCCATGCAAGGCCCCATAAGGTGGCATACCTATGGAGGAATGGTGCCCATTGTTATAGGAAAACTTGACAAGATGAAGTTATTCCTCCCACTTGACCTAATGGTCCATCATGTACATACATAGCATGTCCTCCAAAACTTTTTTCACTCACTTAGTCTAACCATCGGTCTAAGGATGGTAAGCTATACTAAAATTGAGCCTAGTGCCCAAAGTTACTTGCAACTCTCTCCAGAATGAAGAAGTGAACAAAAAATCTCTATCATAGATGATCTTATGGGGAACACCATGAAGTCTGACAATGTCCTGTAATAATACCTGAGCTATGTCTCATGCAATGAATGTAGTATGCATTGGTGAGAAATGGGCAACCTTGGTCAGTGTGTCAACTCTCACCAAAATGGCATCATGGTAGTGAGATGACATTGGGAGACCAACAATGAAATCCATAGATATAGCATTCCACTTCCACTCTACAATCTCATGTGGCTAAAGAAGCCCACTAGGATGATGGTACTCTACCTTCACCCTTTGACACTCAAGGCACCTCACAACTATGCTAGCAATCTACACTCTCATGCCTAGCCAGTGATACAACTGCCTCAAATCTACATGCAACTTCTTAACACTGGGGTGTGAGGCATAAGGTTCTCTGTGAGCCTCAAGTATAATGAGCTTGCACAAACCCCCAATGGAAGGTACATACATACATCCTCTATGATGCAAAAATCCATCAAAATCTAAGGAATACTCTAAATACTTCCCTTCCAAGGGTCTTTGAGAATGCACTATTTGACTCACTTCTGCATAAAGCTCATTAGCTGGTAAGTGTTGTAAGATCTACTCTCTCAAGTTAGTGTAGGTAGTCACAGATGAAAGCTCATGGCACCTTCTACTTAAGGCATCTACAACCACATTCTCCTTTTCCTTGATGTAATGAACATCAAAATTGTAGTCACACAAAAACTCCATCCACCTTCTTTTCCTAGCATTAAGGTTTGGCTAAGGAAATATGTACTACAAGCTTTGGTGATCAAAATGAAGCTCGAATCTATGACCCAAAAGGAAGTGTCACCATCTCACCAAGGCACGAACCATTGCCACAAGTTCTAGGTCATGAGTAGGATAATTAAGTTCATGAGTCTTCAACTTCCTAGACTCAAAAGAAATAGGTTGTCCATCCTACATAAGGACTACCCCTATACCATCTAAAGATGCATCAGTGCACACCACAAAATCTACAAAAGGATCTGGTATTGCAAGAATTGGTGCACTTGTGAGGGCTCTCTTGAGCTCTTGAAAAGCTCTATCACAATTCTCTATCCACTCATACTTCTTCCCATTTTTTTGAAGTGATGTGATGGGGTGTGCCAATCTAGAGAATCCTAAAATGAAGTGTCAGTGATAACTTGCTAGCCCCATAAAGCTCCTCAGTTCAGTAACACTAGTGAGTGCTGGCCAATCTATGATGGCCCTAATCTTTGATGGGTCTACTAAGACTCCATCACCTGATATGACATGACCCAAATAATGTATCTTAGGTCTAAAGAATGCACAATTCGGAAAGCTACCAAACAACTAATTCTCTCTCCACTTCTGTAATACATGCCTCAGGTGCTCTTCATGCTCTTCTTGTCATGAGAATAAATTAGAATGTAATCAAGGAAAACAACCACAAACTTATCCAAAAAGGTATGAAATACTCCATTCATGAGGCTCATGAATACAATTGGAGCATTCATGAGGCCAAATAGTACCATGGTGAACTCATAGTGACTATACCTAGTATGAAAAGCAGTCTTGGGGATATCACTATCCACAATCCTCAACTGATGATAACTTGACTTCAGATCAATGTTTGAAAATACTTGAGCACCCTGCAACTAGTCAAAGAGATCATCGATTCTCAGAAGAGGATATCGATTCTTGATGGTCACTTTGTTTAATTGCTGATAATCGATACACAACCTAAGTGATCCATCTTTCTTCTTGATGAAGATCACTGGTACACCCCAAGGTGACACACTAGGTCAAATATGCCCCTTCTCTAAGAGTTCCTCCAACTTAGCCTTTAGTTCATCGAGCTCATGAGTAATCATCCTATATGGTGCTCTCAAAACTGGTTTAGCTCCTGGCACAAGGTCTATATGAAATCCGCTGCTCTAGGTGGAGGCATACTAGGGAGCTCTAAAGGAAACACATCTATAAACTCCTACAAGATTGGAAAATCAGTGAGGGATGGCTCCCCCTCTAAATCTTCCTCTCTATCACTAATGGTGATGGCAAATAACTGACAACCCTTTCGCATGCACCATCTAAGCTGCATAGCAGAAATCGTATGAAGGGATATGGGTCTCTTTACTCTGAAGATCTCCCTAGAGATACCATCATCATCCACACATTCCACCCTCTTCTATCAACAATCCATCTTGGCACTGTGGGCATAAAGCCAATCCATGCCAAGAACAACATCATAAGAACCTAGAGAGGTAATGCATAGATCAGACATTGTGGACATGTCTCCAATTTGCATCTGACAATTCTGCACCATGGAACTAACTGACACTCTAGCTCCTGAGGTTAACTCTACTTCCCAACTGACATCCTGTCTAACTGCCACTAGCCTAAAATGCTCCACCACATATGGAGATATAAAAGAGTCAGTAGCTCTGGAATCAAATAAAACTGCAACCATAAGACCCTGTATAATACACGTAGCCTTGATAAATGTGGCCTGATGCTTAGCCTGGCGGTTGTCAACCACTACAAAAACTTTGTGGGATCTACCCATGTCACCAATTGTCGGCTTTGAAAAAGTGCCTCTCTATCCATCAGATGCCTATCCATATGAACACTCCTAGCTATATGACCCATGCCACTACAAGTGTAGCATGGTCCTTGGGTATAAAATTGTCCACCCTATGATCTAGATTGATGCGGGCCTCCTAACCTGCTAGATCCACTGTATCTACCCCTAGAAGACTGCTGAGTCTTCACTAACTATGACTATGGGGCCTGTACTTCCTGATGTTGCTTAGGACCCTGTGACTACCACTGCTTGGGCTTGGAGCCTTGATAACCCTAAGAAGGTTTTTGCTACTGTTGTTGCTATGTTTTTGGCTACTGAGACTGTTGGCCCTAAGAGGACCTTGTTGTAAAGTTCCGATTCCCTTTCCAAGGGGGTTTCTACTTGGTAAAGTTTTGGTTCTAAGACTAATCTCGTGACTCCTGCCTACCTCAAGTATCCTCTGCAACTAGTTTTATCTCCACTACCTATCTAAAGGTGGTAGGGAAGGCCATCTGAACTAGACCCTAAAGTGAGAAATTCAAACCCATGATAAAGTGATGCACTCACAGTTTCTCATCCTTCATGTATTCCACATAAGGAAGGAGCTTGAGAAACTTGCTCTTGTACTGAGCTACTATAAGAATCCTCTAATATAGAGAATGAAACTCCTCCATATTCTTCTATCTAAAATGCTCTGACAAGTACCTCTCTCGAAATATCTCTAAGAATGACTCCCATGTGAGGGTATCCATCCTTACTCCTCCTATGGTCTCCTCTTGATGCCACCAATTGGAGGCATCTCCTCTCAACTGATGAACTGCTAGGCATGCCTTTAGATTACTCCCATAAGGATGTAATCCAAAGCACAATTATAGGCTCTATAATCATGCCTGTACTACTATCCCCTCAGTGAAACTAGTATATAATGGTGGCCCAAGCCGAATCAATTCCCTGATATCATCTCCTATATGCCTAGGAGGTCTGTCAAGTGGGGGTCCTCTCTGGTGTATTGAATCACCCTCATGCTCACCCTATCCCTCTATTTTCCTCAGTGGGGGACTCCTAGTCCTCTCTCTGACTTTGGGTTTGCCTCCTCCAAGTCCCTCTACTTCCACTACAGGAATCTACTAACCTGGTTGAACTATAAGTACTAACCTCTACTAAAGTACATTGATCAAAGTTTAAAGTGCATCTATAATGTCCTGGTTCAAGTTTGGTGTAGGTGGAGGTGGTTGTGGAGGTGGTGGTGGTCCATCCTCCTATCCTGCTCTACCACCCCTTGCCCTATGACTTCTACCCTGCCGATTGCTTCGAGTAACAGGAGGCATCTACACAATTAAATGTTTGAGTTAAGTTTAGGAAGCACATATTTTTAAGGTTCCTAGTGTTGAAACACGGGCTCTGATACCAAAATGTCATGCCCAAATTTTAGGAGTAAACCACACAATTTTTCTTTTTACTAAAATAAAACTAGTTTCTAACTTTATCTTATAAAATAAATACTTCTAACTAATACCAATTTATACAATTAACTCAACATTTTAACACCAAAAACAAAGTTTAATTAATATTTCCATAATATATTTAATTTAGAACATACTAAACAAATTGAAACTATAATACAATATCTTAAAACTCTTGTTCACTACTACTCTAATAAAGTTTAAAATGCTAATAATCAAATTTAATTAAATATTATAAATTACAATTAACATTAAAAAAAAACTTTTACATAAATAAAATACTAATTAAAATTTAAACTAAACTAGACTAACTACAAACATAAACTAACTTTACAAAAAAAAAAAATTTTAAAACAAACTTTTATTAAATACTTACTAACTATCCTAATAACTAAGCCATCTATCTATCTAAGCCTACCCTTATCTTCCCCTCCCCCTCCGCCCCCCCCCCCCCCCCCCCCACATACACATCCCATCCTCAAAAAAGAAACCGTGTGCGTTGTCCCACTGATGGTACTTGCATCAGTCATTGGCCCCCCTCCTTCCTTCCCATAAATGAGGCCCAAGTTGGTGCTAAAGATGATAAGGGTAAAGAATTCATTTAAAACTTTGCATTTCCCAACCAAAGGAAAGTCTACCACATCAGACAAGAAGATTCAATACTGTAAGGAGGATGGGTAAGGTACAGGGTGATGTCACCCTACATCAGCTTTATTTGATATTGTTAAAAACCTTTTTTAATACAACCAAAAACTGGCACCAACTAAGAGGGAGATAGTGAAATGTCCCTTTTTCTAATTTTACATGATATTTCAAGCCTCAAATCAGATTTTTAAAACCAAACAACCAATATTACAAAGATCCACCAATTTCTCAAATAAACCCAAATCAGGTACGTCCGAAATAGTGCCAAAAAACTTCACAACTTCATAAATTATTAATAAATCTGAAAATGGAAATTTTTACAAAAATTTCAGCAGCATAACAGCCTAAAAAATGAAATTTCCAGATCTATATAGGCTTTACACAATAGCTCACAAATGTAGGACAAAAACTATGCTCATCGGGCTCTCGAAATTAACACAAAAATGCCCGAAAACACCACAGAAACACTAATAATCTATCTTATAAGTTTAATCAAGTCCCAATACATATATTGAGCTCTATTTTAATATCTTAAAGTCTAAAATGCAGCAGAAACCCAAATTGATATGAAATACTCAACTGAAAACACCAAACTCATACCAAAAATCACACCCAAAAACCCACAAATCTGCACTATTTAGCACAAAGGAAAACTCTGTATGAGCATGCACATGGAATGGCTTCAAACTCCCATCCTTAGCCTTCCTAGAAACCTAAAAACTCCTATTCTTGGGGCTCCCTGGAAACCTGCAAACTCCCGTTCTTGGGTCTCCTTCTCCACAGGTTTGGCAGCCTCTGAAGAATAACAAAGAAATGAGCAAAAATCAAGTTCTGGAATGAGCCCAAAATGCCTCCAAACCCCTTAAAATAGGGCATAACCCTAACTCATGTCCAAGAGGGGTTAATAAAACATATTTTAATAATAATTTTCATTTATTAGTCCATTCACTTCCAAAGATTATCCCTTTTTGCTGAAACTTCACCTTTTTGGCCCTGCCTGCCTTAGCAAAGATTATTATTTTTAATTATTTGAAAAGGGGACATGAAAAGTCCTCCCCTCCCAAACATTGCTTGTCCTCAGGCAATGGCTGAACAATAAACCAATCAATCCACCTAGATCCCAAATGTAGTCATGAACTATACTACTACCAATTAACACAGGCTCCTACAATATGACCAAGAGGAATCCATAATCAAACTGACAATTATAGCTCAACCAAACTCCAAAATCACAACTTCCACAGTCAGAAACCCACAATACACAAACTCTTAGAACATCAAAACCCAAGTAAAGTGGACTACCAACACAGTAAATACCATTAATGCATTCCATTGGCCTATACGGAATGTACAATCCAACTCTGCAACAATGGTGAATGCTCCCAAATGAAACTGTACCAAGTATGGAGAATCCACACACTATAGAACTCCTCCAGTCAACACAACTTTGCAAATCACTGGCCACTATCTCATAACCATAACTCCCATGCACTACTGATGGTGAAAAGACATTACAAGATAAAGAGTAAGAAATGGACCCCAAACCAAATTTGCCATGAAAAAGTGATATAGCCCACTATGACTGACTACCATCTAAGCTAGGAGATGTCATAGCCAAAGAAGTAGAATCAGTAACAACAACTACTGAAGCATCACTACCAAAATCTTGCTCTAAGTCATGTATTATCAAGTTGTCAACTATAGAACCTATCACCATGTCATGCCCATCACAACTCTCATCCCGAGGCATAAAACTATCCCATAACTGATGACAAGCACTAGGAACCAAAGTAAATCTTTGTATCATCATCTCATCAACATGTTCATCAAAGGTAAATTGATGAGCATACCTCATAGTGTAATGTTGATAGAATGTGCCAATCTTAGTCAGTGGCTCAGACTGTAATCTAGATGAAACTAACTGCAATTGATCATTAACCATGTTGGAACTAACTACTACCTCTAAAGATATCACCAAGGGAGTATTATTACTAGTAGGAACCATGCCAATTGTCGACTCACCAACATCACACATGATCTTTGATACATCTCTAGTCTTCGTGCCATCAGTACTAGAGGCCACCACCATGTCAGGCATACAACAATCTGCTACAACACCCAACTCAACTAAACCTGACTCTAGTGGGAATGAACCTGATATGCCAATGTTAGTATCAAGGATGGATGCATCCCCATCTCCACTATCTCTGACAATCTCGGCCATGGACATCCTCGGATCACCAAACACCACAACTTGTGACTGTATAGAATCAGGTAAAGACTGTAGTCACTCTAACTCCATGGTCACCTTAGCCAAATGAAACTGTGACTCCTTGAAAGCCAACTGTGTACTCTCAAGAATCTTAGAAGTCACCTCAAGCTGCTTAGTAAGCTCACTCACCTCATCTTCCTTGGCCAACAATGCATCATATGCTGTACTGCCCCACTCCATAAGATAATCTCTGTCAGCTACCAACTACATATAATTCTATCTCAAAATCTAAATAGCCTCCCATAAAGAGTGGATCTCTGTCAAGGAAAGATAACTGCCTTCCTACTCATCACTAGTAGGAGAACCCCATCTATAAACTGCTAACAACTGACGAGCAGCATCAAAATGCTGGCAAGTGATAGCAATGTCTCGGTCACTAACTCTCAACTGATTAGACACATGATGACACTAGCTTGACTGTCTCCTACAAACCTCCTTTGATGAATTTTCTAAAGGAGTATCCACAAAGTCACTAGTCTCTAGAGTATTACAATCCATATCCTGTGAATCAAATCTAAAGCTCATATCAACATAAAGAGTATTAAAAACATTAGCACTGCTGTCCAACTCCTCTGTACCCAAGGAAACTATGTCTTCAAAACTACCCACTGCATCCTCTTGGATGTCATCAATGCCAATATGATCCTGTGACTCATCTATACACACTGCCAAATATGAAATATCATCAACACATTCTAGCAAGTATGGTCGACTGGATATATGAACAAAGCCCAACATTGGTGTATAAAAATTAATACCAACATCGGATAAGCTCTTAGCACAAGAAAAGACAAAACCGTGCAATCTGTTAATCAAATCCATGATAGCACCCCAACAATCACTGCTACCAAAAAGTGTTAAAGATTTCCAGTCAATTGAATCCCAAATGCCAATATAACAATCTTGAGTCCATATCTATAAACTATAATCAATTGGTAACTCAATCAAAATCCTCATCTGAGTAATATGACCAATACCAACTAATTCTACATACCTGTCTGACATTATCCCTATATCCTGGATGTGAATGCAAGATGAACTCACAACATTATCAATGTCCACATATGATCTACCATTCACAGAAAGCTGAGTATTAGGAGTGCAAGATGAAACTAAACTCAATTTCATGCCATGCTTATCCCCATGTCTCTCCCAATCTTGTAATGCCAATGGAGTATTCACCAAAGAAGCTCGAGTGTCCTCAAGCTCATGAGAAAGCCTGTCAACTTCCTCCTCCTTCCTCCTCAAGGCATCTGAATAGTCTCTGACAAGGCAAAGAAGATGGTCATGATCTGATAGAAGATGTAAATAACTCAACTTCATCATTCCCATTCCTTCCCTAATCGCTATTAAGTCAACACAAGGAGACTTTGCCTAAACTCCCTTATGTCTACCCTATAACTAAATCATCTGAATGTGATCCTCTATCATATCTCGCATACTGTCATGATGAGATAATGAATTCACAATACTACCTTTTTTCACCTTGAGCTGGCTAGACAAATCATGTGGAGTACTACCTACCTCAACCTCATGTGATGAAGCATCTAACTGTGCCTGGTACTCTTTCTCAACAAAGTCATGAATGCTCAATGTTTGCTCATCTCTACTAGGTATCTCACCATCATGCACAACAAAATCCTCATAATCATCATCTAAAGCCACTACCCCCTATGGCAGAGTAGAATCTGAGACCTTTGCTTGGCTATAAGCTAGATTCTCAAAATCCTCATGCAAGTTCTTGGTAATTGTGTCATCTGCCCTATGAGAAAATCTACCAAATAGAAATCCAATCAACTTATCCACCTTAGCTGGGTCAGACAACATGTCATTCATTATACGGTGGTGCTCAACCAACTGTTTAGACATGTCATGGCTTATTTTGTTAAGTTTATCTCAAATGTCTAAATAACCATCCTTTCTATTGTTCTGACTCTAGATATCAATTGTCCAAGATCGTGTCCTTTGAGACTCTGTACTATACCTATCCATTTTGGATAAAGTAGAGTGTAACCCCAATAGGTTATAACTTTTTCAAACACCAAGAACTAACATGCAATTGATTAGAAGTAGCATGCAACCATAGATTTTGACATGAAGCTAATTAGAAGCAACATGCAATCACCAAATTCACCAAGAACTTACATGCAAATGATTAGAAGTAGCATGACACCATAGATTTTGACATGCATCTAATTAGAAGTAACATGAAACCATAAATTATGACATGCAAGATCCGTGTAGTTGTCAAAACTGACATGCAAGATCTGGGTAGTTGTCAAAACTGACATGCAAACTTCTACAAACCCTCAGGCTGGCAAGATCATGGCTATGATACCACTGAAATGTCCCTTTTCTGATTTTACATGATATTTTAAGCCTCAAATCATATTTTTAAAACCAAACAACCAATATTACAAAGATCCACCAATTTCTCAAATAAACCCAAATCGGGTATGTCCGAAATAGTGCCAAAAAACTTCACAACTTCACAAATTATTAATAAATCTGAAAATGGAAATTTTTACAGAAATTTAAGCAGTATAATGGCCTACAAAATGAAATTTCTAGATCTATATAGGCTTTACACAACAGCTCACAAATGTAGGACAAAAACTATGCTCATTAGGCTCCCGAAATTAACACAAAAATGCCCGAAAACACCACAGAAACACTAATAATCTATCTTAGAAGTTTAATCACGTCCCAATACATATATTCAGCTCTATTTTAATATTTTAAAGTCTGAAATACAGTAGCAACCCAAACTGATATGAAATACTCAACTGAAAACACCAAACTCATACCAAAAAACACACCCGAAAACCCACAAATCTGCATTGTTCAGCACAAAGGCAAATTCTGTATGAGTATGCACATGGAATGGCTTCAAACTCCCATCCTTAGCCTTCCTAAAAACCTGCAAAGTCCCATTCTTGGGTCTCCCTAGAAACCTGCAAAATCTCGTTCTTGGATCTCCTTCTCCACAGGTTTGGCAGCCTCTGAAGAATAACAAAGAAATGAGCAAAAATCAAGTTCTAGAATGAGCCCAAAATTCCTCCAAACCCCTTAAAAGAGGGCATAACCCTAACTCACGTCCAAGAGGGGTTAATAATACATATTTTAATAATAATTTTCATTTAGTAGTCCATTCACTTCCAAAGATTATCCCCGTTTGTTGAAACTTCACCTTTTTGGGCCTGTCTACCTTAGCAAAGATTATTATTTTTAATTATTTGTAAAGGGGACATGATAGATAGTTATTGCCAAAAAGTTTATTTGGTATGAGCATGGATATTTGATATGTTTTATATAAATTTATTTGTTTAATTTGTTTATATTGAAAAGAGGTTTATATATATATTTATAAGGGATATAAAGATTCTTCCCATATTCTCTGTCTCAAGGGAAAAATCTTAAATTGGTTTCGCATACAAAAACCAGAGAGTTTTTACTCTCTTGGGACATTTTTTTTTGTCATAATTTTTCTAAGTATACATTTTGAAGTTGATTTATTAACCAAGAGGGGATTATTATTATTTTTAAGTAAATCTAATAGGACTTATTACAACTAAATAAACCAAGAAATTTAATTATCCATTTTAACCATAATGCAAGAATTGTTTTGTTTCCAATAATCATGAAAACTCAACCTTCATTCATAACATAATTCTTTTGCTTTCAATATATAAGAAAACTTCAAAATTTTCCTCATTGAATCATCATCATTTCATCTAATTTTTGATGTGCATCCATATAACTGAATATTACAATTAAATCTCATGAGAAGCAATAATACTCAACCACTATTTTATTGGCAAACCTAATTCAAAGGCTCAGCCACAAAAGAACAGGAAGAAGACCCGACATCATTTCCATTACAACAAAGTTTTGAAATACAAATTATATAGGATTCCAATCCCAAAATTACAACAATTTAATTTAATTTCCTTCATCACCCTTATGAAGGGATCCATATCATTTTCTACAATACATGGCTAAGATCGTGGAGAGAACAGAATCTGATCAGGTGTCAAACAAGCATGACCAAGAGACAAAATCAAACATGCATATTCATACTAGGTTTTCCCAACAGGATCCACAATGAATCAAAACTAGGGAAAGGTGGATTTTTCCAATAGGAGATGTCAGACACAACACCAACATAGATGGTCAATTGGGGCTATAATTCAAGAACTTCCGCTCTTCCATTTTAACATGCCAAAACTCATACAAGGTTTGTGCTAATAGGTAAGGGCCCATAACACCCTACCCTCTCTCCCTCTTCTCATCCTGAGAAGAGACTCTACACTGTTGGAGTCCAACTAAATAGACCTTTCCCGAAATTGGCCACTTCTGCCCTATCCAAGGGTGAGTAATGCCAAAACACTCATACAAGAAAACTTTGAAATTCAAACAAAAACATGAAAGCAAAGCATTCAAGAAACATGGTTTCAATCCTCCCCCACATACCCAACATACATACAAGCATACAAATAAACAATCCCAATAGCATAAGCATGAAATAAGCATGAATAATCTGAACAAAGGAGATGAAGAACTCCTACCTTCACAAAGAGGTTATGGTAAATGATCAATTTGAGAAGAGCTTTTCCTTCCTTGCCTTCAATCTTCCAAGACTCCTCTCTAAAAGTAGAGATTGGGTAACAACCAAAACTACTCCAAGAAGGGCCTCTAAATAAGATCCAAATTCAACCACCAAAATTTGCAATAACTTCCCCCACTCACCTACAAATGTAGAAGTTTCTAACTCAACCAATCCTAAGGTTAACTACTAAGTGGATTTGAGGTTATGCAACTCATGGTAACCACTTTCAATTTTGGCACAAAGGCAAAACTAGACTTTTTGAGTGACCTCAAAAGTCAATAAAAGGGGCTTAGGGGGTGGAAAATACCCCCAACCCATACCCATACCCCTTGGGTATAAATATTTCATGTTTTAAAGCCTTAGGAATTGATTTGGAACCAAACAAAAGCTACGAAATATTTAGGACCATCTAACAAGTCTAAAAATGCAGATTAAGCACTCGTCCAGATTAGGGGAGACTAAACTCAATTAAGAAACAAATTAGCAAAAAGACACTAACTTAATCTAACTTAGGTCCAAAGGTTACACAGTTAACCCTAGCTAGCACACTGAAAACCATAAACAATTCACGAGTGTCAAGTGGCACTATAAGAACATAGTTATGAGCATTAACATTTTTTGATCATGGAAAGATACATTCATACACCTCACAATATAATTTAGTTACGAACAACAAGGTTTCACAAATAACACATAGGGATCAGTTTCGTTCCTCCATTGGGTTTCTTGGCTAAAATATCCTGCACACTCATTACACACATTTGTAGTCCCATAAAATCACATGCACATATTTATATACATATCAGGGATTCACATAAATTGAAACATACATCTTAAAATCAATCAGGGTTTCTTTCATCCTACTCATATCCTTAATCATTAAAATTCCATAATCAATGTGTTAATCTTGTATTTTACTTATTTCATCAACATACATATTCATAAAACATTAAATGACAAACTCAATATATCTGAAAGTAAACATCACACAACATGAAATAATATGATATGTTCAAAGCATCAGATAATGTCTTGACATCTTGAGTCATGAGTATCAAAATAATAATAATGTATCATTGTGCTACAATGGGTCAAGGCGAGGCCTCACATAAGGCTTAATAGACAAAAATAATAACTTTTCAAAATTTGAAAGCTCAAATAAAAAAATAAAAATTGTTCTTTCTGGTTCTGAATATAAACTAACAAAACCTTTCATTAAAGAGAGAGAGATGCTATATATGGGCCTCTTACATATAATTATCAATTATATGTACTAGCAAGATTCATTAAGAAAACTTGTGAAATACATGACTAGATTTTATATCTGGGAGATATTCCTTTGATGAATTCTAAGGGAACTTTTGTAATATCTAAAAATTATTGAGTCATAAGAAGTCCCAATATTTATTACACTTGGCAATGAAAACTATTGGGAAAAAATTATCTGGATTGGCACAATAATTTCAAATTGGGGAGGAAGATCAAGATTAGACCTTAACAAAAAAAAAAAAGGATTTGTATAAAGAATTTTTTTAATTTGATTTACTATTTTTATTGGTTACAGGTCTAAATTTTGAAGATATTTTTAAATATAAGAATCTTAAAGCATTTTTCCAATATTCAAAGGGGTATTATACATACAAGTATGATTGGTATCATGAGAAGTGAAAATTTATTTTGAAACTTTATAAAAAAACTTTATGTAAGTGACAAAAATCAAGTAGAAGGAGAAGGAGAACATGAATTGGACTTTGAGTTTATATATGGAAAATTAACAACATTTTTTTGAACAAAATGTTTATTAGGAAAGATTGGTTGATGAAATTTGAATGAAAAACTAAATCTTGATACCTGAGAATGAAATTTTATTACTACCAAAAGATATATTGGTTGTTGTGGATTACCTTATCAAAGAACAATTTGGAATAGGTAAACCTAATGATATAAGTCACTTATAAAATTGATATATTTTTTATGTAGTAGAGCGATTATGATTAGAAATATATGATTTTAGAGAACCAATTGAAAAAACTTATATATTACCTGTATCAATCAATAATAAAATGATAATAACTCTTATTAAATTGGAAACTTTCATTTCATTAACATATACTTTTCATAAATATTTTTGGGTTACATCCCTTATCAAAATTTTTGGATCAAACTTATCTATTGGCAAAAATAGTTCATAGTCAAAAAGTGAGCTCTTTGGGCCTGGAGGTTTCAAAAACATCTTTTGTTTTTAAATAATCTATTAAATTCAAAGTAAACAAAAGTAGATGTCAAAGATATAGACCTTCATGGTAGACAAATATTATAAGCATAATTAAATGGATAAGATAATAAAAAATTCATATAGTGACCACATATCATGAAATATTTACAATAGGGGAAATGAAAATGAAATATTTGTGTGTTTTATTGGTAGGGAACTCTATTTTAGTATAGGTTACATTAAAACAATACAAATTACATCTTTTTAAAAGTCTATATCTTTCATAGACTTCATCATGCATTGAAAAATTATTTAAATAACTCTTAAAACTCCACCAATACATCAGATTTGATTATTATCAATAGTCTAAAGAACTAAATAAAAATTATGCATGCATAATGTGCTTTATTTGAGCAAGTTACATAAGTAAATTATGCATGTTAGGACTCCTTTCCTTAGGACTATTCTAATTTTTAGGGTCTGTTAAGATATCCTAGGACCCATTAATGCATCTTAGGATCCCTAGGAAACATTAAAACATCATAGGGTGCCTTATGAGCCATGAACATGATGCATGAGCATCCTAGGCTTGCTTGTAATCTTGCATGTTTCGAGGGATTTTGGTTAAGTGTTGAGGAGCGTTGAGCTCAGATTTTGGTGAAGTTATGATTTCATGGGTTAGGATGTTTTGGAGATACATTAGCAAACCTTTCCTAATGTAGGGAGGGACTAAATAAGCTAGGGTCAAAGGCATGCCTAGATACAAAAACCACCCTGCAAAAATTAACATAGTGGAAACACAACAAGAGAACAACAACAATAGAGAGGAGAAGTAAAAATAATTTATTGATTCTTCAAATATTCAACATACATTTTCAATTGTAAGGCCTTCTAGGTTATGGCTAGATCTAAAATACATTCAAATCCAAGAACTAGCTACAAATTTGCACTTTCTAGTTCTGCTCCTCCAATCCTTTCTAAGAACTCCCCTTTTATCCTAGCTCTAAGTCTAACACTCTATTTATACTAGCCAAAATGACTTATAGATCACTCTAGAACATAGAAAGCCATAGGTTGGCTCACAACCAATATTAACTACCTATATCAAAATTAAATGAACACAATGTTAGCCCAAACTACAACCATACACAGACTACTCAAAAAATGAAGACTTCACAAAATACTAGCACGCAGCATACACGACAACTTGGCATCCAAACAAATCACTCAGTAGCCACAGGGAATGACTTGACATCCAAAGGAACTCAACAACCAAAGAAATCACTCAATAACCAAAGGGAATAACTTGACATCCAAAGGATCTTGAAAACCAAAGAAATCACTAGGTGACCAAAGTTGCTCAGTAACCAAGGAATAACTCAGCATCAACTAGAAACTAGTGCTCGACAATACCTAACAGAATGAACAAAAAGGTGTAGAATTACAAGGTGCACCGTGATGCTCATGTATAAGACAACTAGGGTTGGAAGAAATGATTCTCCTAAATCATGCAAGTGTCACAACCTGAGCTAAGTCCAACTCAAATTGATAAATCCACATAGCATCTTCAATTGCTCTATTCTTCCACTTCACAAAATACTCATAGTAATATTTTCCTCTTGTACTTTTACCAATTCTTTGAATCAATATTTGTGCAACCTCTTTAATCTCCTTCTTAGGATAATCATCAAGTACAACAATTTTATCATCTAACTCATGGTACTTATACAAATCATCAACATTGAATATGGGAGATATATCCATGTCATCAGGAAACTCAACTTCATAAGCATTACCACTATCAAACTTCTCCAAGATTTTACAATGTCCAAACTTATTTATTCTTAGCTTATTGTATGTACCAACAAAGAATCTTCCTTTGTTAAAATGAACCATCACCTCATCACCAACTCAAAAATCATGATGTCTTCTAGACTTATCAACATCTCCTTATACTTCTAATTACTTTTTTCTAACCTCAACTTCACTTTCTTATCCAAAGACTTCATAAAATCAAAAAATTCTTCTCCTGCAACACTTCTCTTTTCTTCACCAGCAACATCTCTCAAATTTGATACTCATCTAGGATTCATTCTGGTAACAATCTAAAAAGGTGTCTTTTGTGTACTCCTGTTCATAGAATTGTTATATGAAAACTTAGCTTGTGTCAATACCATTTCCCAATTACTTGAATTATCTCCAACTAAACATCTCAGTAGATTATACCAGCTTCTATTCATAACATCTGTCTATCCATCTATTTGTGGATGTAATGTAGAACTAAAATTCAATTTAGTACCCATGTTCAAGTCCACAAAGTCTTTTAGCATAACCATTAAACTTACTGTCTCCATCAAAAATAATACATCTTGGTAATCCATGCAATCTCACAATCTCTTTAAAGAAAACTTCATCAACATGTTCCACATATGATATCTTCTTATATTAGAAAATCTATCCACCACAACAAATATGGAATCATACCCTTTAACTATCTTAGGTAATCCAAGAAAAAAAATCCATACTAATGTCACTCCAAGGTTTCTTAGGAACAGTAATAGGTATATACAAACCAGTATTTTGACTCACTCTTTTTGCAACTTGACAAATGCCACAACTCTTTATGAATTTCTAAACATCCTTATACATTTGTGGCCAATAATACTTCTTCTTTGAACCCAAATTCAATGTCTTATAAATTCCAAATGTCCAGCTAATCGACCACTATGCTTCTCCTTAACCAGATTCAACCTAATAGAACTTCTAGGAATATAGAACTGACTACATTTGAGCAACATATCTTCTTGAATGAAATACTCATCATACTTACTAATGTGATCTATCAGATTTGGTGCTCTACACTCTCTCCATGCCTTAGAAAAATTAGGATCAGCATCATACAACTCTTTCATGTCATCAAAACTGAGAGCTTCAACCTTTATTTTAGTCAGTAAAGAATGCATTCTACTCAATGCATTAGTGACTCTATTAGTAACTCCACTCTTGTGTTTAATGACAAATGTAAAATTCTACAAGTACTCAACCCACTTCATATATCTTTGATTCAATTTATATTGACTTCCCAATTAATGTAAAGCTTTATGATCAATATATAGCACAAACTCCTTAGGAATCAAATAATGTCTCCACTTCTTTAATGCTTAGACAAGCATAAATTTCTTGATCATACATAGAATACTTCCTTTTAGCATTATTCAACTTTTCACTAAAGAAAGCAATAGGTTTACCTTCTTTACTTAGTACAGCTCCTATTGCACTACCACTTGCATCACATTCAACTTGAAATACCTTATTGAACTCAAGCAAAGCCAATAAAGGAAACTCACCAAAAAAAAAAATTCAAACTTCTATCAGCCCCATGTGTCCACTTGAATTCCTTTTTATCTCCTTTCATTGTCTTAGTCATAGCATTATAAATAGAACTAAAATTCTTTATAAAATTTTTGTAAAAACTAGCTAAACCATGAAATGATTTTACCTCACCCACATTCTTAGGTGTAGGTCATTCCAAAATTCCTTTTACCTTCTCAAGATCTATCTTCAATCCATCATCTGAAATCAAAAATCCCAAATATACAATCTCCTTTTTCATAAAAGAATACTTTTTTAGATTAATCAGAAACTTTTCATCTTTCAACCTCTACAATACTTGTCTAATATGTGGAAGATTTTCTTCCTTAGTCTTACTAAATATCAAAATATGATCCAAATAAGAAATCACAAACTTACCCAAGAATCTTTTCAAAACTTCATTCATCAACCTCATGAAAGTACTAGGAGCATTAGTTAGACCAAAAGCATAACCAACCACTCATATAAACCATATTTTTTCTTGAAAGAAAATTTCCATTCATCAACTTCTCTAATTCTAATCTATAGCCACTCTTCAAATTAATCTTGGTAAAGTACTTTTCTCCACTCAAACAATCCATTATGTCATCCATCCTTGGCATAGGAAACCTATATTTCACTACGATCTTTTTAATAGCTCTAGAATTATCACACATTCTCCATTCTCAATTCTCCATTCATTTTAGGTGCCAATATAGAAAGTACAACACATGGACTCAAATTTTCCCTGATTAATACTTTTTACAACAATTCATGCACTTGTCTATTAAGTTCCTCATTCCTTGTAGGTGTCAATCTATATGGTGCTTTGTTTGGTAAACTAGCTCCAAGAATCAGATCCATACAATGACTTATACTTCTTATTGGCTATAAACCATCACATATATCTTTTTCAACAATCTGTTTATATTCATTCATCAATTTGACAATTTCCTTTAGTACTCAGCTACCATATGTGTTGTCACTTGGTCATTACCAACTTTTGTTGCTTGGTCATAACTACCAACACTCGGTCCTCTAGGAACTATAGCAAAATAGACTTGATTCTTCTTTACTTCCTTTTCAAATTGCTTTCCATTAACCATGAAAACTATTATTGTAGTACAATTGACCTCATCTAGACTTTCAATCAAAAGCAACAATATTTGTTTCTTCCCATTTACCCAAAGAGTATATTGGTTCAATCTTCCACCATGTACAACATATCTATCATATTGCCAAGGTCCACCCAAAAAAATATGACAACAATCCATAGGCATGATATCAACAAAACTTCATCAAATTAATGTCCTATTATGAACTTCATTAGGAATTTCTCATTTCCCAATATCTTATTCTCACTTTTTATCCATGAAACATGATAAGGTTTGGGATGTTTTGGCCTCTGCAACTGCAACTTTGTAACTAGCTTTTCTGATGCCAAATTTGTCAAACTTTCACTATCAATGATTACCTTGCAATATTTTTAGGCCATCCTACATCTTGTCTTGAAAAGACTTCTTCTAAGGATAGGTTCCTCATTACATCCCTTGTTACACAAAGTTCTGCTCACCATAAGATTTTCTCTAGCCTCAGGTCCACTTGTTGGACTCTTAATGTCTTCTTGAATTAGAACATTTCTATTACCTTGCCTTTTTTCAAAGGATCTACATTCAAAAGATCTATTTCCCTCTTTACCACATCTAAAACAATTACCATGAAAACCACCTCTAGAATAAGAATTACCTCTTCTTTGGTAAGATCTAGTATATCCTCGGTATGAACTACCACTGTTCCACTCTATTTTGTCTCTATCATTATTCTTCCATTCAGATTTCACCTTATCATGCAAAAAATTTTCAAACCTACTACTCTCTCCATAAGGTCTACCTCTACCTCTTTGGAATCTACCACCTCTACCTCTTTGACTTTATTCATGTTTTATTGTCAAGATCTCCTCAACCTTCAAGGCATACTAATAGGCTTCTTCCACACTTTCCAACTTCATAAAATTTATTTCATCTTGAATTCCAAATCTCAATCCATTAAAAAACCTTGCAATCTTCTCAACATCATCATCCACATGTCCAGATCTAATGTCCAACCTATAGAATTCCTCAGTATACTCTTTCACCCTAATGTCTCTTTTCCTTCAATTTTGCATCTTTCTCAACAAACTAACTTGGTAATCAGTAAGAAGGAATTTTTTCTTTATATTGTTCACCATTTTTGGCCAAATTTTGATCTTCCCCTTTCCTCTCCTTTTTCTATTAGTTTGAAAATGTTCTTTCCATAGCAAAGCATGACCTTTCAACCTAGTAACTGCAATCTTCAACTTCTTATTATTAGGAGTATTTTCATACTCAAAGAACTTCTCCATATTTGAGATCCAATTCAATAGAGTATTGGTATCCAATTTTCCATCATAAGGAACAACTTCCACAACAAGCTTTTAATTTACCCTAGACAAAAATCTCAACAACCTTGATTCATCATGATCTTCTTCAGGTTTAGGATTAGGGTTCGGTACTACCTCTTCATCATCACTTAAATCATCAAGATGTACTCCTCTTCTCTGGGTTTTCTCTATAGAATCTAATCTAGCTGCAACCTATCTCAATTATCTAATATTGCATTATCAACATTTTGTCTACCATGAACCATCTTTACCAATTAGGTTCCTGCAAGGTTGTAACCCTTTGCTAGTTATAGTTCAAATCCATAGATCTACTACCCTATAACCCAAATCTGAATTAGGGTTCTACATGATCCAATCACTACAAGGATGAGCCACAAGCTCTCATACCACCTGACTTAGGGAGGAACCAAATAAACTAGGGCCAAAGGTACACCCAACTACCCAGACCACCCTGCAAGAATTAACATAGAAGAAATAAAACAAGAGAAAAGAAACCACAAAGAGGAGAAGCAAAATATATTATTGATTCTTCAAATATTCAGCATATATTCCTAGCTATAAGACCTTCTAGGTTATGGCCAGATAAAAAATACATTCAAATCCAAGAACTAGCTGCAAATTCACACTTTCTAGTTCTACTCCCCTAATCCTTCCTAAGAACTCCCCTTTTTCCCCTAGCTCTAAGCTCAACATTCTATTTATACTAGCCAAAATGACTTACAAATAATTGTAGAACATAGAAAGCCAAAAGTCATCTCAGAACCAATATTAACTACCTATACCAAAATTAAATGCAGATAATGCTTGCCTAAACTAGAACCAGACAAAGACTACTCGAAAATTGTAGACTTTGCAAAATACTGGTACTCACCGTCTACACAAACTTGGCATCCAAAGAATTCACTTAGCAACCACAAGGAATGACTCATTATCCAAAGGAACTTGGCAACCAAAGGGAATAACTCAACATCCAAAAGAGCTTGACAACCAAAGTAGCTCAACAACCAAGGAATAAATTGGCATCAACTAAAAACTAGTGCTCAGAATACCTAACAAAATGAACATAAAAGTATGGGATTACAAGGCAACCTAGGATGTTCCTAAATCATTTCCTCATGATTGAATAGAGATTGGATGGATTGAACTGAATTTTGAGTTGTTTTTACCTTGCTATTGGAATAGTTTTTCAGTGCCTATTGTAAAGTATGTACCTAATTTTCCACAATAAGTTAGAGGTTGTATATTTCAAGAATTTAAGAGTACCTAGAGTACTTCCTTTTATCCAAGGCATAGATCCTAATTCATTATAAGTTGGGAGATAAGGAAATTATCCTAAAGTATCAATTTATGATAGATTGCATGATGAGTTTCTGTGCATGACATTTGGGATGGATGTCCACTTTTCCTTGGAGAATTAGACTTTGTGCATCTATGGGTTATAGAGGACCTAAATTACTACCTATAGTTTGAAGCACAAGTTATAATTTAATTAGAGCTAGGAGGTATTGTATTTTTTCTTAGATATCAATTTTTGGACATTTAATTATTGTTGTAGGCTGACTTGTGGCATTTAATTTATGTATGGGTATTTAATTTGTGTTCTAGGATGACTTGTGGCTTAGATTGATATAATTATGGGTCTTGTGGAGTCTTTTAGTCATTTAGTTGGGGAAGGAAGGAAGGATAGATGCAAATTTGAAGAGCTAGAGCTGCGACTTAGGAACTAGAGGATCTCTTGGTGGTCCTAAAGATACAAGTGTGGATTTTTCTTAGTGTTCTTATCCATTCATGTGTCAAGACTAGCTAAGATTGGTTTTGTAAGTTGGTTTTTAAGTTGGATCATGTTGTATCTTGTAGAACTAATTTTGTAATTCATGTACTTGGCCCTAACATAGAAGGCCTTATAACCAGACATATTGCATGTAATCAATTATATTTTATGAATGAATTATTGTAATATGGTATTAGATCTTGCATTGTTGCATCTTAATATTGTGTTTCTACTATGTGGTTATATAGCTAGGGGCTACGACATATCCTTTGGGGATACTCCTACCTTGCACTATGTTAGATGGTATTAAAGTGAAGTTTGTTCCTAAATGTGTTGATAGATCACCAAAGCTAATGCAGTTTATAGTAGGATTTGCAAAGAAGGTTGATCTTATAGCTGATTCATTTTTTGGATTTGTGGATATTTTGCTTAGGGTTTGCTAAAATTTTGGAAGATGCCTCCAAGAAGATTATACCCTAGGGAAATTGATGATCTTATTGATTTTGTAGAAGAACATATCTCAAAGAAGGTTAAAGCAGATTTCAGCTCTAAGATGGAGGAGGTTAAAGCCAATTTCAAATCTGAGATACCATTGATGAAGAGTGATATGATTGCTGAAATTGTAATGCTTTAGGTGGTATACCTAGGCTTATGGGTACTGAAGGTAGTTATGAAGAATTTTTCAAAGAGTTTGAGGTTATTGGATTGAGTAGTGAGGAAAAAATTGATCATGTGGAGAGACCGATTGGGATTAGGGTTGGTTGATTTGCTCAACCCAGATCTCAATTGAAGCTAAAGCATAAGATTGAGATTTCTAATTTTTCAGGTACTTTGAATCCTAAACACCTAATTGATTGCATTGGTGAATTGGAAGACTACATTGAGCTTGATGATATTGAAGATCCATCCAGAGTAAGGTTAGAACAAACTAAGCTAAAAGGACATGCTACTCTTTGGTGGAAAGAAATACAAACAAATAGAGAGGAGGAAGGTGAAATGAAGATCAATAGGTGGAAATTGATGGTGAGTAAGTTGAAAGCTAAGTTAATTCCTACTAATTATGAAGTTGAGTTGTTTAAGAAGTTACAAAATTTGAAAAAAAAGATATGACTGTGAAGAATTATACCAAGGAGCTCTACAAGTTGACTATTTAGTCTGGGCATAGAGAATTGTCAAAGGAGAAGCTAGCATGGCACATTAATGGTTTGAGAATCAATATTCAGAATGAGGTTGGTATGCTAAATATTTCATCAGTTGAGGATGCTTATCAATATGATTTGGGAAGAGGCAAAGCTAAAGATGAATAATCAAGGTAGTTCCTGAGGGAAATAGAAGCAAGATAGTTCAGCACAAGCTAAACAAAAAGAAGATGGTGAACCAAAAATTGTTGAACAAAAAAGAAGGATAGGTGGAGGTGGGTTTAGAGGTAATTATTTTGAGTGTGGTCAAGAAGGGCATAGATCTTTTCAATGTCCAATGGGTAGGACCATTTCTATTTTGAATGAGATTGAAGTCCAAGATAGTCAGCCTGATCAAGGACAAAATTTGTTGGCTTAGAAAGTACTAGTTGGTGAGAGGGCATTAGATTCCTTTCAAAGGACTAGTTTGTTTAGGACTTATTGTATGTCTAGTGGCAAAATCTGCAAGGTGATTATGAATGGTGGTAGTACTGATAACCTTGTTGCTGAAGAGATGGTTCACAAACTTGGTTTGAAGAGAGTGAGACATCCTTATCCTTATCAAATTGGTTGGTTGCAAGGTGAGCATGCTTTGGAAGTGAGGGAGTAGTGGCTTGTTGATTTTTATAGTGGGCAATATAAGGATCAAGTGTTGTGTGATATTGTGGACATGAACAATCACCATGTGTTGTTTTGTAGACCTTCATAGTATGATTGTAGGGCTATGCATAATTATGTCAAGAATGTGCTTGGTGTTGAGAAAGGTGGTAAGAAACTTTCCTTGATTCCTGAGAAAAATGAAGAGCTTAGTAGGAGGAACCTGAGTATTGGTAGCTAAGTTGAGTTGATAGGAGATTAGCATGGAAAGTAGACCTATGGAACACCTATGGTGTATGTGAAGAAGAAGAAGAAAAATAAGGGAAAGAGTGTGCAAGTTGAATACTTGGAGGACATGTATTTGAAGAACCCATTTGAGATTTAAGTGTTGAATCATATAAGATGTTCTTCTAGTTACTATAACATCTTTCCAAACTTAGGGTGTATGACGTAGGAGCATCCTAGGCTTGCTTGTAATCATGGATGTTTGGAAGGATTTTGGTTTAGTATTGAGGTACATTGAGCTTGGATTTTTGTGGAGTTATGATTTCATGGTTAGGCATGTGCTAGAGATACATTGGGGAACCTTTCATCATGATTACATAGAGATTGGATGGATTGAGTTGAAGTTTGAGCTATTTTTACCTTGTTGCTAGAATTGTTCTTTTTTGGTTTCTAGGTGCTTGTTTCAAGCCATGTAACTATTTTTCACAATGAGTTAGAGGTTGTTAAATTTAGGTATTGAATATGACCTATATTAATTCCTTTTATCCAAGCCACAAGTCCTAATTCCTTATAAGTTGGGAGATATGACAATTCTCTTGAAGTATCAATTTTTGATAGACTGCATGATGGGTTTCTATACATGAATTTTAGCATGGATTGCACTATTCCTTAGGTAATCATACTTTTCATATTTAAGGGGTTATATAGGACCTAAATTACTACCTACAATTTGAAGCATGAGTTCTAATTTCAATTGGAACTAGGAGATATCACATTTTTTCTTGGATATCAATTTTTTGACATTTAATTGTTGTTGAAAGCCAACTTCCAGCATTTAATTTATGTATGGGTATTTAATTTGTGTTATAGGCCAACTTTTGTCTTAGATTGGTATAAGTAGGGATATTGTGGAATATTTTAGTCATTCAGTTGGGGATGGAAGGAAGCTAGATGCAAATTTCAAGAGCTATAGTTGTGGCTTAGGAACTAGAGGATCTCTTGGTGGACTTGAAGGTACAAATGTGGATTCTTCTTGGTGTTCTTATCTAGTTGTGTGTTAGGACTAGCTAATTTTTTTTTTTTATGTTGGATCTTTTTGGATAATTGCTATATGTAAATATCCCTAACCTGGAAGACCTTACAACCGAGCATATCGCATGTAATCAATTATATTTTATGAATGAATTTTTGCAATTTGGTATCAAATCTTGCATTTTTTCTTATTGCTATTGTGTTACCACTGTGTGGTTATATAGCTAGGGGCTAGGATATATCCTTTTTGGATACTCCTACCTTGCACTCTGCTAGAATGTCTAATTAATGTATATATAGGAACACTTAGCACACACCAATGTATTCTAGGACATATTAATGCATGCATGGACTCCTTAGCACACCAGAAGATACTAAAGATCCCTTGAGATATATTAGGACCCATTAATGTATCATAGAACCCCTTAGGACCAGTCAAAATCTACCTAGTGCCCATAAAGACATTCTAAAAAAAAAAAATTTATGTATCTTGGAATCTAACTTATGATACCTAGGAACACTTAAGACATTCTAGGACCCATTAATGAATCTCAAGACCTATTAGAACTACATAAGATACATACAATCCCCTAAGACATCCTAGGATTTCTTTTGACTAATAAATGTATCCTATGAATCATTTTGACCCATTAATATATCTTCGGATCTTCTAGGACCCATTAATACATATTGAAATTTTTATAAATTTGCTAGTTAACATCAAAAACACTATACCCTTTAAATTTCATATTACATTGTAGACTCAATATATTATATATCTCTACATCCCTTGTAAAATTTTGATGTTTTATCTTAACTTTTTAAAATTATTTTACCTTGAAAGCTTCACCTATGAAGAGGCTAGTATGTCACATAAACATTCACAAGTCCTATAATAGTTTTTTCTTATCTATTGTTGATAATTACAGCACATGCTACATGTAAGGTTAGCGAAAATAGTGGAAAAGAGATTTCAAATGAATCTCGAACATGCAACCTCACTTATTTTCCCTTATGATCTCTTATTTTATGCAAATCAGTCAATATTAACATTATGATAAACATCGAAAAAATTCCTAAACTGTAATTTCCCTTATGATAAAAATTTAAAAAGTTCATGTTACAGCTTAGTGAAATCTGTAGAAGTTGATGAAAGCCAACTTCACAGTGTGCTAAGATCACCTACATGTAAATAACTTGTTGAAGAGAAATTGAAGAAGGAAGGAACAAGAGCTTGAAGCAACTCAAAAGAGTCACAAAATATATTGCAACAATGAGAAAATGAAATTTCTATTGTGTTAAAAATACAATGAGAGAGCCTGAATATAAAGGCCTCAAGGAAGCTTTTAGAACAAGCTAGAAATCACTATGAGATAAGTGTGACAACTAATGATATGTCCACACTCTCCAAGTAGGTGAGAAGATAAGTATGGTTAGGTAGAAACAATCTCCCATGTTGTCAACAACTCCTAGACGAAAACTAATATCTAAATGCATTTATCTAAGTAAACTTAAGTAATAGCATAAATAATAAATAAATAATTATTTACTCTAACACCCCCCCTTAAGTGAAACTTAAGGGAATTCATTCAACCTCACAAAAGATAAGAGGAAATGTAGGATGAGTTCTAGCAACAAGGCCAAGAAAGGTACCCATGTACAAATGCATAAGAAATGAAACCTCAAAAAATGAAGAAAGAGAGAAAACCACATGGGATAAACCCTCCCCAAAAAGAGGTAAGTACAAAACATGCTAGAAAATATGAAGGAATGAAGGCCTCAATAAGATCCCCCAAGGACAACTTTTGTAAACCCAAGCATGGACTACAATTAAAGATAGTGTGGCAATGCAAAAGGTTTGGTGAAGATGTCTGCAACCTATACATTAGTGTGAATGTACTCCAAGGAGATAACACCATCTTGAATTAGTTAAAAAATTAAGTGCATATGAAGCTAAATATATTTGGTGTGCTTATTCTCCACTGGGTTGTGCAAAATGTCAATTACACTCTAATTATTGCAACACAAAATAGTGGGATGACTAGGAGGAAAGCCAAACTTAGTCATCAATTGTCGAAGGCATAAGATCTCTTGACAAGTAAAAACTACTACCCTGTACTCAGCCTTTGTAGATGAAAGTGCATGAGCATCCTGCTTCTTGCACGACCATGTGATAGGACTAGAGCCAAAACCAAACACAAAGCTAGAAGTTGAATTTTGATCATCAACATCACCTATCCAATCAGAGTTAGTTTGACCAATAATGTGAGGAATCCCTAATGTATAATGAATGCTATATAGAAGTGTTCCTTAAATGTATCTCAAAATATGTGTAGCAGCCTACCAATGACTCTCACGAGGCTCTTGGGAGAACTAGGAGACAAGACCTACTATAAAGGAGAGATTAGGATGAGTGTGTGTTAGGTACAACAAGTTGCCAACCAACTACTGGTACAAAGTAGCATCCATGAAAGGTGAAGAGCAAGAGGTAGACAAAGTGACACCTGACTAAAAAGGTGTTAGAGCAGGCTTACAATCAAGCATTGTAATGTGATGAAGCATGTCATGACCATACTTTTGCTAAGAAACAAAAATACCAATAGAGGACCGAATAATCTATAGCCCAAGAAAATAGTTCAGGAAGCCAAGATCAGTCATCTCAAACTATTACATCAATACACGTTGAACATCCTATAGTATAAAGGATGAGCTACCTATGAGGATAAGATCATCAACATAGAGGAAAAGAATCAAAACCTCATCTCCAAGATGTTGAATGTATATTGTAAGATTAGAATGGCAGTGGGTAAAGCCTTTAGAAATTAGAAAAGAGTTGACTTTCTCATACCAAGCCTGAGGAGTTGGTTTGAGACCATATAATGAGCATCGAAGTCTACAAAACAAGGAGGAATCCTGCAAAAATCCCTAAGGCTACTCCATGTAAATTCCTCTATGGGATCACCATGCAAGAAGGCACTTTCCACATCCACCTAAAAAATAGGCCATCCCTATGAAGCTATGAAGGATAAGACAAGGCGAATAGAATTCATCTTGGCATTAAGGAAAAATGTCCTAGAGTAATCAATACCTTCAACCTACATAAAACCCTTCACAACAAGATGAGCTTTGTGCTTATCAATCAAACCATCAGTAGTAAACTTAGTACAATAGATCCATTTGCATTCACCAGCATTCTTCCCTTAGGAAGAGTACAAAGATCCCAAGTGTTATTCTTCATCAAAGAAGAATACTCCTCCTTCATGGCACTTTTCCACTCTGAATGTCCTATCACTACTGCAAATTTTTGAGGATCATCACAAATAGCATGAATGATAAGACTAGAACTCATTGTATGAGAATGGGTGTGACGAGAAGTGGAAGGGTCACCAACTAAAGATCCTGTAGACTCAATTATAGCCCAAGCCCATTTAGGCATTTGTGGAGGATCCTATGGTGGAGGTAAATGGGGATCATCATCCTCATCATCTTAAAAATAGACTAGAAGAGAGGAGGGAGTAGCGGGAAGTGAAGTAGGAACTAGAGGCAGGGTATGAACTGTAAGAAGGCTCTCATCAAAATAGATATCTCATCAAAATAGGACATCTCTGGAATTAGGATCAAACAAAATATAAGCCTTAACATCCTCACAGTAGAAAAAAAAAAAGAGTGTTTGGCTCTTCCATTTCATTTCTTTCCTCTAAGCATCAAGTATAAATGCCCATGCTGCACTCCCAAAAACTCGAAATGACAATACATCAAGCTTGACATGAGACCAAGCCTCCTCATGAGTCATATGTCAAACTACTTTATGAGGCATCCTATTATGAATATAATTGGCACAATTGACTACCTCTACCCAAAAAATATGAATCCGTGGACCTAGACTGAATCATACAATTAGCCATCTCCCAAAGTGTTTTGTTCTTTCTCCTGGCCACACTATTCTGCTGAGGGGTGTAGGGCACTAAAAACTGATGCTGAAGACCATGCTTAGAGAAAAAATCCTTGAAAGCTTGGTTCATGTAGTCCCCCTCATTATTTGTGCATACCTACCAAATAGAAAGACCATACTACTTCTCTACAAATGTCTTGTAGACTCAAAATGAATCAAAGACATCAGACTTGTACTTGAAAAAGTACACTCATGTGCATCTGGAGAAGTCATCATTAAATGTAAGCACATATCTAGCACTAGAAAAAATAATAAGAAATGACATGAGGTCACTATGAATCAACTCCAAAGGCACCAAAGCATGAGTGGCTCATCCATGTGGAAAAGAATCCCTATGTTGCTTGCCAAGTGCACAACCCTGACAAACACCATATGTACAAGAAATTTGGGGAAGCCCAAGAACAAGAGCCTATGTACTCATATGCTAAAGATATTTATAATTGACATGGCCCAAACACTCATTCCAAAGTCTACTTATTGAATCTGCATGTGCAACAAGAGATGAACCTATGTCATCAAAATACTCAAATCCATCAAATGTGTAGAGGCAAGATGCAAAGTCAACACTTCCTATAGCCAAAACCATCTCAGAATCATGTAAGTCCTAGATAACCACATCATGTGGTGAGATCTCAACTATCTTACTAGAGGTAGAGTGGAAAATCTAGCAGATGGAAAATAGATTCATTGAAATGTAAGGGACAAAAAGAATATCCTAAAGAGAGCCCCAGACTAGTGCAATAGAACCAAAACCCATAACTAAAAGGTGTGATGAGTTCTCAAAAATAATCTATGAGGTAGCACAAGGAGCAAGTGAGGGGACCAACTGCAAATTTTGTGCCATATGGTCAGAGGTGCCAGACTCAAGAATCCAGGTGGGCCTTGAAGTCATAGCTTGAGAAAAAAAGGCACAACATTTACCTCTAGGGGGGATGAAGACTTAGGAGTAGAAATATGATGCTTCTACATGGATTCCTCTAAAGCCTCCAAATTCTTCAAACACCTAGAAATGGGATGTTCATCCTTGCCACAATAATTGCAAGTGTCACTTGATTTCTTCTTGGTCTTGGAGGTAGACTTAGCAGACTTCGAAGAATCTTAACCCTTAGGAAGGTTAGCTAGAGGTTTAGTATCAGGTGTTAGTGTATCTTTCTTTGATTTTTTTTTCTGCTTTGATTTCCCCTTAGAATTTTGAGCAACCAATGCTTGGTTGGAAGAGCCAAAGGCATCCACCATTGAATCTTTGCATGTTCTTGTGTCAACTGATCACAAAATATCTCAAATGAAAGCATCCTATGTTTATCACCCAAGGCATCCATAATGGAGTAGAAAGTGGAAGAGAAGATCTAATACTATCCTCACAACTTTGAGAGTATCAAAAAGATACATTCATCATCTGTCTTGATTTTCCCACATCCATGCAAAATTGTATGTAGGGATTTGAACTTCATCAAGAAGCCTTCAATAGTGGGAAAGCTATTTGGTATCAAAGAGGTCAAATCTACATCAAGCTGAAGTGCCTAAAACTCATTCACTATGCCAAACAAGGTTTGGAATTTGGTCCAAATAACATGTAGAGTGGTCAAACCAACCAAATGAAATAGAAGACTATTTGAGATATTTAGTGTAATCAATCCCATGGCCTCATCTATTTTGTTTCTGTGCTGAAGAACCTCAAATGACTGTTGCAGAATAGGCTGGTTCGCATCTAGACATGACCATAAGCCTCTTGACATGAGAAGCCTAGTCATTTGTGCCTTTCAAGTGTGATAGTTATGTGGCATGAGCAAGGTCATATATGGAGCCAACATTGAGAGAAGAAGATAAAATTAGAAGGGTCTTACTCTAAATTAAATTATAGAAAATAACTATAGAAAGCACAAAAAATCAAAAAAGAACCTGGATTCTAGATGTAGAGAAGGAGGAAACAAAGGCCTCTACTTTAATAGAAAAAATGGGAGCTCAAACTAACTTAGAATGAGATGAAACTAGCATCATTGTCTCTAACTCTGAACTAGCTTTTTGATGCTTCTTTCGGATCAGAAAAAGACCTCCATATGCTCAAGTTATGGCTAAGAAACCAATTGTTGCTCCAAAAGACAAGCTCACTAAAAAATTATAGACATGGAAAAAAAAATTGGAGGACATCACTAGAAGAAACTCTAGCTACTAGAATGTTGATGTTAGCAGCCAAAAAATGGTGTCACCTTGCCAGAAAATGACATCAGTAGGGGGTCCAAGGTGATGATGCTAGGTTGACGTGATTTGCCAGAATGTTGATGTCTCAGTTGAAAAAGGTGATGTCACTATTGAAAAGGTGATGTAAGCCCACTAGTGGATGACATCAAATGGGAGCAAGGTTAGGTAGTGGTACTACTAGCTGAGGTAGTGGCCTAACAAAGAATCAAGGTGGCACTGTGGAGGCAGGTGGGGAGCTAACAGTGTGGTAGTGGTTGCAAAGTGGTGGCCATGGGCGAGTGGTACCATGGTGTCATTGTGGTGGCATAGATGGCTATGGTGCCATGAGGATAGTGCAAAAATGGTGTGGAAATAGTACTTTGGTGGTGTGGTAGTGCTATTGCAGTGGCTGCATTTTTTATTTTTATTTTCTTGCCAAAAATGCCTGTACAATCTGTATAACCTACCTGGGGGGTAAATTTTTTTCTGAAGCTACAGTCATCAAAAAAAAAATGTTTAATATGAATCCTAACTATAACGAGCCTTGTGTACTCAATGCTAGTGTCCCTTCAGGCCCAAAGTGCCCCAAAAAATTGATCTTCCTCCCGATTGAAGAAAAAAATCACAAACAAACTAGGGTTTCTATCTCCAAATCGTGGCTTCAAAAATCCTTCAACCAGGAAGTAGCAAGGAGGCTCTGATACCATGTAGAAGTTGATGAAAGCCAACTTCACAATTTGCCAAGATCACCTGCATAAAAATAACCTACTAAAGAGAAATTGAAGAAGGAAGGAACACGAGCTTGAAGCAACTCAACAAAGTGACAAAATATATTGCAACAATGAGAAAATGAAATTGCTATTGTGTTAAAAATACAATGAGAGAACCTGAATATAAAGGCCTCAAGGAAGCTTCTAGAACAAGCTAGAAAGTGCTAGGAGATAAGTGTGACAACTAAGCATATGCCCACATAAGGTGGATTACCCTCCAAGTAGGTGAGAAGATAAGTATGGTTAGGTAGGAACAAACTCCCATGTTGTTAACAACTCCTAAATGACAACGAATATGTAAATGCATTTATCTAAGTAAACTTAAGTAATAATGTAAATAATAAATAAATAATTATTTACTCTAACAAAATCTTAGAAGGGAATTTGTAAATGTAATGTAAGGATGAGGATTTTGCCAAGAGAATTGAATAATTTGGGAGCTTTGATGAATATCTAAATTGGCAATTAGCTAAGGAGACATTAATTTCTTTAAAATAATAATGCTACAATTATATGTATTTATAATATATTTAAGACATTTACCATAATTATATTCATTATTGTATATTACATTTTATAAATTAATAGACATTCAAAATAATATTACATATAATTATTATAAAATATATTTGTATTGTTCAAACATAACTTAATATATATTTTTGAAAATTAAATATAATATATAATATTAAATTATAACAACCTGACTTGTTTAAGTCAATTTAACAATGAAAAAAAGAAAACAAAATGTGTTAGAAAAACAACATGAAATAGACTAGTACAAAGAAAATAATATTTAAATTATTTTATCTTATTTTCATCTTACAATTCATTTAAAAAAAATACAATTATAACACATGTATTTTTATCATTTATTTTAAAATATTCTTTCACAATTTATTTTATAGAATTAAAAATATATCTACAATAAATTTTAAAATTATGATGTAATATAATTTGGTTAATAACATTATATATATGTAGATATGTATATGTATATGTATATATGTATATATATATGTATATACATATATGTATATATATATGTATATACATATATGTATATATATATGTATATATAAATATACATATATATATATATATGTATACATATATATCTATATATATGTATATATATATAGATATATATACATATATTTATACATATATATATCTATATATGTATATACATATATATATATATCTATATATATATATATACATATATATATATATACATATATATATATATATACATATACATATATACATATACATATATGTATATATATATATACACATATACATATATGTATATATATATATATATGTATATATATATACATATATGTATATATATATACATATATGTATATGTGTATATATATATATACATATATGTATATGTATATATGTATATGTATATATATATATATATGTATATATATATATATATGTATACATATATGTATATGTATATATGTATATGTATATATATATATATATGTATATATATATATGTATATATATATATGTATGTATCTATTGAATATTGAAATAATATATCTAATTGGTGTTCATTGATTTAAAATAATTGTCCAATCACAAATGCAAATTATATAGTTACATGAATATAAATAAAATATATATGTTTATTATTATTATTACATTAAAAGACTTTAATATATGTTTAAAATACTATTAAAACTTATATGCATATTTTTTATTTTATTGAAGGAAATTTATCTATTCTAAATATGTTATGATAAAACTAAAAGTACCTTTAAATTTTACAAAGATCATAAATGTAATTATGTGAAAATAATTTAACCTATAGGCTTCTCCTATGGAGCGAACGCTCCAAAATGGATTTATTTCTTGTCTCATGTGCATTCACTTATCTCACACCAAAAATATAATGTTTTTTGTTTATATTGACCTGGAGACATTCTTTAATATGTTGTTTAATATAATGTTTATGATGTGGGGTTCCTATCAAGAGACCATTTTAATTTGATTCAATGACATTTAAGAATTATAATTTCATTAGGAAACTACTACATAACCCTATCCAATAAATTTTGATAGAAGATTGAAGAAAATTTTGAAAATACCAAAGGCCTATTAAATTATGTAAGATAAACCTTCTAAGTTGATGCATGTATGGGGAAGTGGCAAAAAAGGTACAATATATGCACCTATAATTCTATTTATCTTGCTTTCAAAAGACTCTATTTTGATGGTGGATTATGTTAGAATTCTTTAGAATAACTGAGAAGGGGGGTGAATCAGTTATTCACGGCCTAGATGTACTAATAAATTTTTTTCAATTAGCTTAATGGACCCATTTAAACATTCATGAATCCAAGCTAATCACTCAAACTTGTAGGTTATTGATAAATCAACATGCAACAATAAAACATGAAACATCAACACACATAACACTATGATTTAATGTGGAAACCCAATTTGGGGAAAACCATCAATAACATGCTACTCCTTTCTTAGTCTTTTGAAGTGATGCCTTGTAAAAGGGAAACCCTATTAAATGTTACAACGCACACTATTAAATGTGACCCAGTTAAGGGATTTCAATCACCCTACTTGAAGTGAGTATAGTTAAAGGACTTTAGGCCATTCACTTGGAATGCCACCATATTAAAGGATTTTCTAATACCTATTAAGTCAACCTTAGTCCAAAGGATTTTACCCTAACTGATAGAATTGTTAGAGAGTAACAGTAGAGCTTTGATCAATACAACTTACAACTTATCTTGCAAATTTCAGATCTCAATTTTGCTTGGCTTTCAATCTCTATAGTTTTGACAACTTCTTCATTGTTCAAAATTTTTGTCTCCTTAAGCCTTTTCCTTGTTGCACCAATGCAATCACTTTTGTAGTCAATTGACAAAGTAGAATCTCAGTCTATATTCTTCCTTAGTCTTTCTAAACTTCTTAATGTCTTCTCCTTGACACAACAATCTCCAACTATTTTCTTCATGACAAGTCATTCCTTAAATAGGAAATTAGAATAATTTCTTCACTCTATTTTCCATCATCCAAATTAGGGTTTAGATGGATTAGGTAGGATATAGTGTATCTACCCCTTATCATATCTACTCTATAAACTTCTCCTAGAATCCATTTGAAATCTCCAACAAAAGGTTAAACTCAAATTTTGTACAACTAGATCATCATCCTTATCTTCCACCTGGTTCACACAATTCAAGATAACAAACTTGTTGGCTCAAATTTTGAAAATCTTTGAATTTTCTAATAATGCAACAACTTGACATTATTAACCTTCTCATGCTCGGAACATACTACGTTGCTTGACATATATTGTGTTTTCACTCAGCATCAACTACAATTTATTGATGCTCGACACCTATTGCATTTATCTCGACAGTAACTATGTTACTCGACACACACTAGAATTTTCTTTTTCTTGGCACCAACTAATATTTTATTTGGCATGAACTAACTTTTCTTGGCACCTACTATCAACTTTGGTCAAGCTTTGCACATAGTCATAGTATTACCTATTCTTCTAAAGTTTCTAAGTGTAGCCAACCTTTGTACCTCCAAATATATTATCAATACATCATTTCACCATTGTCTTAACTAATCCTTGTAGTTCATTACATAATCATAACTCAACCTTTCCTCTAGGTGCTATTGTTACATCTTATTGATTAAATCCTCATCATCAATCAACTAAGTGATAGTACATGGATATTATAAGTAATTGTCTTTCCAGAAAATAGCAGGTTTGACATCAGTGACAAAATAATGATTGAAACATATGTTCTATGTCAACAATCTCCCATTTTCAACACTGATCTTTTCAATTAGATTTCAAAAATCTCCCTCTTTGGCATTGATTGTGAACCAAACTAATCAACCAAGTCACCTAAATGGTAAGACATTTTATTTGACCAAATTGACTGTGTTAAAATAGTAATACAATGCCAAAAAGAAATCTTGTATTCAAGACTATTCCTTCTATCAATAGCTTCCAACTTCTTATGACTTTCTTTGCTTATAGCTACCTCTTTCATTATAGAAATTAGGGTAATCATCTTCTTTTTTTAATACACTATCTCTTTACTTCCTTTTGATATATCATCCTTATTAGTTTCTATTATGTTCCCTTGTGTTGTTTCTCCCTCTTAGCTACTATTTCTCCTTCTCTAACTATTCCTTCAGATTTGATCAGTTTCTACTATTTCTCCCTCTTTGACAACAATGTCAAAGACATAACATTTCAACATCTTTAATTGCATATATAGAATTTTTAGTAGCTCTAGTTTCTCCCTCTGTCACCTTGCTTGTGATTGATTTAGAATTTCAGCACTTTGATTAATTTAGGTAGTCTCTAAAGTGAGACCCTCTACATTAATTTGTTTTATTTGACAATCAACCTATTTGATGTAGGGCAGTCCTACTATTACATAAAAAACCTTTGATAGGGGTATCACCCCTAACTTTCCTCTAAGATATTCATATACATCTTTAGGTAATGTTATTGTGAAGATGTCAATGATTTGTTCCTTTGAATTGACATACTCCATCTTCACCTCTTTGTCTTTAACTAGCTCTCTAACATTATGATACTTGATTGAAATGTGCTTTGTCTTGGAGTGCATTATTGGATTATTTGATATATTAATGGCACTAGTATTATCACAATAAAGTATCATAGGTTCTATTATCTCTTCCTTCATACCCTTGAGTAGATGCTTAATCCATAAAATATTTGTACAATTTATAATAGCTGCAACATATTTAACTTTAGCCATGGATTGCAAGGTAAAACTTTGTTTTTTACTAGTCCAAGTAACTATTCTCTTTCCCCAAAAGAGTGCTCCACCACTGGTGCTTTTCCTATTATCTATATTTCCTCCCTAATCAACATTAGTGTAGGCTCTTAACTCAGACTTTTCATTCTTCTTGTATTATAGGCCAAAGTCTTCTATTCCTTTTAAGTACCTCATTATTCTTTTCACTACCATTAGATGATTATCTCTTGGATTTGTAGAAAATCTTGCAACTATTCCAATAGACAATGCAATATTAGGTCTACTGTGTACAAAATATTGTAACTTACCAATCATTGACCTATATAATGTTTGATTCACTTAAGTTGACTCATCATTCTTTGATAACTTATGTCATGTTATCATGGGTGTACTTACTAGTTTGAATCTTCTAGTCTAAATGTTTTTAGTATCTCCTGGATGTACTTTGATTGGGTAGCAAATATGCCATACCTCAGTTGATAAACTTGTAATCCAATAACGAATTTGATCTCATTAAACATTGACATCTGAAACTCATGCTTCATCTTATTAGAAAAATCCTTACATAGAACATCTTTTAGTCTAAATATTATATCATCAACAAAGGTTTTAGATAATAGTATATCTTTAGCTTTTTTTTGTCTTGATGTACAGATTGCTATTATCATTAGTTCTCTCAAATCCAATCTTTACAAGATACTTGTGAAGTCTTTTCTACCATGCTCTTGGTGCTTGTTTCAAACCATAAAGTTCTTTATGTAGTTTACATTTCATATCCTTATTGTTGTCATTAACAAATCCCTCTAGCTATTCTATGTAGCCTTCATCTTCTAATGTACCATTCAAAAATGTAGACTTAACATCCATCTGGTAGACTTTGAATCCTTTGTAGGTAGCAAATGCTTCTTGCAATAGGGGAAAATATTTCCCCATAATCTATTCCTTCTTCTTGGGCATATCCTTTACAGACCAATCTAACTTTGTTTCTTGTGATTTCACCATTTTCATCCAGCTTATTCCTAAACACCCATTTGGTGACAATCATATTTTTGTTATCTCATCTTGGAACTAAACTCTAAAGTTTGTTCTTATCTATCTTCTCAATCTCTTCTTCCATGGCTTTGCACTAATCATCATCTTCTAGTGCATCTCTCATTGTCTTGGGTTCTTTCTAGCTCAGCAAGCATGATTCATGCCTTAGTCTATTCCTTTCCATTGGTTTAGCATCCATATTTCCAATGATTTGTTTAGTAGAGTGATTTCTTTTGACATACTTGGATAGTTTTGGTTTAGTCCTTATTTCTTCATTTACTCTTTTAGCTTCAGAGTCACTATGCATATTTCCTTTAGGTAACTTTGTATCTCTGTCATGTGTGCTAACTTCTAATTTCTAAATTTTATTTGGCATTTATTGGATGTGACTTGGAAAATATTGAAAATTTTTGGATCTCCACTTGATTGATAGCTTCTCCTTTAGTAGGAATTCCCTCATAGAAGTATACAATGATTTGTATTCTTCTAGTCTTTTGATGGGTTCAACATCATGAACTTCTATTATTCATCAAAATTTACATTTGCACTTTTCACAATTTTGTTAGTGTTAGTATTTAAACACTTATATGCTTTACTTCTTGTGGAGTAGCCAAGGAATATACCTTCATCACTTTTTGCATCAAACTTACCATTTCTAGTGTCTTTAAGAATATAGCACTTGCTCCCAAATACTTTGAAATGGTTCACATTGGGTGAGTGACCATATCATAATTCAAAAGGTGTTTCATTTGTACCTTTCTTGATTTATACTCAATTCAGGGTATAGACAGTTGCACATATAGCTTTTGTCCAGTACTTTAGAGCAACATTCTTCTTCATCATTAGTGTTCTGGCACAATCTATTATTGATCTATTACTCCTTTCAGCAAATCCATTTTGTGGAGGGAACCTTGGTGCAAAAGTCTGTCTTTTGATTCCTTTTTCATTAGAGACCATCTCAAATTCTCTTAATGTTAACTCTCCTCCTCTGTCTGATCTTAAACATTTGAGACTGTTACCTATTTCTTTTTTAACCCTTACCAAAAACTACTTAAACATTTTAAAGTCATTAGACTTTTGCGTTAGAAATATGACTGTCATCATCCTAGAGTATTCATCTACAAACAAAATTATATACTTGTCTCACTTGTAACTCTGTACTTCTATAGGTCCACACAAGTTAGTATGAACAATCTCTAATACTTCTTTAGAAGTATAGATTTTTCTTTTTAAACTTTCCTTAGTCATTTTACCTAGCTGACATTGTTTACATATCACATTGTTAGGCTTTTTCAATTTAGGAAAACCTCTATCTTTTTTCATGTTGCTGATACTAATCAAGTTATCAAAGTTGACATGACATAGCTTTTTATACCATAGCAACACATCATCAAATTTAACAATAAGACAAGTAGCATCTCTTTTTCTTATCAAATTTCCATTTGTGTCATATATCTTGGCAGTTTTTTTTCCAAACTCAACTTTGCAACCTACAATGCATAGTTGTGACACACTCAAGAGACTGTAATTCAATCCTTCAACATATTATGCATTATCACATGAGGTTTTTTCTGTGTGGTTAATGGGACCTTTTCCTTTTATTAGACTTGGAGCATCATTACCAAATCTAACACTAGTTCCATCAGAATGGTTTAAGGTGACAAAATTACTTTTTTCTCCTATCATGTGATGTGAGCATCCATTGTCAATAATATATTTGTCATTCTTATTTACATTGGTTACAAGTGTAGTTCCCTCATCTTCATCAGACTCTTCCTTCATTACAACATAGACTACCTCATCATCATGTTCATTAGAATCATCTTCTTTAGCAATGTAGCACTTTTTTCCTTTTTCTTTGTACTCTTAGAAATCTTCATTTCTTTTTCCTTTGTAATTGTCATTTCCTTTGTAGTTTCTCTTTTTTGGACATCTATCAGCAATATGTCGAACTTCATTGCAATTAAAACAAATGATGGTTACCTTACCTTTGAATTTTTCTTTTCCTCTATAGAATCTTCTTGCTAGCAGTGCTTCCAATTGATTGACATCTTCTTCATCAATGTCACTATCATTGGACACATTTTTTATCCTTCTCTTCTTTGTCTACTTCTTTTCATCAAAATATTTCAACAACAACTTAGCCTTGAAAGTAGATTCAAGACTTTTTGTCCTGTAATTGTCAAAGGTGTATAACTCAAAATGAGTGAGTCTATCTACTAGACCTTTAAGGGTTAGACTATTCCCTAGAATTCATCTCAATTCTTGGATAGTAGATACTCCAATAGCATAGATAGGAAATAATTTTCTTAAGAATTTCCTTACAACAATGTCATTGTCTATATGACTAGTTGCACCTTTTATTGCACTAACAACTTCTTTTATTTTAGCAACATATTGAGCAATGTTCCCACCTTCCTTCATTCTCATGTTGTCAAATTCACCTCTGAGGCTCTTTGACTTGGCCTTGTGTACATTTTTATCTCCTCCATAGATGGTTTTTAGGGCTTTCCACATCTTGTATGTAGTGTTACATCCCTTGATGTCATCAAATTCTGCATAGCTAAGGGAAAAGGCAATCTCCAACATTGCTTGATTGTGCTCTTTCTTTTTCTTCATATCTTTAGTATTATGCACTCCAAGTAGATCAATATGTTCCATTGTAATTAAGGATTGTGCATTATCTCCTATTCTTCCAAGATGCAATCCCATAAGAATTTTCCATGCAAGGAAGTTATTTCTATTAAGCATAGGTACTTCTCTCTTGGACATCTCAATCTTTACGTTTCTAGTACCTTCAAACTAGTTCAATTAGTAGATGGCTCTAATACCAATTGTTAGAATTATTTACAATAAGTGAGAGGAGGGGGGGGGGGGGGAGGGGGTGTGGGGTAAATTAGTTATTCAAGGTCTAGATTACCAATAAAACTTTTTCACTCAGCTTAATGAACCCATTTAAACATTCATGCATCCAAGTTAATCACTCAAACTTGCAGGTTACTGATATATCAACATGCAACAATAAAACATGAAACATTAACACACATAATAAAATGATTTAATGTGGAAACCTAATTTGGGAAAAACCACCAGTATCATGCTACTCCTTTCTCACTCTTCTGAAGTGATGCCCTAAGAAAGGCCAACCCTGTTAAAGGTTACAACACACAATGTTAAAGGTGATCTGGTTAACATATTTCAATCACTCTATTATAAGTGAGCCTGGTTAAAGGACTTTAGGCCATTCTCTTGGATGTCACCTTGTTAAAGGATTTTCTAATGACTGTTAAATCAACCTTAGTCCAAAGTATTTTACCCTAACTAATACAATTGTTAAAGAGTAACATTAGAGCTTTGATCTGATACAACTTACAACTTATCTTGTAGATTTTAGATCTCAATTTAGTTATCAATTCTTCTTGTCTTTCAATCTCGGTAGTTTTGATAACTTGTTCACTCTTCAAGTTTTTTTTCTCCTTAAGCCTTTTACTTGTTGTGCCAATGTAGTCACTTTTGTGCTCACTCGATGAATCAGAGTCTTTATCTCCATTCTTCCTTGGTCTTTTCTGACCTTCTCAATGTCTTCTCCTTGACACCACACTTTACAACTATTTGCTTCATTACTAGTCATTCCTTAAATAGAAAATTAGAATACTTTTCCCATTCTATTTTCAATCGTCCAAATTAGGGTTTAGATGGATTTGGTAGGATACAATATATCTATCCCTTATCTTATCTCTTCTAGAAACTTCTCCTAGAATCCATTTGAAATCACCTAAAACTGATTAATCTCAAAATTTTTACCACCAGCTCATCATCCTTATCTTCCACCCGGTTCACAAAATTCAAGATAAAAAACTTGTCGGCTCATATTTGGTGAATCTTTCACTTTTCTAATAGTGTAGTAGCTCGACATTATTAAACTTCTAATGCTTAGTACATACTATATTGCTTGGCATCTATTGCATTTTAACTTGACATCAACTACAATTTACTTATGCTTGACAGCTATTGCATTTTGCTCAACACTAACTATGTTACTCAGAACACAATAGATTTTTCTTTTACTCATCACCAACTGATATTCTTCTTGGCATGAACTTACTTTGGCACTTACTATCAACTTTGGTCAAGCTTTGCAGGCAGTCATAGTATTACCTATTCTTCTAAATTTTCTAGGTGTAGCCAACCTTTGTATCTCCAAATATATTATCAATACATCATTTCACCATTGTCTTAACTGAACCTTGTACTTTATTACATAATCATAACTCAACCTTTCCTCTATGTGCTATTGTTACATCTTATTGATTAAGTCATCATCATCAATCAACTAATTCATAATACTTGGATCTTATAAGCAACTGTCTTTCCAACAAATAGCAGGTTTGACATTAGTAACAAAACAATGATTGAAACATATGTTCTACTTTAACAATCTCCCTTTTTCAACAATGATCTTTTCAATAAGATTTAAACAAATTAAACAATCATAAACTATGTTTTGTAAACCATTTATCAGCCTTGGTTTTCCAACATTAGGCAATTTCATATTGGAAGAGATTCCAACCAATACTCTCAATACTTAGCTTATCTACTCTTACTTTTGAATTAGAATTTTATAAAATTAGCTAACTAACTCTTGAGAGAAATGCTCTAATTTAAATTGATTTGAGCACTTGCACTGGTAAGTTGGTTTGCCAATTCCTCTCTGCAAGATGAGAGGGAAGGGAGGGCAGGCCAATTGGGCTTGAGTGGGGTTTTTCTTTTCCTTACCACATTATCACCATAAAGAAACATTTTGAGCTTAAATTGTTGTTCATCAATCACTTATATGCTCTTCTTGTTCTTGCTTCATTTATGAATGATGAGAAGTGATAAAAAATTGACCTTATACTCTTCAAAACATAACATTAAATGCTTAGTGCATATACAACTATACACTCAGCTCCTTAAATATTTTGGTATAACTTAGCTTCCATTGGCTTTCCATAACTCAACTCCAACCATATTTTCTCTTCACTTAGCCTCCATTGCCAACTTGACTATAACCAATCACTCAGCTCCTACTAGCAACTTGACATATACTGACATTAAATTGGCATCTAAGGACAACTCGCCAACACTAGTGAAAAATTGAATTCCAACTTTGCATCTCTAATCATGTCGATCTCTTATCTTATTTTCTTTCTTTTTGGGAAATTGATGTATGATAAAACTTTGTAAATCAGTCCTTTATGCCTTCTCTTGCTTAGTTTCATGAAGTGTGATCACTTGACGAATTAGGTGAAGTGATCCCTTCATTTGATGTGCAACATCCATCTTTCTTCTTCCATGTCTTATTCATTCCTCCTTTGATGTGTTCAACATCTACTTTGTCTTTTCCTTTGTTGACTTCTGACTTGAGTGAATTTGACCTTGTTGGGAAATTCTTGCTGATATGACCAATCTTCAAGCAACTAAAACATGTGGTTTGGCTCAACCATCTATTGTATTTCTCTCTAAAATGTATCCTTATGCAATTTTTTAGGACTGTATCCATACTCCTGATAGTAGTGACAACTATACCTAGTGTTGTAATCCAAATTTTAGTGATGTCCATGGTTATTTCCCTTTGTAGGGTGATTAGGTATCCACATAGGCTTTGATCTCTACTCAAAAACTCTATGTCCATACTTATTGCAATTGTAGTAGTGACCTTCTAATTTTGGTTTCCTGATAGTCCTAGTCCTACAGCTATGTGCTTGATGTCCTTACTTTTTCCACTTATGATAGTAACCCACATTCTTAGGTTTTTCATGCTGATGGGCATTCTTAGTTCTGCATACATTAGAAGTATGTCCTTTCTTACTATAGAAATGGAAAGTAGGTTTAGTGTTCTTACCTTTGTTACTCTTTTCTTCATTAGCCTTGGATGACTCTCCTTCTTTAGTGCTAGTGTATCTTAGTCTTGAAGTGTCATTGTTGGACCTTGTTAATTTTAATAATTGTTTAAAGTAATTGATTGCCTCATTAGGTTTGTTGAATCTCTCTGCAATTTTTTTTTCTATTTTCAATTCATTTTGTAGTTTTTCATTTTTGAATTTTTAGTGTAGATATCTCAATGTCTTTCATATTCAACTCATGATGTGCATTCATCATCTAGCTTAAGGTGTCTAGCTACATGTTGGAAATTCTTTCAAACTCAATTGTCTTTTTCTCTATTCTATTGGTAAGATTTCTCTTGTCATCTTTTATCATGGCTTTTTCTTCAATGACTCTGTTCTCCTATTTAGTCACTTCACAAAGCATTACGACTTGTGATTCTTGTTCAATCTTCAAAGTTTTTATCTCTTCTACTTGAGCTCTATTCTTTTCCATCAAATTTTCTATTACTACATCAAACTCTTTGGTATCTCCATGTAAAAATAGTTTTGATGTGTTAATCTCCTTGTACTGTGTGTCATTCTCAGCTATGGCAATTTCACTTCTTCTCTTTAAGGATTTTCTCAGTTCCTCTCTAGCTTCCTCTAGTGAATGTAAAGCAAGTTGTATATCTATTGTTTGATTCTCTATGATCTCCCCATGTTTTTAGACTTCCATTTTCTAGATCTTTTCTCCAAGTTGTAAGGCTCCTTCTTGAGAGAACTAGGCTCTGATACCAATTATTGGAATTAACAAGTGGGAAGGTTTACTTTTGAGAGGGGGGTGAATCAGAAGTAACTAATTTAAACCTTTTCAAATCCTTTTAATTTAAACCATATTTCATACATCTAATTTATCTAATAAAAATGAAAGTAAAGACATGCATGAAGATAGATAACAAAATATTTGGTAACCTAAAACCCCTCCAAAATTAGATGGTAAAACTGGGATGGGGATGACACCCACAAAATATCACTGCAGCAATGTGAAACTATTCAAGGTTACAATATTTGACCACTTCCAATGGTATACCCTATGAAAGGCATGTCCTATTAAAGACTTTAGACCATATAAAAAGTGACATGGTTAAAGGATTTCACTACCCTACTAAAAGTAGGCCTAATTAAAGGACTTTAGTATATTCACTCAGAATGGAACCCTATTAAAGGATTTACAAATAGTTGCTAGGCCAACCTAAGTCCATAGGATTTCTATTATCTAATACAATTACTATAGATTATTAAAAATTCTTTGACCTGATAGATTTGTAATCTTCAATTGTTGATTCTAGCTCCTTGTTTTGCTCTGATTGACTCGATCCTAGCTTAACCTGATATGTCACTCTTTGGAGTTCTAATATTATGTTCTTCAATAATTTGATTTTGTAATGCTACTCTATTTTTCACTAAGCCTTTTACACTTATCTCTAAGTTTCACTATATTTCACCCATACACTTCTCTCTTGCATGCATACAATGGGGTTTCATCCTCCTTTTAAAGATTTCAAAGACTTAAGGTTAGGTAGGAATTTATGATCCATATTCATTCTTCATTTCCTGCTCAACTCATGCACTTTCCTTACTAGTTGCCTTCTCCATTTTTCTTATTAGTTTCATGCTGCTTGCATAGGTAATGCAAGAGATTTTTTCTTATCTTTAAGATCTTTCAAGATTCATCTATGTTGGCTCCAAAAATGGTTTACATATGAGTTTGTGAAGGCACAAACTCACATGTTAATTTTGTGTTACTCGGTTGATACTATTTGTTGATGCTCAGCTCATATAGAAAAATTAGCTCACTTGGCTCCTATAGCAATTATGTTCCACTTGGCTTCTATAGTGACTTGACACCTATACTTTTCTCAATACTTGAACTTCACTCACTGCTTGAAGATTGCTTGGTACCTGAAGTATTCTTTGGCTTGTCATCCATTGTAGCTCGACATCTGTATTATACTTGGCATCATCTTGAGAATTGGTTAAATGTATTGACATTCAAATGTCAAAACCATTTTGAGACTAACAAGTTTTGGAATCGATGGCATGCTTTATTAATAAAAAAAAGGTGGCAAATGTTGAATAGCTATGATGCAATCATAAGTTAATATTGAGCATCACTTGGTTTCAAGAATAGTTTAATATTTTTTAATAATAAAGGCCAACCATGTGAAGGTGGAAGGTGGAAGCTCATTTCCCCCCAACCTGTTAACATTTAAATTCCCTGCTAAAATCTAAAATCTTTAAGAAGGGATCAACCTTTAAAGTACTTGGAATGTCCTCATCGCATTATACTTCTCTCAAGGGAAGTCCATCTTCATTGTTCATGAGAAATTCATCATAGGGGTACATCCAAGAATGTCCTCATCACATCCTACATAAAATGAATCCAATATTAAAAAATGCCCCCTAAGAAATAATAGTTCAAGTGAAATAAACACATTAAAAAGGAGAGAGAGAAATATGGATCTACTTATCAATAGGCGTTGCCTTCACATCTATGGCCATGCTACTTGTTGATTGATTTATATTGTTTTTCTATTGTTCTAGGATCTCTATTTTTGTATACATACATACATACATACATACTAATATCACAAGGGCATGGCTACGAGATACAGAGATCACAAGAGAATGATAATGAAATCTAGTTATCACAAGGGTACATACATAGATACATATATAAATACATATATATACATACATATGTATGTATGTATATACATACAGAGATATCTTTTTTAAGGTACTAAGTGAATTACCTCAAGATCCTCCACAAAAATAATGCAAACCAGGAAAAATTGGCACAATTCACAAGAAATTTTACAAAGCCATATCATAAAAGATATTTTTAGAAAGAAATAAGTCATAACCTAGTTAAATGGGTTTAGTTGTTAATTATTTGGGCTGATATATATAATTTTATTATGAGTTTTGTAATGGAATAAGCCTTATAATTATGGAATTTACAAAGAAGCATAAATTGGTTCTTCAACTCCTTACACTCAACTCTTAACTAAATTTATTCTTCTAGAAGTGATAAAAGATGCTACAAATTCTTGGGAGCTAAGGGACCCTGAACCTATGCTACATTTTTTGTAGACATGGGAGAAGTTACTACCAGCTTTAGTACATCATTACATTTTGGGTCATTTAGTGATGTCCAAATTAATAATGATATTAGATACTTGGGATCCTCATAGGGAGAGCATGTCAATACACGAATGGTAACATCCTTGGCTTGCATTGTTGGTCTAGCATATGGATCCTTTATATCAAACCATTTTTTAATAAATTGAGGAATGCACTTCATGCCTAGAATTCAAGAAGTGCATCTGCATATGCAATTTTATCACTTTGGAAAACTAAATTTGATCCTGCTAGTTGAGAATAGTTGATTGTTCATTTTATTGTACCTAATTTGATGACATTTCTATAGGAATTTGTAATCAACCTAGTTAATTAGCAAGTAGATCAAATTAATAGCATCATTAGGTACTTGAGATCGTCATAGGAAGAGCGTGCCAACACATGCATGGTTACATCCTTGGCTTGCATTGTTTTTCTAGCATTTGGAGCCTTTATATTCAACCATTTGTTATAAATTGGTGAATATGCTTCATTCTTGGAATTCAAGTGATGTATCTATACGTGAAATATTATCACCTTGGAAAATTGTATTTGATCCTGCTAGCTGGTAATAGTTTATTTTTCATTTTATTGTACCTAATCTAATGACAATTCTATAGGAATTTGTAATCAACCTAGCTAATCAACAACTAGACCAAATTAATAACAATAATAGATACTTGGGATCCTCACAAGGAGAGCATACCAATACATGCATGGTTACATCCTTTGCTTCCATTGTTGGGCTAGCATATGGAGCCTTTATATCTAACCATTCATTATAAATTGGGGAATGCATTTCATGTCTCACATTGAAATGATGCATCTGCATATACAATTTTATCACCTTGGAAAAATATATTTGATCTTGCTATCTGGAAGCAACTTATTGTTCATCTTAATATACCTAATATGATGATAGTTCTACAAGAATTTGTAATCAACCTAGATAATCAAAAACTAGACCAATTTACCTAGGTTGTGTCTTGGGCATATGTTATTCCCATTTATCATATAATTGCAATGTTGGATGTAGCATTTTTTTTTTTAAGGATATGGAGGAAGAGTAGTGGTGTTGGAAAAAATGAAAATTTAATAATGTGAAGTTGCCTTGAGGAAATTGTGTATGCTCTTGGAAAACATATCATCAAAAATGTTCATCATGAACTTTTTTTATTCTATTTTTTTTTCATGGATCCTTCACATAACTAGTGCTCACAAATGTCAACTTAATAATGTATGTGAAATTGTAATGCACTACTATGTGGTGAAATATGGAAAAAATCATATAATCCTTCATCTTGGTGTTCTCATTCATTAAGTTAAGCACCCAAGTTTGCATTTCAAATCATGATTTATCTATTTTGGGCTTAAGAACTAGTACAACATCCTAGAAAGAGTACCTAAGAAGAGATGGATCTCACATTCATTCATTATCACATGAAGTAAAATATAATTATGAACATCCAAAAAATAATTTGATAATGTCCAAAGCTAACATCTAACATTAGTTCATCCTTTAACATTCATTAACAGTAGCACATAAACACATAAAATTAAATAACATGTGAAATAATATATTTAAACATGCCTTAAACAATTATGATTTAATTTTTGATCACCTACTTGATTATTTTTCTGACCAAAAATCACAAAATGTAAGAACAATTGTGCCAAAAAGAGTTTAAACAGATGACTATCATGCACCTAACATTTTTTTTTAGCTCTTTTTGAACAATCATCCTTACAAATTTTTGGCTTAATGTCCAACTACTCAATATGTATTTTGAAAAATTATTGTTGGACTATGGATCAACAAAAAGAGACATATCAAACTCGAAAAAGATATACTTAAATGCAATTAATTTTTAAAGTTCAATTTTATAAATTTACAAAGAGAACCATAGAATTATAAGAAATTATTGTGGTTTTTAGTATTTGAAAACTATAGTTATAATTGATAAAGTTATATGCCTTTGATTTAGAGAATGCAAATAATGGAAATGTTGTACTATAGAAGGTGAAAGCTCAACCCCCCCCCCCCAATGTGGATGACACTGTTAAGTAGAGAATAGTTAAATCCATTAATAAATACATGGTTAAGTGTTTCCTAACTATGTCCAAGGCATCTCCACACTATTGGCATATTCTACCTAAAACACTACCTACATACTTGTATCCATAGGATAAAGACCCTTGAACTACTCACTCTAACAAATATGTAGTTCTGGTTTCTAATTGTTTTGATGTAGCTATATTCCTATAACCACTGTGAGCTTTACTCACCTAATACAACTCTTTGTCATCATACACCCACTCGAGTGAATTAGGCAGTTTTCTATAATTACAAAATACTATAATACCCTAGTGCAACCTTTTTGTTGTAGTTTATAGTTAATGTAAGGTTAACCTATATACGTCCTAACTCACTCCTTATATAGTTATGTTTAAAAAATTGTGACAATACCCATGGTGATGCTACCTATGTTGTGAGTTTTATTATTTTTCTATTGTACCAAGATCTATCTATTTATATACATACATACATACATATACACACATATATACATATACATATGTAAATATATGTACATATATACATACATATATATAAATATATACATATACATATGTATAAATATTTATATACATACATACATATATATACAGAGATCACAAGGGTATGACAATGAGATGTATAGATCACAAAGGCATGACAACAAATTGCAATGATCACAAGGGCATGACAACAAAATCCTAGATCTCCACTACTCTTCATAATCCACCAAATATCTCTCTCTATATATACATAAATACATATACATTCATACATATATACATACATATTGATGAAGGTATGTTTTGATACCACTGATGAAGGGCCACACCACCTTTACTAACTCACAACCAAAATCACAATAATATGGAGACAAAGATATGACAAAATGCTTCATAAAGCATCTATTAATAGTTGAAATTATTCTTACAGTTTAAGAGAGCTTCCTCACTAAGAGCTTCCAACTAGCTTGCACACCAAGAGCTTCTACAAGAAAAACTTATACTTGAAGTGCTGACACTTCAAGAACTTGATTACAAATAATCATAAGCCTTTATTAAATAAGAACTTCTAAGCAAGGCATTACAAACACAACCAATGTGGGATAAAAGATAAATACAAGTACCTAAATAAATACTAAATCTCCATCCAAATACAACTAATAACCACCATGTGGCCTAATTAGAAAATTACATTTCCTTTGTGGATCACAACAAATATTAAATACATGATTTAAGGAACTTTCCACAAACTTCTAAGATGCCACCTACACACTTCGATAAATGGAATGACAATTATTTTCTTATTTTCTATTTAGGCCACCTATGCACCTTGAAAATAGGAATTTCTCATTTTCTCATTTTCTCTATTTTTTATTTTCTTTTTATTTTTCTTTCTATTTTCATCACTTTATCTCTCCTCCACTTTTTTTTCTTAAAAAAACTTTGAAGATGCCCAATTTTTTTTTATGCATGATTCTCCTACATTAGACACCCATGGTAGGAAAATTTTTGTGAAAAGGGATTTACAAAATGAAGTAGGCACTATTGATATATTTTTTTCTCTTCCTCCAACACATAGCTGGAACATGTATCTGCTGCTGATATATTTCCTTTTTTCTTCTTTCCAACACCTAGCCAAAAAAAGTGTCTATTACTTAAATTTCTCCTCTGTAGTGAACTCTATCCAAGGATAAATCTCATCCTCATCCAATCTTGTTGTATTAATCACACTTGTATTAAACTCATCAACACCATACCAATCTTCCTTTGCATACTACACATCACTAAAAAGATCCTCATGCAAACCATCATCAATATCTTTCAAACTCATCTCAAATTCAGCATCCCATAATTCATAGAAATTTACCTCTTTCACATCTTCATCTTTGATTTCTTCTTCCATGTCTTCAACAAGGCATGTAACTGCTTCACTTGTTTGACTTCCAACCAAGGAATTGTATGCATCCTCTACTACTGTAGTCTTCAAATCATCTTCATCTACTTCGGGCACATAAATCTAATTATCTTGATGCTCTTCCTCTTCTCTTTCATCTTCTTCAACTTTAGGTTCACAAATAATTCCTTCTTCATCCTTTGGCTCTTCTTTTGTACCATATGTTTAATAATCCATTGGATCTTCTTTCTTTTCCACACCCAAGGAATTATCAACATCTCTTTTCTAGTGACGTGCTCTTCGTTTCCATAACTCAGCTTCTAGTTCATTCACTTACTTCTACAAATCATCTCACAATGCCTCTTGATTTCTTGCTCTAATTTTCCAAAGTCAAGGAATCCTTAGAATCCATCCAATCACAAAAGTCATCTTCTTCTTTCTCTTCTCCATGCTCAAATATTTAGAAGACAAATCTCATGCAACACAAGAACCTTGTGCAAATTGCCTCACAATTGGAAATCTGTCTACACAATCAAGAACTTCTTGACAAATTTTACCCAACCCAAGGTGTTGGTGCAAACTACCTCATGTCTTAGTGATCTAACTGCATGCTTAGGAACTCTTACTCTGATACTAGTGATGAAGGTATTCTCTGATACCACTTGATGGGGACAAAACCCAAGACCAGAATGGACACAATAGAAAAAAGGAAATGTTATTATCAGTAAAAATCTGCTACTACATTCAGTACAAAGAAAACAAACACAAATACATGCCCTATGGGCTTACAATAGTCTGATTCTGGAGAAAAATCCTCCTCAAAGTATTGTCTCCCAAACTCTATCAAGAACTTCCTTTACAATGCCAAAAATGTTCATAAATAAACCCCAATTAGTTTAGGGTTAGGAATACATTCTAGAATATACTAGTTGGCATCCACTGCCAAAACAGAAGGTTCTAGAAATCATGTTAGAAGTCACTATAAAATTAGAAGAATCCAGAAATGGTAGTCCAACTTCTGGAAGGCCTAACTTTTGATCTAGGACTCTGATTGATGAATGTTTACATTTTCAAAAAGCTCTCAAAGAATTCTATAGCTCTTGAAGCACTCATACCCTTTTTTCAAGCCCATATGAGGCCATTTAGTGCCTCAAATCTAACTTTGAAGTGCTCTTTGGAGGTCTTCAGGCAACTTAAAACTATGATAACTTCTTAACTGTAAAGCCTTTTGACTTTATTCTTTTTTTGCAGTGCTTTAAGTTACAATTAAAATTATCCCTTCAACTGACACCCTCTAACTAATCATAGTTATCGCTTAATTAAAAAATAACCCATTTTCTACATTGGCACATATCCCAAGGTGCTGCTACATCGCATACATATATATATGTACATACATGCATACACATATACATACATACATACATACATACATTTTGCATATTCAATTTTATTACCTTGGAAAATTGTATTTAATTCAACTAGTTGGGAAAAATTGATTGTTCATTTTATTCTACCTAATTTGATCATAGTTCTATAGGAATTTGTAATCAATCCAACTAATCAACAACTAGACCAATTTAAGTAGGTTATGGCTTGTTTCTTTCTAAAAGTATCAGCTATGATATGTTTTTTCTAAAAAAATATTCCCCATTTTTCTTGTTCTGTATTATTTTTGTGTAGGATCTTGAGCTAAGTTAGTTAGCATAGGTTGAGTGACCTTTATTATTTTTATCATTTGGATACTAGAATATGGACTTTTTTTTATCATTGGCTTTGTTCAAGTCTTGATTTTAATGAAGTAAAAAGTCTTTTTTAGGGTGGAAAGGACTATATAGTGAAGAGGAAACTTGAAAATTTGAATGTTAAATCCTAAAATGAAAGCTATTGAGGATCAAACACCTATGGTAGAGTTACAACATGATGTGAAGTTTATTTTAGATATAAACAAGAAAAAAAACATGACATAAATCATTCCCCATTTGTTTTGATTATGAAGAGATGCACACAAAAGAGGGTGGAGATCTCTGAACATTGGTGAGATTTCATTTTTATACCCTTGTGATTATTACATTTCATTTTCATTCTTTTATGATATTTGCATTTCAATTTCATTCCCTTGGTGGAGATCAATGGAGATCTAGGATTTTGTTTTCATTCCCTTGTGATCTCTCCATTTCCTTATCGTGCCCTAGTGATCTTTGTGCCCTTTCTTTGTGACTTTATTTTCATTTCATGCCCTTCTGATCTCTATTCCCTTTGAAGCACTACAAAATTTGGGGTCAAATTACGATGGCAATTTGTGACAGCTTTTTTATTTGTAGTGTTTGGGATGAAATGTAGCAGTGCTCTCTCTACAATTTTCTTCAAGGGGAGAAGAGGTATCTATGTAAATGTTCTTTTCTTTTCCTTCTAAACATGTATCTCTTTATATATCCCCTAGCAAGTGATTAGAGAATCTTCTCTTTATGTAAATGTATGCATATATATAATATATGTGTGTATGTGTGTGTGTGTGTGTGTGTGTATGTAAATTTACATATGTATATATATGTATATACATCAATATAAACATACATATACAAACATCACAAGGGTACTAAAATAACGTTCAAAGATACATACATACATACATACATCTGCATATGCAATTTTATCACATTGGAAAATTGTATTTAATCTTTACTCAATCATTATGAGATAATATAATTTGTAAGTACAAATTTTTGCATACTTAGTTTGGTATGAATAGTTTTGATTGAATTCATCATAGGAGATTGAGTCTACTCATAATGACAATGGCTCCTTGTATTGAGTCTTTAGAGGAGAGAGACTTACATAATATTAGATGTTATTTATTAATATGGGATGAATTATTTATGTGAATGGTTGATCGAGTAAGTTCCAAAAAATCAAGCTATCTATTGCAATAAGCTTCATTAATTAGATAAGGGAATCAACTTTGAAAGTGAGATGATTAAAATTAGCATGTCCATCCTTATGATAGATGTCTCTATCTCATAATAGAAAATGACCTCAAATGGCAAGCAAAAAATTATTAAATATATGAAAATTCTGAAGAGCATTCACCTATAATATTTTTGAGGGACAAAAATAAAATAAAAATATAATTCGGTGGAAAAAGTCATGAGCTATGTGACTCCACATTATAGTTATTTCATTGTCCACTAATGGAAACTCTTCATGTTAAATATGAAGATATTGAAATTAAAAAAGATAACTATTAGAGATCTATATTTGTGTTTTAGTGATAACAAATATACAGTCTAATTTTAAGAAAAATAATAGTTTGAAATGTATATGATTAAATAAAATAAGAAAGAGTACTACTTATAGATGCATAATTCTATTGTTACTAATTATGTTAAATAAAATGTTCAATAAAAAAAGTATTAAGTAACATAAATGGATCATCTCCTCAATCCTATTATGAATTAATGTGAATGCATCTGATCATTACCTAAATGATATTATGCATGAGATCTTTAATTAATCACCAAGAGATGATATAATTTGTAAGTACATATTTTTGCATACTTAATTTGGTATGAATGAATTCCATTGAATGGAAGAATAATTAATTGTGTGAATTCAAGACATTAATGATTAATTAAATTTAGAATAAGTTCTATGTAAATGTGTATGTATGCATGTAAACAAATCCACATAGTGAAATGATTTACATACATACATGCCCATATACATACAATCCTCATAATCAATTATCCTTCAATTTGACCAAAGCTATTATATAAAAACATGAGATACATGTTTAGAAAGAAAAGAAAAGAACATTTACATAGGTACCTCTTCTCCCCTTGAAGAAAATTGTAAAGCAAGGGTGCAAAGATGACAAGGGAACAACAAAAAAATCCTAGATATCCATTGATATCCACTAATGTTTAGAGCTCTCCACCCTTGTTCGAAGATTTCCACCCTCTTTCACACATAGCTCCCCACAATGAATCAAAATAAATGGGAAATAATTAATGTTGTCTTTTCTTTTCTTTTTTATTTATAATCCATAATCCACAATTCACAAGATCTCTCTATATACATACATACATATATGCATGCACACACACACACACACACACACACACACATTTACAAATATACATACATGAAAACAATAATGCACTTTCTAAGAATTTACAATTGTTCAACAAAATTAATGTTTTACAAGAAAATGCATTTGAAGAACTATTAGCTTAGAAGCAAGAACATGGTGTTGAAACATTAAAAAAAATGCTTGACATGAGAGCTCTACAATTGAGGGTGTTGACCAATCTTGGATACTTGAATGCTGAAATCAAAGCTATCGATGATGAAACACCTATTCTAGAGTTACAACACACTAGGAAGATAATTTTAGATAAGGCAGAGGCAAATTTTTAGAAATTTGGTAATAAAAATTTAAGGCATGAGAGAAAATAAGGAGTAGCTTTAGAAAGAGACTACACAACAAAAACAACAACTAGACAACATAGATGATACTGTGGGAGCCACTAGATAGAATCTAGGAAAGAGTTGTGGTAGGTACTATGACATTGTAATCACTTACAAGTGTCTTTGAGAATTTATAGTCCAAATATCAAATTGTTATAAGAGTGTTTCAAGGTTGGGAACCACTTCAACATCCTTTACATGGTTTAGAGGTAATGTCATTATGGCAGACGCTTCTACAAGCTAATGATCCTTGAGATTATAGCATTTACACAAAAGTAGAACTTGTTTCTTCAACTCCTTACACTCAACTCTTCATTGGAGTTATTCTTCAATTCCTCACATATGCAATTTTATCACCTTTAAAAATTTTATTTGATCCAACTATCTTGGAATAGCTAATTGTTCATTTTATTGTACCTAATCTAATGATAGTTCTAAAGGTGTTTGTAACAAACCTAGCTAATCAACAACTAGATCTATTTATCTAGTTCTGGCTAGTTTCTTTCTAAAAATATACTCAATGATAAGTTTCTATAAAATTTCTTGTGAACTCTATACATTTTTCCTTGTTTGCATTATTTTTGTGGAGGATCTTGAAGTAAATCACTTAGTTTGGGTTGAGTTAGTTTTATTTTTTTAATTATTTAGATTCTGGAATATGTATGCATTTGGATCAATTTTTTTGTTCTGTAGCTAAGATGTAATAAGAAAATTAGAAAAGATCTCTAAATATACATGTTCAAAAGGAGATATAAAGAGATACCTATTTAGAAGGAAAATAAATTGACATTTACATACCCTAGAAGAAAATCATAGAGCTATGGTATGACATGAAGACCACAAAGAAAGGGCACAACACAACAATGAAATTGCAAATTAAGGGCGTGATATGGAAAAAATTTCAGATCAAGGGTACAACATGGGAAAAAATGTAGAGCAAGGGCATGACACTAATATCATAGAGCAATTGCATGACAACAAAACAAAGAGATCACAAGGGCATGAAAATGAAATGCAGAGATATATTATAAGAACAAAATGCATCAAGCACATATGCATAATCATGATGTTCATTCCCTTGTAGAATCCATAACTAGAGCACGAGCACCTATAAAAAAGGAATAAAAGTAGGATACATGAGCATGAAATGCTTATCTTTTAATTATATTTTGAATCTATTTGAGTCAATATGTAAGGCTAAATAAAACTATTTGTAATAGATTGTCCAAGTTGTCTACCATGGTCAAAATATGTAAATAAACATATCACAAAATGTCATATAAAATATATATTGACATGTTAGTAGGTCTTTTATAAGTTTGAATGTCATGCATAAGATTCCCCTTAATATCATAAACTCATAACTAAAACAAAGAAGCAACAACAAATGTGAGAACAAAATATGGAATTCTTATTTTGTGTCACAAATGTGGTAATATAGAATCCACAAGTACAATAAGTTGCAAGACAAGTTGTGAACTATCACCTAGAGTTGTCCTAAAAAATGTTTAGGCCTTTCTTAAATAGGCAATTTTATACCACCCGGGAAGGTTCTAGATGCTCAAACATAATACCGAGAGTTGAAAAACCTTAACAAAAAACATAGAGTCAGCCAAATACATCTCTAACAATTATTTTAGAAATTTTAGGTAAGCCCAACTTTGGAAGGTCATAACTCATGAACTGTTGCTCTAATTGGCTATTATAACCACTTTTTAGAAATTTTAGCTCCTGAGCTATAGGTTTGGAATTACACTAAAGCCCTTTTGCTAAGTTTCTAGATGTCATCCAGGAACTCTAAGGCCTCCAACATTAAGCTTGAAGATTTTTCTACAAATGTTTCCACCAAAAATTCACAATAACTTCTCTGATACTTAAGTTGGAGAAATGATATTTTTATGGTAGGCTTACATCTCTAAAATGAGTCTTCCTTTATAAAATGATAACATTTTGAGATCACGTGAAAAACTTACTAAAATTATCAAGTTCCCATAAATAGTAACCACCCTGTCTACTAGACCTTATTAAAATAGAAAAGAGTAAAAATAAAAATATTTTTGGGTGATGCAAGATTTCTCATACACCCAGGATGCTTCTACATCAAACACTAGGGGTAATTTGAGAAGCAACCATATCACATCTTAGATGTTTAGAGGAAAACAAGGATGGTTAACCTCCTCCTTTGTAAGCCATGATGATTCCTCAACTGGTCACCCTTTCCATTTGACTAGATATTCCTCATAAGTTCTATTTCTAGTACTTTTTCCAACATGATTGTCTAGTATCTCCTTAATCTCCTTTGTAGTTGAACTAGCTAATGCAATGCTCCACTACACTTCTGCAACTTCATCTCCATCACCACCTTCATAATACTCTGTCAAATCTAAAATATTAAATACCAGTGAAATATTCAATTCAACAGGCAACTCCACTTCATACGCATTAAGAGAATCATGCCTCTTCACTATCTTGCACAGTCCAAACTTCTTAATCTTCAAATTATATATGTACCCACTGTGCTCCTTTCTCAAATAAACCATGACTTCATCTCCAACCAAAAATTTCTTATATCTCCTTTTCACATCTACCTTAGCCTTATACTATGTATACACATTTATGATGTTCTTCAAATGTTTAGCAAAATCTTCTGCTTCAACAATACTTATCCCTCCCTTATCCAATTGCCTCAATTTAGAAGCATTTTTTAGACTAGTCCCATCTACAATCTAGAATGGTGATTTACTAGTACTCATATTTATAGAATTATTATATAAAAATTCTACCTATGTTAAAATCATATCCCATCCTTTTGGTTTATCTCCAATCAAGCATCTTAGCAAGTTTCCCAAACTACAATTCATATCTTCAATTTGCCCATCAGTCCATGAATGATGTGATGAACTAAAATTCAAATCTATCTTCAAATTCTTCCACAATGTATGCCAAAAACATCCAACAAATTTGGTATCTCAATATACAACTATACTCTCTGGTAGACAATGTAATCTCACCACTTCTCTAAAAAAAAAATCTGCTACATGAACACCATCACTAGTCTTCTTACAAGGATTAAAATGTGCCATCTTTGAAAACTTATCAAACACCACAAAAATAGAATCATGCCCATGCTATGTCCTTGGTAATCAAAGAACAAAGTCCATGTTGACATCCTCCCATGGCTTCTCTGGTATTCTTCTTCACTCCTTTCACCATTTGGCAATCGCTGTAACTTTGTATAGACTTCATCACATCTTCTTGTAACTATGGCTAGTAATATTTTTTAGCAACCAAAGCTATAGTTTTATCTCTACCAAAATATCCAACCAATCCTCCACTATGCTTCTCCATAATGAGATTCTCTCTCATTGAACTTCTAGAAATCCACAACTAGATTCCTTTGAACAACATATTTTCCTAGATCATGAAATCAAACCACTTCTTCCTATCAAGTGTAACTGGTTTTGTATAAGCCCTCCACACTTCACCAAATTAGGATAATCTAGATACAAAGTACTAAGTTCCTTGAACCCAACCACCTCTATCTTCATTTCTAATAGCAAAAGTCTACTTGAAACACCTTTTTAAAATAAGGAAGTGCTAAAATAGGTTGCTTAGTAACTTTTTGTTTCAATAGATTGAAACTCTTATCTACTCCTAGAGTCCACTTAAACTCTTTCATATCCCCTCTCATTGTTTCAGTCAAGGGTTCACAAATATTGCTAAAACCTCTTATGTTTTTTTTGTAAAATATAGCTAGTTCGTGAAAAGATCTTACCTTTTTCATACTCCTTGGAGTAGGTCATTCAAGCATAGCTTTCACTTTGTCTAAGTCCATTTTCAAACCTTCTCCTAAGGCTACAAATTCTAGGTACACCAAATATTTCTTTACAAAACTACACTTTTTTAGGCATTTTCTTCCCTCAACTTATCAAACACCTCGTAAATATGAATCAAATGCACCTCCAATGTCTTACTAAAGATCAAAATATCATCTAGGTAAACAATGAAAAACTTACCTAGATACTCCTTTAGTACCTTATTCATGAGCCTCATGAAAGTGCTCGATGCATTGGTTAGCCCAGAAGGCATGACTAACCACTCATATAGTCCTTCCCTTATCTTGAAAGTAGTCTTTCACTCAGCACCTTCTCTTATATGAATCTAATGGTACCCACTCTTCAAATCTATCTTTATGAAATACTTAGCTCCACTCAAATAGTTCATAATATTATCCATCCTTAGCAAAGGAAACCTACACTTGATGGTAATTTTGTTGATAGCACAAGAATCTATGCAGATCCTCTATTCTCCATTCTTCTTTGGTGCTAATACTTTTGGTACAACACATGGACTCAGACTATCTCAAATCAACCCCTTCTACAATAACTCATGAACTTGCTTGTTCAACTCTTCACTTTTTTCTAGTGTCATTTTTTGTGCTGCCCTATTTGGCAAATCGGCTTTTGGAACCAAATCCATCTAGTGACTGATCCTCCTCACTAGGGAAATTCATTAGGTACATTATCTAATACAATATTAAAAAACTCTTCCAACATATTTACAACTTCCACAGGTACCTCCTCTACTTCTTCTTTACTATCTTTAGGAATCATTATAAAAAACATATGTTCATGCTTCATATCTTTATGAAACTCTTTTCCATCAACAAAAAATATTGTGGCAGCACTACATACCTTTTCTTCTTTATCCTTCAACAACTTCAACTTATGTTTCACTCCATCCTTAGTTAGAGTGTAGGTATTTTTTCACTCATCATATACAACATGCCTATCAAACTACCATTGTGTACCCAATAATAAATGATATATATCCATAGGTATGATATCACATAGTACCTCATCCTAGTAGCTTACAATCTTGAACATCATTAAGCAATGCTCATTGACTATGAGCTTGTAGTCATCTTACACCTAAGAAATATGGTTTGGATGAACATGTTTCTACCACTTTAGCTTCAACTTGGTGACCATAATTTTTGACACTAGATTATCAGTACTTCCACCATCAATGATCACATCACAACACTTATCTTCATAACCTCCTTCTTTGCTCATGTTCATTCTCACCACTTAGTAGGACTCTTTGGTTAACTAGGACTTCTCCTCTTTTAGCATCTTAAGAATGTGAGGATCTAGCATCTTAATCAACATGTATAACTCTCACCCAACCTTTTATTCTTTGATCTATCCTTTCTTAGCATTGGGTACATTCAAATTCTCTATGCCCTTCTTCTCCATAGTGAAAACATTTCCCACTGAAGCTTCCTCTTCTAGATCCTTGTCCTCTACAACTTCCTCTTTGATCTCTATTATTTTGATCATTGAAATGATTGGAACTGGTTCCCCTCTAGCTTTGACTACTACTTCTACCTTCATCCTTATTCCTTTGATCATCATCCACTAGATCTTCCACCATGACATCTTTGAATATTCTTATTATCAAACTTCTTGCTTAGTTTCTCTTCAACTCTTCGGACAAACTATTATGCCTCCTCCTTCATTCAAACTAGACTCAACTCATCCTAAATGCTTGGCCTTAATCCATTAAGATAATGGGAAACTTTCTCTTTATTAGCTTTTGCATTTCCAATTCTAACGAGAACACAGTAGAACTCTATAGTATACTTTTGAACAAATTTTCTTTCTTGCTTCAACCCTTGAATATTATTCAATAGATCAAGCCCATAATCCACAAGAATGAATTGTCAATTCAATTTAGGTAACATCCATTCCCATCTAATTATTTTTTCCTTTCCATTTCTATTTCACTCCAATTGAACCTCTTGCCACCAAATCTTTGCATGTCCCTTTAGTTTTGTCTTTGTAAACTTGACCTTATTAGGATCTTCAATATCTTCACATTCAATGTACTCCTCTAGTTTATTGATCCAATCGATTAGCTCCTCTAGATTAAGACTTCCTAAAAATGTGAGAACTTCAAACTTAGGTCTTTTTCTAATCTTGGAGATGGACCTAAAATATCTCTCTTCCCCTAGGTTTAGAACTACCTCTGCTCTAGCATTTTCTTCTACTTTGTCCTCATCCTCACTTTCATTTATTATAGGAAGACTTATTCCTCTTCACATTTGTTCTTCCAATGCTTGAATTTTCCTTTGGAAGGATTAGAAACCCTCAGGTGTAACACCTAGAGCTTTTCTGTCACACTCTCTTCATGGGGTAATTTTCATGGTTCCACTAAAACCCTAGTGCAAACTACCTCACAATTGGCAATCTCTCTATATAGTCATCCCAAGCCATGGTCTTGGTGCAAAACTACCTTAGAATCAATGGATCTTTCCACATACTCAAGAACTCTAGTTGTGATACCACTTGATGTAGGGGACTCCCCTTAATACCATAAACTCATAACTAAAACAAGAAAACAATAGAAAATGTGAGAACAATCTTATTTGTAGCACAAATGTGGTATTATAGAAATCACAAGTACAATAATTTGCAAGACAAGTTGTGAACTATGACCTAGAGCTATCTCAAAAAATGTTCAATCCTTTCTTACATAAGAAGTTTTATGCCACCCAGGAAGGTTCTAGATGCTCAAACTTAATAACTAAGGCTGGCATACACTAGCAAAACATGTAGTGTTGGCCAAATACATCTTTGATAATTATTTTCAAAATTTTGGGTAGCCCAACTTTAAAAGGCCATAACCCATGAGTTGTTTCTCTAATTGTCTATTATGATGACTTTTTGAAAATTCCATCTCCTGATCTAAAGGATTGGAATGCTACTAGCACCCTTCTATCAAGTTTTCAAACCTCAAATGTGCACTCTAAGGCCTCCAACTATGAGCTTGAAGATTTTTCTATAAATGTTTCCACCACAAATCCACAATAATTTCTCCAACACTTAATATGGAGCAATGATATTTTTATGGTAGGCTTATATCTCTAAAATGAACCTTCCTATAGAAAATGAGAACATTCTGAGCTCATATGATAAACTTACTAAAAATAGCAAGTTCCCATAAATAGTAACCACCCTATCTACTAGTCCTTATTAAAATAGAAAAGACTAAATTTTTTTTTTGGGCGATGCAAGATTTCTCATACACCTAGCATGCTATTGCATTAGAATGATCATTTATGCGAAAATGGAAAAAGTTTTCAAATATTTAATAAAATGTTGTCATGAAAAGTTGACAATATGTAAAGTTGATGTAAAGAGGAATCTCATAAGTCATAGGAGGTAGACAATAGGTTAAAAAAATTGAAAATGTTTAAAATATCATATATTGGTAATTATTTACATAATGTAATGGCTGGAGAAGCTAGAAAAAGAGGTGAAATAAAGAAAACTTTGTATTTGTGAGTTTTATTACAAATTTTGTGTACATTTTCAAAAACCTGACTATTGTTAAAAAAACTACACTAAATTATACAGATTTGCAACTTATATTTTTGGAAAATTATTTGGGATATTGTTCTTTTGGTTTTGGTGTGGTTGAATTTCATTTTAATTTGAAGAAATTATGATTATTTTAGTCTAGACTGGTCTAAACTTGATTTTCATGGTAGTTGTTTTAGAAAAAGTTTATTAACTTCTATTCTACACATTGGATAAAGCTATAAATTGGAAAAAAAAAAATTAATTCATCCACAATACATATCATGAAAGGAATTTGTGATGTCATATCATTTGTAAAACTTATGAGTAAATATGTGAAGCATTTTGATGTTTTCCAGCTCATTAATTGATATTGATAAAGATATTGATCTCTGCACATATCGACCCCTACGCATCCACAAATTTTTGGCATCATCCATAGAAAATTTGGTGCTATTTTTTATTTTTTGACTATGCCCATTTCATCTTTGACTTGGCATTCACATTTTTGCCCATGCCCTCTGGTCATTAGCGATTTGAAACTGATGAAAATTTTTGGCGACTGCATCATTCCACGATGGATGGCATAATAGTTTGAGCACCTGTGCAAGCTCTCTAGATATTCCAACACCGCATTTAAACTCTACGGTAATCGTAGACATTCCTAGCCACCTCAGATCACCATTAGGGACTACAAACAGTGAGGCTACCACACAGCTCAATTTTATTTGCCTACAGGACTGTAGCTTGATTGACACACAGACCAACCCGATAGTTCCATGCCACTCATGGAAATCAGTTCTTGCCATGTTAGTAGCATACCTTTTTTTCCATACCAGAATCGTCTGTACAATATAGACAACACAATCATCTGACACATCAGCTAGGATCAGATTTTTTGCTGACATCATCCTTTTCATGTCTTAAATTTGATGCATGTTTGAACGTCATTTCTAGGAATTTTAGAACTGAAATGATGGCCATTTGACCATCAAATTTAGACTCACAGTTTTTCCTCTAGACCCCTCTCTAGATTTCTTTTTCATTTTGGTAGCCTAACTTTGCGAGCTCGTAACTTGGACATCCGAACTCCGATTCAGGTACAATTTTTTTTCAAATCAGGTAGAATTTCTCGAATTTTCAAGTGGTGGTGTATTTTTCTAGTTTTGGTACATAGATTTTGTAGGAAAGGTTTTTTTGGTGACTATACTTGCATAATCTTGCCTTTTGCAACTTCAGAAGCTCTGTACGGGCACATCTATTCACTTTTTCAGGTTTCATTTTTTTTGAAAGTACATATTTTTTCATCTACTTTCTAGATCTAAAGTCAAATTCTAGGGTTGTGTGGAAAAATTTCTCACTTTCAGAATTAGGCATTCTTTGTCATTGTAAAGCTTTGATTCTTTTTCAGAATTGTTGTAAAACTAAGCTATAGTGCTTAAGTGATAGATTTTAGCCTCATAAGGAAATTGTAAAAGAAAAATCAGAAAGTCCACTTTGTTCATTTTGACAAGTGGCCCATTGTAAATGCACTACTTATAAAGTGCCAAAGAATCTCTTTTGGGGGGTCTTTTGATTGAGTGAAAAGGGGGGGGGGGAGGGTGTATTGTGAACTTGTGTCTCTATTTTGTGCTCTTTTATTTCTACATCATGGGTTTTAAATGTCCTCCTCTAACTTCATGCAACTATTCTACATGGAAAGACATCACATGGAGTAGATTAATGGAAAAAGGATATAGTTTGTATGTTGATGGTACAATTACCAAACCTACTAATGCTAAAGAACTCATTGATTCAACAAATCAAGACCGACATGCTTTAGGTGTAATTAGAAGTTGTGTACATGGGGATCTTCTCTTTCACATGAAAAATTGTTCAGAATCTAAGGAAGCTTGGGATAAACTTGAATAGTTGTATGATAAAGTGGATGAAGAAAAGGGATTTCAGATTGAGGATGATCTACTTCTCTTGGATCCTAAAAATTATGACACAATTCAGGATTATATCATCAAAGTCAATGAGTATAGGGCACTTCTTAAAGATTGTGGAAATCCCATTAAGGATGATAGGTTGATACATCACATCTTGAAGAAGCTACCTTCTGAGTGTGCTAACTTTGTTTCAAGTTTTAATAATCACAAGTTGACCATGGGATCTATTTACTAGAAACCTTCTTTTGATGGATTTGCAGACATATTGATTGTTGAACAATCTCACTTGGTGGATTTTGGCCTTCTCAAGTCATCTAAGACCAAAGCCTTAGTAGCTTGTGATGATCAGAAATCTTGTCAAGGGGGAAAAGCAACAATAAGAAAAAGTAGTGGAAGTAGAAAACACAATTTGAGACACAACATGACTCCTCTCAAAAAGGTGGTTCTTCTTCAAACAAAAAGGAACTAATGAAAAGAAGGACAAACTCTTTTGTGCATACTATAAAAAGCCAAATCAGGATGAGGATCCTTACAAGACAAAAAGAATGGATGAGTTAGAAAATCTACTCAAGAAGAACAAGATTCAAGTGCTAGGTACTTCCAAAGATTCTAGTTCTAAATCTTCAAAGGGTAAAGGTCAAGACCTTATGGCCAACACAAGTTCTTCTTCAGAATGGATACTTGACTTAGGTGCCTCTTATCACATGGGTTCTTCAAAGCAAGACTTTTCTTCATTGAAGCAGTCACAAGTACCACACATCTTCATGGGAGATGATGCCAAAATGGAAGTTGAAGGGAAAGGACATGTAGAAATGGAAGATGGCGAATTCAAAGATGTTCTCTATGTTCCCAATCTAAGCCCTAATCTCCTATCAGTTTACTAAATCACTCACCTTAGAGATGGTCATAAGGTTGAGTTCCTTCCTGATTCAGTGATGGTGTGCAATCTAAAAGATGATTCGTTGGTAGTAGTTGGGAAAGTCAATGATAGCAAGAGGCTTTATTCCTTCTCCCATTTTGTGCCTAAGAGTTCTTCTCAAGTCTTGTTAACCCACTCTAATTCAAATATCAACTTATGGCATGAGCGGTTTGGTCACCTTGACTACCGCTATCTTCAGCAACTTTGCACATATCAAATGGTCAAAGGTCTATCTCAAATCAACTTTTCTAATGGTAAATGTTCATCAAATTTAGTGGATATGCATCCATAGGGGAAGTTACAAAGAGGTAAGTCTTCTAGAGCAACAAGTGTTCTTCAAATTTTTCATATGGTATTAGCAGGTCCTTTTGCATTAAGCCAAGGTCACTACATACTCACTTTTGTTGATGAGTTTTCAAGGTTCACTTGGGTCTACTTTCTGCACAGTAAGAATGAAGTTTTGGATGCATTTCTAAACTTCAAGGCTCATGTACAATGAAAATCTAGAATGTCATCAAAGTACTCCGAATGGACAATGGAAACATGGATGTGAACAGAAGACTTAAGGACTTTTGCAAACATGAGGAAATTGATCTTCAAACTCCTTCATCATTCAGTCCACACAAGATAGATGTTGCAACATTGAGGATTAGAACTCTTAAGTCTATGGCAAGTTGCATGATTCATGCCAAGTCTCTCGATCCATCATTAGAAGTTGAAGCAATCTCCACTACGACTCACATTCTTAATCATTCTCTTCATCTAGTCCTCGATGGAAAAATTCCTTTTGAGGCATGGTGTGGCAGAAAACCTATTGTGACACACTTTAGAGTCTTTGGTTGTTCTGGATGGGCAAAATATCTTCCAAGGGATGCAAGGCATAAACATCTCAACCTTGTACCTTCATTGGTTATAAAGATAGTGTGAAGGCATATAGGCTTCTAGATCCTAAGAAACATTAGATTTTTGTGAAGAAGGATGTTCACTTTGAGGAAAGTTCTCCCAGCTTGTCCTCCACTCCTCTCTACACATCATAGATAGTGGAAATTGATAGTGACACTAGCGATAGTGCTTCAATAGGTTCAGATATGCGAGGTTCTATTGACAATTGTAGTGAGAGGTCACATTAGTCTAGTCCACGTGATTATATTTCCATAGTGAAAGGTCCATCTTAGCATGGTACATCTCATCTTCTAGCTCCAACTTTAGTTGACTTGGGAGACAGACTTGAAGACTTACATCTTCTCATCGATGATGATTCTTCTATAGTTGTTGCAAGGGCTCACTTTGACTCTCATGTCCATTCTCTACATGATCAATCTTTTGAGGTTGGTGTGATTGTGGATCCTTATGAACATCAATTAGTGGAGGTCTCTTTGTAAGTAGAGGATATAAATAGTTTAGTGGAACAGGTTCAACAGACATCCTTTCCCCATCTACATTCATTCTTTTCAGCATAGTTGGAAGGGGTGAACTTCAGCATTAGTACAAGGATACTTGAATAGGTTTTAGGGCCACCATACATCTTCAGTAGTGTACCTTTGTCATTGTTTCTTCCTAAGGGGAGGAACACTATTCTGCATTCTTGGACCATCTTCTTCATTAGAGCAACTTTCACTTGTTGGCATTCTTCTTTTGGGGGGGGAGCCTATTCTGTCTCTCTTCCTTCTCTCTTTCTCTTATGTATATATTGGATGTATTTCATCATGGGGGGATCTTGATTACTCCATCCATTGATGCATCCTCTTTTATCTCTCTTTTTGTGGGAGGGTTTTTCCCATGAGGTTTTCCCTCTTTCCCTGCTTTATGGGAGATTGCATTTCATTATGTACATGGATACCTTACATGGCCTAGTAGCCAGGACCCATTATGCATCTTCATCCTAGATCGTTAGCTTAAGGGCATTCCCCTAACTTGCACTTAAGGGGCAGTGTTGGTGTAAATACGTACTTTACTATTTACACTTACTTAAGTTCACTTAGGTTAATGCATTATTTAATTATATTGAATTATTTTATTATTTTTATTTGTGAGACACTTAGGATTTTGCACACCTTTTGAGTTGTCATGTTGACAACACAGGAGTACACAACTCTATTTGAGAACATGGTGTCTACAAAACTATTTTGCATGTCCCACCCTTGTAGACTTAACCTCACATCACTACACTTACTTCTATGCTTAATGGAGGATAATCCATATCTGGTGGACATGTGCTTGGTTATATGATACTTCATGGTGCTAACTTCTATGCATTCTAGAAGCTTTCTTTAGGTCTTTATATTCAGGCACTCCTAGTGTACTCTTGTATCAAGTTATTGAATACATTGTTATTCTAATCATAATCTCTCTCTCTTTGGTCTACAGTTGTGCTTGTGTTTGAGTTCTTAGTTCCTGAGTGAATTTTTCCCTTAGGAAAATTCTTACAATATAAAATAGTTGCCTATTTTTAACAATAAGTAGGGCCTATAGATATGACAACACAACTCTTGTTGAAACTAGGTGTGAAGTTCAAACCCATGTTAGATACCTATTATGTGATTCTCTTTTACATGATTTTAGTCCTAACAATATTTCAATGGTGTAGTAATGATACAAACAAATTCACAACAACACTTTAAAAGGTAGGACAAAAAGTACTAACAAAGTGATAAAAAGAAAACAATGAATCGAACTTATTAATGTTAGTGTAGTTTCAATCAAATAAAACTCACTAAATATGTGTGTGTGTGTGTGTGTGTGTGATATTTATATGTATACAAATGTATGTGTGTTAAATAACAAACTATTACATTAAATATTAATAAATAGATACATCCCTTGAAGGGACATGTCTATCCATATTTTATCTAATATAGCTTCCATTTTGAAAGTACACACCTTAAAAATTGGTAGTATTACATTTGCAATGATTTAAGAAACTCATCATAGTATCAAAGTGTGTGTGTGTGTGTGTGTGTGTGTGTGTGTGTGTGTGTGTGTGTTTGTGTGTGTGTGTGTGTGTGTGTGTTAAATAACAAACTATTACATTAAATATTAATAAATAGACATATCCCTTGAAGGGACATGTCTATCCATATTTCATCTAATATAGCTTCCATTTGGAAAGTACACACCTTAAAAATTGGTAGTATTACATTCGCAATGATTTAAGAAACTCATCATAGTATCAAAGCTAGGCTGCAAATGTAATAATGAAATCAATTCCAAAGAAATATAAAATAAAGAAATTAATACTATGAAAGCTTAATATCAAAGGAAACATGTGCATTAAATATAATGAAGGTGTTATTTTATATTATGGAGATATTCATTATTAAATCATAGACTTCTTCAAAGTCTCATTGATTTTAAAATATATTACCCTATATGCACAAAAGAAGGTCAAATTGAAGGAGATTGTAGGTGAATGATATAAAGGATATAAAACATCCTTATTCATGGGGAAAAAATTACATAGAGATTCCTACTGGACTAATGACAATTTACCCAAATAGGTGAATTAAGGGTGGATCAATATTCAATTTGCATGTGAATAATTTGAGTCAAACAAATGGTTTGTAGATATGGGAACTTCCAAATTATAAGCTAGAGTTAAAATGTGAATAAGGGACTCCCATGATAAATGTAAAACATATATATCTATTTTAATTATTAAAAGCAAGAGTAAATACAAAGTGATAACCACTAGGAAAAGTCCAACTCGATCAAAATTATTGATCAATACATTGTGATGCCAACTATTAACCTTAGGAAGTGTGAGGCCTCACCCCAACCCCTCATAGCTTAGTTGATATAGTTTTTTTTGATACATTATGATTTGATATTTTGAGACATTATATTCAATGGATTAGACATTTATCAATATTTTTATACCATGTGATGGCTACTTCAGTATGTTGTGATTATGATGTTGATGATGATGTAGGTATATGCATGCAATATGATGATTATTTTAATTTGAATTGATGAATATGTAATCTTATTTTAATTATGCAATCAATTAAGTTTATTATATGTATAAATGGAAAATTTATATAGATGAGGATATAGAAAGTTCAATTAGTTGATTATGCAATATGATTTGTGTGTGTGTGTGTGTGTGTGCATGATTTTATTGAGCTACTATGTTAGAAATATAGATGGAGTAACTGAGAGGGGGGGTGAATTAGTTACCACAAAAAAAAAATCCATGGATCCCTTAGATGGCTGATAAAACTATTTACTATTGTCACTCAGTAAACATACAAAAATTTGTTGTAACTCGATAAATATAGTGTATGTTAACTTTAATTGATCTTAAACATTCACAGTGATTAACATGCAAGTATAAAAAAAATAAAATGAACACATGAGACACCATATTTAACATGGAAGCCCAATGTGGGAAAAATCACCAAGTAACTAGCTACTGATTTTCACTCTTATGAAGTGAGCCCTGTTAGGAGCCAACCTAGTTAAAGGTTACAATACACACTATTAGGTGTGACCTTGTTAGAGGATTTAATTAGTGTGTTAGGAATGGCCTTGCAAGAGGTCTTTAGAGAAATTCAATAGAACTATTACCTTGTTAGAGGATTTACAAATGGTTGTTAAACCAACAATGTTAAGAGATTTTAGAATCACTACTACAATGGTAAGAAAGTAACAATGTAATGACATAAATGAGATGCAACTGAATTGCTAATATAGATCTTTATTCTACTTCACACTAGATTCTTCCTAATCAAATCTAAATTTTCTACTCCTCAAGGATATCTAACCATCCTTTAAAGTTTTCTCACACTTTCCTTCTCAAACAATCAATACACTTGCATACTCGCTCATACACTTTAGAATTCTCAACTTGACCTTTCATATATACCTTACAAATTGTCAAGTTGGCTAAATTAAAAGATACAATCCTCAATAATTATTACCTTAGTTGGATGGAATTAATACTTAAAATAATTAAACTTTATTTCTCAAATTAACAAAATCCTTCATCAGCTGACCCTACTCAGTAAACACTATTCCTAAAATGATTTTGTATGTTAACCAACAAAAGCTCAGTTAACACTGTGAACCTACAAAAATCCTTTGGAGATGAAGTGAACTCAGTAGACACTAACTTTCCTTTGTTAACCATGAGAGCTTGGTTAACACTGCTATCTACCACATTTTCCCTTGACACCCAAGTGAGCTTAGCAAAGACTATTTATGTAGAGTAATGTCCAACAATGGTTGGTAGACACTGAAAATTGCCTTGCTAACCAACTAAGCTTGGTAAGCACTATCTGCCAACTGATATGACATTTGTGTAACATCAAAGACAACACACAATTAGACAATTGTATCTAACAATCTCTCTCTTTGGCATTGATGGCAACACAACATGTCATAGCACAATGAAATCTAAAAACAAGTCTTTCTCTAATAGAAATTTTCTCCCTCTAAGATTTTGTGCCTCAAACTTCTTGTAATACCTCGCTCGGAGATCCTTGGAACAAGGATTCAATATAAGCCAAGATATATTTTTTTTACAAGTATGAATGCACATGACAACATCATACAGGGATCACAAATATCATAATGGAAGATTTCACCACAATCCCAGCAACCAATGAATCTTTGAACACCACTACCAAACTAGCACACACAAACAAATGCCAACAATGACCACGCATAAGATGAGGGCTCAAAGAAATGACCACACATAAAAAAAATGCCAAGCTAGGGTAGAATGTGAAATCCTAAAATTTGGCTAAGTTTGAAATCTTAAAGCCCTGAAAATTGGCTAAGTCTAGATTTCTGAAGCCCTAAAATTTCCTAGAATCTTTATCTTATCTTTGAGAGGTCTGAACCTATCTCAAAAGATTCATCACATATATTAAAATATATCTTAAGTATAAGTCAACTTATACTTAAACGATATATTTTAAACCCCAAGAGATAGACCACAGAAACACACTCAATAGAAATAAAAAAGAAACACCATAGAGTTGAAAAACACCGAAGAGGGTATCCAAATCAACTCTTAAAAAGTTTGAACTAGATAAAAAAATTTCCTGATGCCTGTCTACATAGGTTTTTATAAAAAACTAGGTGATACTTTAATACAACATAGAAAAGTATCACATGACATTTCTAAAGAAGGAGGGCGACACTTTCAAGGATTGGGCAATAGTTCTCTCAAAGGAATGCAACACTTTCAGGGTGTCATACGACATTTCTCACAAGAAGGTGTGATACTTTCCAGTATTGCATGATATTTCTCAAATGGGAATGTGATAGAATTAGGGGATGCATGATAGAGTTTCAATGGGCATGCAATACATTTTTGTGTTGCACCATGCTGATAAAATGTCACCCAAAGAAACACAAAAAAACTTAATGAGCACACAAAAAGGGGAAAAATAGAGAAAAACTAAGTTCAAAACCTCCACACTAGGGAGTACTAGATCCACATACATCAATGAGTGGACACTTGAGAGCATAATCAACAATATGCCAAGGAATAAGAAGAGGAACATCTATCCATCTAAACCATAGAGATAACAGAATGAACTAAAAGAAACATCATAGTAAATCATGAGCATTGCAATGTATAGAAATAACATCACAATAACTGAACAACCTAACTAAGTATGTGGTTCCTCCCAACAATCAATAGCATCATAAGACCATCATGGGCCCTAGCCATCCACCACACATAACATCCCAAGCCACCAGTCAATTCGTCAGTACTGTCATAATAGGGATGTCACTACTAAACATGCTAATAACCAAAAACACAAAGAAATCTAACATGCTAGTAGTAAAGCATAAGATAATCCTACCAGTAGATAACATCACCTATCACATGCTAATTAGCATAATAAGAAAATCTAACATGCTAACCAATAAGCAATAAGCAATAGATAATCCAATACAACAATTCACATCATCAAGTCATATGCTAAACATCGTAATATGGAAATGCATCAAATAAAATAAAATCATATAAACATGGTATCCAACCATTCCAATGAAAGCATAAATCACAAGAAAGCATACTCCAGAACTCGAAGCATCAAGTGAAGACATCTAGCAATAGTCATACTAGGACAAGACCATCTTTATATACTAGTCCCTAGTAGTGGTGAAGGTAGCTATGCCTCCCAACCACATGGCATCCATAGGTCCACACCTGCCATGCTGATGGAGATAATGATGCAACCACAAACACACAAAACAACATCCATGGCTAACACACACACCAAGCAGTATGATGACTAAACCCAAGACAAAGACAATGCATAACTATAGGTCCTAGTCAGACATCTCAATGGGCTACTACATAGGGGATGACATCATCAAGAGTTTCTTGGCATTGACAACCCCAAGCTAGTATTAGTAGGATCAACTTCCCAATAGAAGGTGCACAATTCTAGGCAGCATCAACTTCCCAATGGAAGGCACACAATTCCTTTTTAATTATCTTAAATTTTATTACCATTCACACATTTTATTTAGTTATCACTTATATAAAGCTTCCTCTACCAACCCATGGCCCCATGATCATCGAGCTGCAAGATAGAAGCCCCCTCCATATGCTACCCTACCCTACCCATGCTCATCCTATGAAAAGTGGTCATGGGCATGGATACTCCCATCCCAACCCCAATGATCATAACTTTTGAAAGTACCACAGAAGATCAAGCCTCACAAGTCACCTGACAAATGTACGCGCATGTACTAGTGTGTGGTGCATCACCATCATGAAGATCAAAACACAAAAATAGGATGATAACACAATGCAAAAGATAACACCCAACTAAAAGAAACATAGGAAGGACAGATTCTACATAAATCCTAGAGCTAATAAAACCATACATCATGAAATCATTTAATCAGCCTCAATCCAGGAGTGTGGATTCTACACAAATCCCAATGATGTAACAAGACCAAACATCATGAACTCATTCAACTAGCCTCAATCTAGGAGCATAGATTCTACATGAATCTTAGTGTCCACAAAATAATAACAAAGGTCTAAAAGAAATGATAAAACCAGGTATAAAATCATTGAACCAACCACAATGTCAAGAGTATGGTGTGGCACACATCCCAATGCAACATAAAAGTTAAATAGTGGTATGATTGATATCCAAATGGATCATCAAGGTCCATGACCCATATTGTGCCAAGAAAACTTGAGAAAATAGGGTGGCATGCAAAATGAGGTAAAAAACTCCAAAATTTTGGAAAACTTCAAAATTAAAACCCATTTCATCTTTGGGCACAAAACCCCCAAAAATCCAAAAATAAATGAGTTCAGACACTGTATGCAAAAATTGCCAGCATAATGATGCAAAACCCCAAACCCTGATCCTCAAAAATAGGAAAATGTTCATACCTACCCAACCAAGTAGAACTAGCATATAGAAATGGAGGGGAACACTAGTTTTCAGCCTCTAAAGAAATGACTACCAAAAATAGAAGTAGAAACAAAGCAGAAACAATAAAATAGGAAAGCCCTACCTCACAGCCGAAAGGGAAAAATGAGAATCTGAACCATAAAATAAATAGCCCATAGAAGTAGCTAAAAATTGTGGTAATCTAAGGTTTCCCCGACTTGGATCCAATGAGCCCAACCTTACAATGATCCCACACCTGTAGCTCCCACAACGAACAAAATAGTAAATCTTCATGAAGAGGATTTTGGGTTTTACTTTCCAACATTCTCATTCAAAAGTGAGAAGTGAGGAATTAAATTCCTTTTGGATATTTATTCACTTTTCAAGTGAATAATTGATTAAGGAAAATAACTAGCCAACCTAGTTAAACCCTAAATCGACCCAATTAAAAAAAAGCTATTCCTAAAAATAGGAATTCATCTATGGTGAAGCTGCCATAAATCAAAATAAATCAATTAAAAGTCAAAAAACCCAAAAACACATAAATTTTCTTAACAACTTTCATGACAATGCAAACTTTTGAATGCACGAACATGCTTACTAGTCTAATCACATAATGCAAATGAGTTTGGATTTAATAATTAGCAAAATGTCTAATAAAATAACTAAAATAATGATATGTCAACCATACAAGGATGACATTGGTAAAATATGACTGGTTGAATCACTAACTCCATGTGCCACTGCCAAGGATATAAATCTTGCACACTAAACAACATGACCAAGTAAAATTGCATCTAATAACATAGCCAAAGAAATAAATGCATTAATTCACCTAATTTAACCATTTATTTAATTATATTAAAATAATCTATTTACATCACTCATATTCGCATAAAGCATAACAACATAGGAATGAAGTAAATAACCATAGCATTAAATCCATCACCAAACATAATTAGAGGTATGTCCAAATACCAGATAACTAGATATCATCATAAAACACACTGTCATCTCAAAATGGCATCAAAATGCAATATGATCAACTAAACATCATAGTAATAAAAAATCTATGATACTAAAATCAAGGTATAACATCTGACCCTCAGGTCATCTCAACTATAAAACATCACACAAGTAACATATATCTCTCAAATCAAAATATAACAAAGTAAATGTCTGCAACACATAACCAAATAATCCAACATGTACAATCCATTTCTAATTATTTAAGAATTTAATAATGATTGTTTAAACAACATTAAAAAGGCACTTAAAACACATAAGAAAACACAGTCATAAACATGACTATCCACTGCTATAGGAACCTAGTCTAATGTAGCATGGTAATATTACATAGTGCAATCTGTACACACATCTCAAGGCAATCATGGAATAGCCACATGATACCACATTGATCCTAGTAAGCACTGGCACAAACCTTAGTGAACCATAAATCATATCATAATATCATAGATCCAAAGCAACTAATATAGAAACATAAATCCAAACATCTCAATGGTGTAGACATCTCATTCTCACAATCATGATCCATCACAATAAAAGATCAACAAGGTTGTATCCATCAGAATGACTTAAAAAAGTCAAATGGGAGAGGCACTACACTTCTCTAATGTAGTAATCTCCCTCTATAAAGGAATTACATAGCCTTTTTTTCAAACAAAAAACTCTTCCTCAAACAAATTTTAGAAAGATATGATATTAAACTCTCCCTCTTTGACAACACATACCAAATCAGTATCAATGTACCTATATTACTGATTTATATGCAATATTCCCTTGACTATGTTGCATCAACTAATAGATCTTCAACCTAGTTCCTATTGATGCATCACTAAAACTTTATTTTAGTGAGCTTTAGATAGGGGAATGACCCCTAACTTACCTCTTAGATACAAGAATGCATCCTTAGTAATAGCTTGGTAAATATGTCTACAATCTATTCTTTTGTATGGATATATTTCAATTTGATTTGCTTATCCTGGAACAATTCTTTAACAAAGTGGTATTTAATAGAAATGTGCTTGGTTTTGGAGTGCATCACTAGATTCTTTGATATGTTAGTTGCACTTGTATTATCAAAAAACATAACAACTATTTCATTGATCTCAACCTTCATGCCTTCCAACAACTATTTAAACCAAACAATATTAGAATAGTTCACTACTGCTACAACATACTCTGCTTCTGCTATAGATTGGGATGTGTAATTTTGTTTATTTCTTGTCTAAGAAACCAACCTTTCTCCAAGAAAGAATGCTCCACCACTTGTACTTTTTTTTTCATCAATGTTTCATGCCCAATTAGTACTAGTAAACACTTTTAAGTCTAGATTTCCTCTAATTTTATACCATAAGCCATAATGTTCAGTGCCTTTCAAGTATCTCAAGATCCTTTTGATTGCCATCATATGATTTTCTCTAGGTTTTGTCGAGAATCTTGCTGCTATAACAACTAAAAGAGCAATATCAAGCCTTGTATGAACTACATACTGCAATTTTTGAATCATTGATCTATATAAGGTCTGATCTATGTCTTTTGAATCATCATCTTTGGTAAGCTTTATTCTAGTACACATGGGGGTTCCAATTGGTTTTCAATCTTCCATACCAAAGTTCTTGAGTGTCTCCTTGATATACTTAGGTTGAGTGATGTAGATACCATTCGTGCTCTTCTATATCCAAAGATGAAAAAAGAATTTAATCTCACCAAACATAGACATTTCAAATTCTTTGTTTATTTGCTCTAGAAATTCTTTGCATGGATCATCATTCCTTGTAAACAAAGTATCATCCACAAATATTTCTGCCAAAATAATCTTGTTATCTAGTCCTTCTTTAATATACAAACTATTATTATCATTAGTTCTCTAGAAACCAATCTGAATAAGGTAGTTATGCAATCGCTTATAGCATGCTCTAGGGGATTTTTCTAGACCATACAATGCTTTGTGTAACTTGCAAACCATATCCATTTTGTCTAGATTGACAAAACCTTCAGGTTGTTCAATGTAGGCTTCTTCATCAAGAATACCATTGAGGAATGTAGATTTAACATCCACCTAATATACCTTAAATCATTTATGTGTTGCATATGCAAGTAAGGTCTTGACACCTTCTAATCTTGCAACAGGAGCAAAATTCTTACCATAAACAATTCCTACTTCTTGAGAGTATCCTTTACACACCAATCTAGCTTTGTTTCTTGATACCTTACCATCTTCATTCAACTTATTCTTGAATACCCTTTTTTTCTAATCACATTTTTATCTTTAGGCCTAGGTACAAGAGTCTAAGTTTTGTTCTTCTCAATTTTCTCAATTTCTTCATTCATAGCCTTAATCGAACTTTCATTTTCCAATGCATCTTTGACATTTCTAAGGTCAAAATTAGCAAGTAAACATGTACCTTTTAGCTTACTTCTTGTCATAGTACCTTCTAATTTATCTCCAATAATCTGATCTGGTGCATGATGCCTTCCGATATACTTGGCCAATATATGTTCCTTGCCTCTTGAATAAATTTCATTGTCATCCTCTTGAACTTCAACTTCAGGTTATGGCTACTTAGACTTAGTAGACATTAGCTCAGTAGCTTTAGAATGTGATTTAGGTACTTGTGACTTGGTTTGAACTTCTTGCGACTTGATGACTGAGGAAGACATGGGAGTATAAGTTTCTTGATTAACAAATGTGTCTGGCAATGTGTCAGGTTCAATGTAAACAGATCTTCTGCAATCCTCTAGTTCCTTTTTTCTTTCTTCTTCAGTCCTTTCTTCATCACCTTTCACATCAAATTTTCTTTTTCTATATTCTTTCAATATGTAACATTTTCTTTCAAATTCTTTTGGGTATCTTACATGGGGTTTATAGCCATACCATAACTCATAGGGGGTTTTGAATGAGTCATTCTTCAATTGTTCTCAGTTTAAGGTATGAATTGCAGTGCTGATAGCTTCCTTCTAGTATTTGATAGCAATTTTCTTTTCAATCATTAGAGTCCTTGCACAATCCATGATAGATCTATTTCTCCTTTCAGCTATTCCATTCTACTTGAGAGTTCTAGGAGCTAATACATGTCTTTTAATTCCTCTTTCAATGAAAAAATTATTAAATTCATGGGAGATGAATTCACCACATTTGTCTGATCTCAAGCATTTCAATATTTTCCTTGTTTCCTTTTCTGCTCTTGCCAAATACCATTTGAACTTCTCAAATGTTTCTGACTTCGCTCTTAGATACATAACAATCATCATTCTAGAGTAGTCATCAACAAAAAGAATGAAGAATTTTCCTCTAGTATAGCTCTCAATTCCACTAAGTTTACACAAATCAGTATGCACAATTTCCAAAATATCTTTAGACTAATAGTTTTTACTTTTGAAACTAGTCTTTCCCATTTTACCAATTTGACAATTATTGCATAGACCAACATCAGGTTTCTTCAAACTAGGAATGCCTCTTACTTTCCTAAATTTTCTTATTTTCACTATGTTATCCAAATTCACATGACATAACCTTCTGTGCCATAACCAAATTTCTTCAACTTGAGTAATAAAACATGAGCACTCGCCAAGATCAAGATAAAACAAGTTACCTTTTGTTTTTTTTCCTGATCCAATTAGTTTTCCTTTGTCATCCAATAGTCTTGCCTTGCCATGCATGAATTTCACCTTGAATCCAATATTGATTAGTTGTACCACACTTAATAGATTGTGTTTTAGTCCTTCAACCCAATAGATGTTATCACATAAAAGTTATTTTGTTAATTAGATTCAACCTCTTCCTTTTATTCAACAAGGTTCATTTTTTCCAAACCTTACACTACCACCATCATAGTCTTCAAAGTGTTCAAACTTTGTTTTGTCACTAGTCATATGATGTGAACATCCATTGTCTATGATCCATGTATCATTTTTGCTCACATGAGAGATAAGTGCCATCTTATCTTCTTCATCATTATCAGATTCATCTTTCATAGCAATGTAAACAATTTCATCTTCACTATTATCAGAATCCTTAGAGTCCTTAGTCATAAAACATGTTTTCTTACCTTTATCCTTGAATGATTCAAAATCTTTCTTTCCATTGCAGTTGTGACCTTTCTTCTTATCCTTGCTTTACTTGTTTGGGCACCTAGCAGAAATATGACCAATTTCTTCACATGAAAAATAGAATAGGGGAACTTTACCTTTGTATTTTCCTTTGCCTCTAGAATATTTCCTTGGAAGTAGAGCTTCAACAACTTCAAGATCATTATCAAAACTTTCCTCTAATTCTTTTTCACATTCTAACCGAGTGTCCATTATTTTCTTTCCTTTTTCCTTAAGTGAAAGCTTGGCCTCAAATGCTAGTTCAATATTCTTAGAATTTGGAACATAATCGTCATAGCTATCTAGCTCAAAGGCTATCAATCTTCCTACTATGGCATCCAAAGTTATCCTATGATTTTCTTCACATCTTCTTTCTAGAATTGTAGATACTCTAATTGCATAAATGGAAAGCAATGTTCTAAGAACTTTACTTACAATAGTTTCTTCCTTGATATCTCCTCCAAAAGCTTTGATAGCACTAACACTTACTTTGATCCTTTCAATATATTTGTCAATGTTTTCATCCTCTCTCATTCTCATCTGATCAAAATGTCCTCTTAGGCTTTCCACTTTGGCTCTCCCCACATTTTCATCACCACCATAGATATCTTTTAGCATCTTCCACATTTCAAAGGTAGTATTGCAATCATTAACATCATCAAATTCTTCATAGCTTAGAGTAGATGCAATGTCTATCATCATGGTGTTATGAGTCTTCTTCTTAGCAATGTCATTAATAGATAATGTACTAGAAGGAGTTGTGTATTCTTCATCAAGGTATTTCAATCATGTATCTCCAATTGAAGCTAGATGAAGCCTCATGAGACCCTGCCATGTTGAAAAGTTATCTTTGTTAAGCCTTGGAATTTCTCTCTTGTAAGACATCCTGATCATTAGCTTAGGTCCTTGAAACCCTTCCTGCAAGCACTAAAATCTATGATACCAATTGTTGGAAATATAGATGGAGTAGCTAAGAGGGGGGAGGGGTGGGGGGGTGAATCATTTTCCACAAAAAAAATATCCATAGATCCCTTAGATGTCTAATAAAACTATTTATTGCTATCACTTGGTAAACATACAAAAATTTGTTGTAACTGAGTAAATGTAGTGTGTGTTAACTTTAACTAATCTTAAATGTTCATAGCAATTAACATACAAGCATAAAAGAAATAACATGAACACATGAGACACCAAATTTGACATGGAAACTCAATATGGGAAAAACCACCAAGTAACTAGCTACTGATTTTCACTCTTTTAAAGTGAGCCCTGTTAGGAGCCAACCTAGTTAAAGGTTACAATAAACACTATTAGGTGTGACCTTGTTAGATGATTTAATCACCCTGTTAGGAGTGACCTTGCAAGAGGTCTTTAGAACAATTCAATAGAACTATTACCTATTTAGAGGATTTACAAATGGTTGTTAACCCAACTCTACTAAGAGATTTTTGAATCACTACTAGAATGGTTAGAAAGTAACAATGAAATGACTTGAATGAGATGGAACTGAATTGTTGATACAGATCTTTGTTATGCTTTACACTAGATCCTTCCTATTCAAATATAAATTTGTTGCTCGTCAAGGATATCTGACCATCCTTCAAAGTTTGCTAACACTTTCCTTCTTAAACAATCAATACACTTGCATACACACTCATAGACTTTAGAATTCTCAACTTCACCTTTCATATATACCTTACAAATTGTCAAGTCAGCTAAATTACAAGTTACAATATCAAATAATCATTACCTCAGTCAACTAGAATTAACACTTGTAATAATTAAACTTCATTTCTCAAATTAACAAAATCCTTCATTAGCTGACCCTACTCAGTAAACACTATTTTTTAAATGATTTCCTTTGTTAACCAATAGAAGCTTGATTAACACTGTGAGCCAGCAAAAATTCTTTAAAAACTGAGTGAACTTAGTAAACACTAACTTTCCTTCATTAACCATGAGAGCTTGGTTAACACTTCTTTTTGCCACATTTTCCTTCAATGCTCGAGTGGGCTTGGTAGACACTGTCTACATAGAGTAATGTCTAGGAATGCTTGGTAGACACTAAAAATTGCCTTGCTGACCAACTAAGCTCAATAAGCACTGTTTGCCAATTGATATGACATTTGTGTAACATCAAAGATAAAACACATTTAGAAATTTATATCCAACACATTGGTGTTCAATTTGAGTGTGTTGGAAATTACCATGGAAATTTTTGGAGAATCTATAATGAACCATATGTAAAAACTGTAAAAAGCCAAGGTTGAAACTAGTGAAGAGATTCAAACCTTGTCATTAAGTGACTTATTTTTTAATTGCAAGTTGTACATATGTACTACCTCAATTCAATATTAATTAGTGACATTTCAATGTTGTGTAATGTTATTTTGCAATTCCACTTGACACTTGTCATGTGTATATGTAATGAAATGTCTAATAAGGTTGGAAATGTAATGAAATATCTAGTAAGGTAATTGAAGAGTCCCACCAATTAAGTTAATTGAATTCAAATTTTGCCTGTCACTTGTAGAGCCCAAAAAGGGGTCCTAGAAGCCAATTTTTATGAAAACCAAGTACTTGTGTGGTAGGGTTATGGGTTGGGCACTTTTTTAACCCTTCTAGTACCTCCTACTAACTTTTATAACCATCTAAATATCCACTTTTACTTTGGTTACGAAAATTGATAAACTTCATGACCCTTTCCAAATCCTCACTCTTGCCAAAAGATTGTATTTATGGTAGGATCAAGTTGGTAACCAAGAGATTTAGGGTCAAATGTTTATTTATTTCCATCTTAGGTGGTTGAGTTTTAGAATTTATTTAGAGGACCTTTGAGGAGATAGAGGGTGTTCAGTCACTCTCTACTTTTAGAGACATTAGGGTTTAATTGAAGAAAGCAAAGGAAGGATTGTGATCTCCTCAAGCAAAACTATCCCATAACTTTTGTGAAGGTTGGTCTCCCCATTGCCATGGAAATTCTTGTTTCTTGTTGCAAATAGGTTATTATGTATTTTCATTCTCTTGCATTTGTGATCAATTTATTTTGTGTTGTGTCTATGTAAGGGGATGGGATTTGGTTTTTATTTCATGTTATTGTGTTCTTCTTGATTGAATGAGGGAGTTTTGTAAGGGGTGTATGGAATTGGTCACCCCTTTGGGTAAGGGAAGAACTAGCCAATGGTTGACATTAAGGTCAATTTTTTTATTAGTGACTCAACACTTAGTCAAAAGGTTACATTTCCACCAAGCTCTATAGTTGCTACTACACTTATCATTCAGTTTATAGTATTAACCAAGTGATTTTGTATTTTCCAAGCTAAGTAGTTAGAATCTAGTGTCTATCAAGCACCTAAGTTAGTTTGCAATGATTACTAAGCTTCATAAATAGTGTTCAGTTCAAACTTAGCATAGCAAAGGCCACTAATCTATTCAGTGGAAATTAAGAAGATCATAGTGTTAACCAAGCTCTATAGTGCCAACAATATCAATCTATTGTTGACCGAGTCATCCAATGTCAACTAAGTGATTCAGTAGCAACCAAGTTTCACAATGTTGACTAAGTCACATAGCTCTAATCGATTTCCAACTACTTGGAAGTGATTATTATGGACCAAGCTTCAAGTTCAACTAAGTTCCAAATATTTCCAAGCATTGATAGTTTTTTGCATGTATCAAAATATCATCGAGCTTTCCTTTAGAACCCAAGTTCAACAATTGGGCCAACTTTGTGAATTATGATGAAATTGGTATTGTAGCCATCTCCTATAAGTTGTGATTTGGATTGGTATATATACAATGCATTGTATCACATCCAAGTAAGAATAAGAGGATAATATGATAAGAAGGAGTGTGAATTAAAGAAGGATACAAGAAGTATAAGTGACAACATAGATTTAGCTATCATAATAAGATGATCACTAAAATACAAGTAATATGATTTAGGAAATTAGAGTTGTAGATTAGAGATCAACCACTAGTTCATCCTAATACGTACATTAGTCAAATCCTTTAATAAAGTAGACTTACCAATCTTTTGTTAAATCTCTTAATTGAGTGCATACTTCATTGTATGTTTGTAAATCCTTTAACAAGGTGGACCTCATAGTCCTTATTGCTCCTAATAGGGAAGATCACTAGAAGTCATCAATTTTAGGCCTTAATAGGTTAACTTTATACTACACAACTAAAGCTTGTGGGTATCATTTTGACCCTAGTTTTACTTTCTAATTGGAAGGTTTCTGGGTTACCATATCTTGTGTTGAAATTTTATAAATGTTTTAATTGTCTGATTCTATCATGCATGCAATTAGATCATAATATTTTATGAAGGATTAATTGGTGAAGTAAGATAAAAATATTATTGGTTCTTGATTTATCCCTCCCATCTTAGTAACGTTTCCTACCTTATATTTCCAACAATATGAGGGAAGGGGTTAATTGGACATCAAGATAGTGTAGAGTCTCTTCTCATGGTGAATTTCTAGCCTTGGAAAAAACATTTCTATTTTACATTTTACATTGAGAAATATCCTACTTGGTATTCCACCCTCACCCCTATGTTATGTGTTCGATGTGAATATAATTGTGTAAGCCTTGGATGAGTTTTTCTTTTTTTGTGTTTCATGTTGTGAGAATTGACTTGGTTGTCACCCATTGGTCACTGGTTCTCCTAACTCAGTAGGTGATCTCTTTTAAGAGATAGGATGGGATGAAAGCACTCCATGGTTAGTTTTGTATAATTTTCAAAATTTGGACTGGCCTTATGATATAGCCATTTTGGAATTGGAGCATTGAAGGTGTTCTTGATGTCATTGTGTTGGAAATTTCTCCTTTGTAATACCATCTATGTATTATAAATTCATATTGAAGATGAATTTGAAAGGAATGGTTTAAATTTTTTAAAGTTCAATATTGTTAATTGAAATATAGTTATTGTATGAAAATAAGAAATCTATGTGATCAATTTTTATTGGAGAGTAAATCATATGTTACCTTCAAATATTTTCCTTTGAAATTTTTTTAGGTTGAACACTCTCTATTTACTTCTTGAAATCTTGGCCCAAAATAGGGAGATCAAAAGTTCATGTTACAAAATATTGATGTATGAATTATTTAAATTAAAGCTATAGTAACTTATTCCTAGGATCATGAGTTTAGTACAACATTCAATATTTATTCATATAGTCCAATATTGTACCCTAAATTCTATCTAGGAAAAGCATGAGAGTTCAATGGAGTATTGACCATATTGCAAAATAAATAAATAAACTACCTATATTCAATACTCAAATAAACAATCTACTCAATGAGATAGATAAAACAATAATCCATCATACTACCACTAAACTCCTAGGAAAGGAACACCTTGTAGGAAAGTAGGAGAAAATAACAATACCACCCCATGGATTTGAGAGAGCCAAAAAGGCTTTCTAGAAAATGTATGGGGAAATTTTTAATCCATTTGGTGATAAAGAATATTCCTCCTAAGGATTCCCTTCTTAAATATTAAATGAATATATAAAACTTATATACATAGACATGATTTTAAACCAAAAATTCTTTTATATGTATATGTATATGTATATGTAGCATCATGGTGCAAAGAGGGTATGAATAAATAGGGCCAAAGGCACACCTAATTGTCAAAACACCTTATTGAGTAAATAGAATAGAAGAAAACACAAAGAGAACAACACCAAGGGGAGAGAAAATATACCACTTTATTGATTCATCAAGTTATTGACATACATGCCCACCTATAAGGCTTTCTAGGTTATAGCCAAATACAAAATACAACTTATATATATAACATCATGGTTCAAAGAGGGTATGAATAGCTAGGGCCAAAGGTACACCTAACCATACAAAAACCTTATTGAGTAAACACAATAGAAGAAAACACACAAAGAATAACACCAAGGGGACAGAAAACACAACACTTTATCGATTCATCAAGTTATCAACATACATGCCTAGCTATAAGGCCTTATGGGTTATAGCTAGATACAAAATGCAACTTCAAGATCTACAATCCAAATTCAACTTTGTAATTCTAGAAAAAAATTTCTTTGAATCTCCAAGTCCCTCCTCCCTTAAAATAAACTAAATATCTCTACTTATACTTTCCAAAATGGCTTATAGGAGATTCTAGATTATTACATAATAGTAGGGTCAACCTTAAAATGGTCTACACTTATCCCATGACACTATCTCATTAATAAATTCACAATCAAAAATTAAATATGAAATTTAGGTCACATTAAGAACCAATCATGAAAAACTCGGTCAAACAAGAAATTGAGCATCAAAAAATATCAAGTTTAGTTGGCATATTTAAAGGAACACTCAGTCAACACTTGAATACTCAACCAATAATACATGTAACTGGCTAACACTATAAGTACTTGGATAACACTAAAAACGTGGAAAACATTGCCAGAATAAAAAAGAGAGCAAGATTACAAGGCAACACATGATGATCCTACATTAGACAACTAGGGTTAAAAAAAGGATTTTCCAGAATCAAGGAAGTGTCACCACTTGAATTGAATCTAACTGTAGACGCTAAAAAATGGAACGCATCTACGACCTCATCACTTCTTCATACTAATTTGTCCCATTTTCTCATTCTACTAACTTCGATCTTTTGGCAAGATCAACCATATTTTGTCATTTGTATCCCCTTTCACATCAATTTCATATCAACTCAGAATCATATCAAATCAACTCAGAATCATATCAAACGAACTCAGAATCACCTCAAATCAACTCACAATCACTTGAAATTGCTCCTAATCAACCCAAAACATATCAAACATCCCAAATCAATCATCATTTATCCGTTCCTAGGCATTGTTGTGGCTTTCAGTGTGTTGGAAACCTATCAACTTATCAATCTTATCAATCTGACATTAGTACTTCATGGCTCTCAGTGCTAGGTCAAACTATCATTCATGTCATTAAATCTTTGACATTTTTGAGGCTTTCAATGTCAGATCATGGAATCATTAACCATTTTAAATATTGACAGCATCCGTCGATGTTATTATGATCAAACCTTATCAATCAATTTCAATCCTGTAGCATTTACAATGTCGGTTAAATGTTACATATCAACCAATTCATGTCATGTGTCCTTGTCATGTTATCAACTTCAATCAATCAATTTGACCATGGCTTTTCTCTACCTTTTGATCATCTTATTTGATATCCATCATCGTCACATTTTCATCAAAGGATACGGTCGCATTCATTTAATCAATTTGGCCAATCATCTACTAATTTTCTCTATAGGATTAAATAATCCATAGTTTAATTCTATTATTCTCACTAATTATTCTTCCTAATTATCATCCTCAATTAATTAATTGATTCATTATTTGCAAACCATGGAAATTGAAAATTTCCTAAGGTCCATTTTCCATCATTAATTCCATTTTCTACTAATTCTTATTTTGTGGAATAAAAGGATTTTTAATTCAAATATTCAATAAAATATTTCATCATCATGACACTTGGATGTGACACCTCATGGATTCTCCTTTGACATTTGGCTAAGATTTGTCATAATCAAATATTCTTATCTCTTACGCATGTCCCTATTTGGCTTATTCGTCATAGATTCTTTGCTTGAAGTGGGTTGAGGAATCTTATGATGCGTCTTAGATTCTCTTACAAATTTGACTCTCATGTGTCATATAATCCTACTTTTGGCATATTCTATCATATGCGTCATAGGAATCTCTTGCCACATCACATGTCTATGGGTGACAAATACAATGCTCTCACCCTACATGAAAATTATAAAATGAACACTCTTTCTCTCATTTTGGGCCCTTGAATCCTGGAAGGTTGAAATCTTGAGTCCTTGGATCCGGATGATTAAGTTTTGAAAATCTGAATTGTTGAATCTTTGAGTCTCTACTTCTTTGCATGTTGCATTCTCTCTCCCACATAAAATCACACTTCAAGTATTCTCATGGCATTATCCACATCATAGGCTTTGGCTTCAACGTTGTGTGCATTATAGGTGAATTGGAGCTACAATCATTAGAGAAGAAAGAAGAACATGGGAGCTACAAACGAAAAAGGGGGTTTCTATTGCTTTCTTAATTAGTTTGGCTTTCATGGTAGACTAGTGGGTGCTAATATATGTTGATTGAGTTTATGATTTTCTCATAGTATGTTATGCATTTTAACCCATTTTTTTGGTCCTACATTTGGTGAACCTAACGTGAACATGCATATCTAACTTGGGTTTTCTTTTTTTATGCTTGTAGGTGCAAGGAAGGAGCTCACTTGGAAGGGTATAATGACTACCTACTCTTATTTTTCACATCTAGATCTGTACTATTAGAGAACACCTAGGTTCATAGTAAGCACATGCACCAATCAAAATCTACATTTCAAGCTCCTATCACTCTCTAGGACATAGATTAGGTGATTTTGTGTTACTAATGGTCTATTTCCAGCATGTGGCGATCGTTGGATGAAGATATGATCATAACAAACTACTGATGTGTGCTTTGCAAGACGTTGTCGAAGACTTTGTGTGTCTTTCAAAACTATGTGTGTTGATTTCCTAGATTAGATAACATTTCGTTTGGTGCTTAAAAAGAATCTTTTTCTTTTTTGCCTAGTGTGTCTACGGTGTTAGATCCCTAGGAGTTGCATTGGACGTATCCTCTCCACTCACCATTTGTGGATCTTGGGTGTAAGAGAAATACGTGTAACTTCTATAGGAGGCCTGCCTTGGACCAAGATACTCGATATTTGGTATGCCAGGGGATAACCTCAGAGCGGTAATAGGCCAAAGCCAGGTCAACATTCCAGCTATTATATAAAACTTGATTACAGTGAAAGTTGTATCCGTGGTATTGCTACATGATAGCTCTCCTCTAGTACCCTTGTGGTGCATCAAACCTTGGTTCTCGAGGCTGGGAGACCTTCTACGGAAGTTTATCATTAACTTGCCGAACAAAATGCCCTTACTAAAAACCATGTTTTAGTGGCCAAAATCCTTTCTATCCACTGGCTCAAGGGTCACCCATGCCCGTGAAGACATCCTACATTCTTGTGGTCCTTAGTAGAGGCAACAATCCCTTGGGAAGTCATGCCCCTTGGGAAGTGGATCTTGGTAGCCTCGAGAAGTGAGTGCACTGTAAGGGGGAGCCTATGGTGCCAAGATCCTAGGTTGTTCGCTCTGGTTAAGTGCGGCTAAACTTTGGTTCAAGTAGGAATTCAGTGGATACAATCCTAAAAGCCTAGGTTGTGGTGTGTTTGTTAACTTTTACAACAACTATTCTTGTCTTAATGTGTCTTGCATGTGTGTAAAACATAATCAAGATAAAAGCCAAACTTTTAAATTTAGACCTTGGATATCATTTGAACTTGTCAAAACCTCACACACTGCCAAAACATTTCAACCTTTATCAAACTTTGCAAACATTGATTCAACACACTCGAACCTTGGAAAACATGTCAACTTGTGCTCTTAAATGTGCTTGGCAAAATGTAAATCTCACACTTGCATTCACCCTAGTCCAAGCTTCATTCTTACATCATATAGACTTCATATTGCACCTTTTATTCCTCATTTAGTATCTATTACTTTTCATATTGCATCCATTTAGGTTCAGTTTTACTTTCCTTAGTTTTTTCATTCCCATCTCGGAATCAACACTTTGCATTCACCGCCTTGCATCTTTGCATGCCTATTCATCATCTTGACAACTTTATCCATCATTCTAGGTGTCCTAATCATCATTTTGAGAATCCAAACTAGCCCTAACACTGTCCTCTACCATTTACCTCTTTGTGACATCAATCTTGAAACCATAGCTTCCAAAATTGCCTCAGTTTCAGCCTAGCTTACCAATTGCGCCCAAAAACTACCAACTGTGCTCAACTAGGCCCCAACTACATCATTGACATAGTATGCACTATATAGGTGTACTTGGTGGTCCTAAGATCTAGTTTTGGGTTCCAGATAACATTTTGGGGCTTCAACAGTGTCCTTAGGTACTTGGTTAGCTCCCCTTGCACTAGCTTGCCTAGCTTTGCATTCTACATCACCTAGTCTTTAGTACCTTCACTTAGGACATCATTCTATAGGTCATAACCTCTATTTTGAATCTCCCAAACCATCCTAACATCAACCCCAACATCTTATCTTCCTGGAATGTCAGTTTGGTAACTATACCCTTCAAAATCAACAAACATTCTTCCTAGCTTATCAACTACGCCCAGAAACTACCAATTGCACCCAAACTGGCTCCAAGTGTGTCAATGATGTAGTTGGTACTATTAGGGCACACTTAGCACTGTTAGGGCACACTTGGGTACCTGCATGACCATTTTGGGCCTCTGAACTGCACTTTAGGACCCCAAAACTGTATCTTGCACCCAAAAGCACCTTTTGCATCATAGGCATTGTCCATATCACGTATCTACTCAGCATCACCATCATTTTGAGTCCTCAAAACATCATTTTGAACCCCCAAAACCCTTGAATTTATTCAAAAATCTAGACAAAGTATGAGTCTTTGAGTATCTCCTAGTGTTGACGGATAATGGATCTTGACTAGTCTTTTTATCTTTTCTTATCATTTTCTTTGGTCAAAATCTATCTACGTCTTGATATATTTGACCTTTTCATCTTTTATCAATTTGATCTTTTCATCTTTTATCAGTTTTTGGTCAAGATCCAAAGTCCTTTATCACAAGGTTAAACTCCTAGACAAAATACTTTCTAAAAGGTTTTACCTAAGTTCAAAACTTTCCATATACCCTTGTCATAGCATAATCATATCCCTAGAATCCTCAAACATCCTTTTGACCTACCCTAGTGGTATATCCCCTTCATATTGCATTGATCAAAATCCTTAGCATCATTTTCATTACCAAACCCTATCAAATTGTCCATCAACCAAATTACCTTCTTGAGCATTTATCCTCATTTTGCATGTCCCAAATGTCATTGTGAACCCTAGAACATCATCCTTTACATGATATACCTTGCATACATCAACCTTTAGTACCCTTAAAAAGTCCAAAACATAACCCTAATTCTCATTTTGCATACCTTAGAGTCATTTTCATCCCCTCTAGTCAAACTTCAAAACATCACCTTGCATTTGCATTTGCATAACATCCCTAGGAGATTTTCACTTTGAACATCAAAATCATAATTCATCTAGAATTTTATCACATTGCATAACATTCCTAAACACTTAAAAATCCAAGAAACACTCATATCTTGTATACCCACCACTCTTTGCACTCTTAGGTATCATGCCAACACTTACTAGGAGACAAGCAGCTTAGAGACCAGAGGAACTCTATCAACCTTTATTTTTTGAGGCACAAGCACAACCAAAGCCTCAACCAAGAAAAAGAAAGAGAAAAAAAATCCAACAAACCTTTGACAAAGACCAAATCGAGACATTACAACCATTACTATTAGACCCTTTGAATATGTATCTGCAAGATCCTCATAATCAAGCTATTGCACAACAAACCTTGAACAATGCACCTATCATGAGATTTACTCCAAAAACTTCCCCCACACATGGGATGGTTCAATGGAGTCTTGACTTTGAACCTATATTCATGCCAATGCCATCAAGAGGAGAAGGTGTACCAACCTCACCTGAAGATGAACAATCACATGCATTTGAATTCAGCCAACCTAACACATCAAACATACAACAAGGTATTGTACACCTAAGTGATGAATCTGACACTAATTATGTTATCATTGATCAAGAAATAGTTAGGGCATGCCAAGAAAAAAGTTTTTGCAAGAACTTCAAACATTTGGCAGCTCAAGAAATTGTAAAATTTAATCCAAACTTGGAAGGTCCTAGGTCCAAAAATCAAACCAACACAACAATTGAAAACATCCAACCCATGATAAATTTGGACTTAGACAAGGGAAAACAACCTTTGGATTTTTCAAACACAATAATGGCACCTATAAGATCCCATCAAGAACCAACAATTGAAATCCTCCAAAGTACATTTGAACACATCAATGTCAACCCCTTGTTTGATGAAATACCACCAATCCCTAAACACCCCAAAAGGACATTAAGACCTGATTTTAGTCACATGATGCAACAAAAAGATGCACCTAAAGGGACCTGTGCTCTAGGGATGCTAGACATACCTTCTTTGGAGGCAAATCAACAAAGTACACCTTTGCTCCTAACTTTACCCAGTGCTACAACATCAAACACTATGGAGCCTCTCATAAATACAACATGTGAAACATCAAGTGCAACCATCCCTATGGACACACAAAGAAAAAGTCTTATTGACATTACACCCATTCCCAATAGAAATTTATCTCATAGTCAAGTCAATATGATGTCACAAGCAGGAACATCTAAAACACAAAGGTACCAAAACAACAATACAAACATGACATTCAATTCTCAAGGACTTAGTCAACCCCCATGACAACAACAACCTACAATGGTACAAGGACTCAACACTTCCAAGGCACAACCAAGTCTACATCTACTTGACACACATCCCACATATCAACAACAACATCAAACACAACAACAACAACCACAAGAGGGGCAAACATCCAACATTCCTAATACGCAGTCCCATGTGAACCCACTTGACTTACACACAATTTATCAACAACAATTTCAGTAGCAATTCCAACAATAACAAATGATGTTTGCTAAACAACAAAAGAAACTCAAGCAACAGTTGAAATACCAAAAATGCCTTGAGCAACAAATCATGTACTAGCAACATTTGTTACATCAACAACATGTGCCACAACAACCTCAACAGGTACCTCTGGAACAACAAGCACACACATGGTCTCACATACAATCAACAAAGGTATCCCAACAACAACCACAACACACGGCATAGTAAAAACACATGGTACAAAAATCGCAGCCAATCCCACAACAAGTGCCACATCAAATACCACAACAAGTTCCCCAACAATAGGGACCTTTCTGTCTTCGAGGTGCCAACTTACCTCCACCACCCAGTGACACTTCATTAGACTCATCAGACATAGAAATGTCAGAACCAAGTAGACATAGTTCTCTCCATAGCAAATGATCTACTCATAGACACAAAAGACTTGAAGGAAAGACCATCATGCAAAACCCCAATGAAGAACTATTACAAAAACTCAAACAACTTTCCAAACAAGTCAAGGCATTGGGAGTCCAAATGAAATAGGCTCTATAAATGGAAAGGAACCTATGTCCTAACCCATTTGATAAAAGTTTGTATATGCCTCCATTCCCAAAACACTTTGAAGATCCAAGGTTTGAAAAATATCAAGGAAAAGGCAACCCTATTGATCACATCCAAGAATTTTGTGGTTCATGTACTGATCTCAGTGATGAACCCACTTACCTAATGAGAGTGTTCCCTCGTTCTTTAGTTGGGCCTGCACTTGAGTGGTACTCTAAACTTCCTAGTAATATCAAATCTTTATTAGAACTAGCAGACAATTTTATCTCCCACTTTGCCTTTAACATCACAAGTGAGGTCACACTTTCTGATTTGTGCTCAGCTAAACAAAAGACAGGAGAATCATTCAGCACATTCTTACTATGTTGGAGAAGATTAGTTAGTCAATGCTCACTAGACATTCCTGAACAACAACAAGTAAACTTGTGCATTGAAAACTTAGTCCCGGACTTAATGTATGAACTCAAAATCAAGAGTCCAAGCACCATTTCTAAACTAATGAAAAAAGGGGCTAGTATTGAAGATTCTCTTATCCGTAAGGGAGTCCTCAAGATAAACAAAGATAACACAAATACCAACTTGTCTAATGACAAGGCAAAATTTTTCTCTAAAAAAAAGAATGTGACTAATGATGGCATTGCGGATACCTGCACAATTAGTACAACACAAACTCAATTGACTTTGAAAGGTGCAAACCCCACAAATTCACAAACTCCTAATCAAACAACAACTCAACAATAGAAAATTGAGACTTCCACACAAGGAAAAAGACATCCTAGAACCAAGGATAGAAAATTCACACCATTGGGAATACCACTTGAGACTTCATTACAACAATTACTGAGTAATGACTTCTTGTAGCTACCCACAATCAAAGATGAGCCATTAACTAAAACAGATTGGTGGGATGACAAAAAGTATTGTGATTACCATCGCACCAAAGGACACAAGAGTTCATCATGCTTCCAACTAAAACATGCAATACAAGACCTTATTGATGATGGTGTCATCATAGTTGATCCATCACTATTAGCATCCTACTCTGATCACACTATTTTCAAAGATCCTTTGTGTAATCATGACAAAGAGAAACCCTCTAGTTCAAACTCAAACTCACAAGGTAATGTGAATTACACACGCACTGGCTATGACTACACCATCAATTACTTTAATGAGTCTGACTTCCGCATATCCACATTCACATTGAAGGCTGAAGACCCTCGTTGTGTTGTCACTACATGCCGTAGCAAGATCACCCTACCTGGAGCCCCATCTAGACCTACTACTTCTACTAGACCTGCACCTCCAAGTAAACCATCTGCTCCTACTTCATTTGATTATATCCTTGTTGAACAACTTGGAAAAACCCCTATGCAAATATCCATTTTGGAACTCCTGCATGTATCCCCCCAACACAAAAAGATCTTGGAGCAAGCCCTTAAAGAGTCAATAGTCCCAGATAACATGGATGTTGCCCAGTTCCAAGCAATGGTTGGGAACCTATCCACATCACAACATATCAATTTTTCACCCCATGATATTCCTAAGAAAAAACCTAACCATAATGATCCCCTTTATCTTGAATTCTTCATCCATAATGCCAAAGTTAGACATGTCTTAATAGATGGAGGAGGAGGACTGAACATCTATACTCTTAAGGTTGTCAAAAATTTGGGTTATTCTGAAGATGATGTAGATCCCTCTCAAAGAATCACAATAAAAGCTTATGATGATGGTCAATGCTTCTCTAGGGGCATCATCACATTACCTATCAGAGTTGGTCCAGCTATTGAAGACACATTGTTCCATGTCCTAGACATTGAAATGAATTGCAACATGATACTAGGACGCCCTTGGCTTCGTGCTATTAAAGTAGTTCCTTCTGCATATCATCAATGTTTGAAGTTTTCCTATGACAACATGGAAGTTACCATCCCTAGCGATCCAGATCCTTTCCACTTTTGCTCTAATCTAAGAGATGCTACTGCATTCCAAATCCCAACAAACAATGAAGCACAACCCACAAATTCCTCTAAGTATGTGGATGCTGATATACTACTCAGTAAATCCAAGGAAAAGATGAAGATTGAAGACAATGGGTGTGGAGAGTACTTTATGTCTCAAGTCTCTCACATTAGGGAATCACCACTTTCTCCCATCAGTACAAAGAATGATACTTCTATTAATGAGAATACATCCATATGTATTGAGAAAGCAAAAGCAGAACGAGAACCCACTTTGATATCTCCTAGCAAGTATGGATTTGGGTTTCCTATCATGCAGAAACAAGGCTATGATGGCTATAGTGGTCTTGGATCTCAAAAACAAGGTATAATTGAACCCATCACTACAAAAAGACAACCTCCTAGTTTGGGGCTTGGATTTAAACCATTATGAATAGGTCCTCCTAGTACTACGGTACCTACATATAAGACTATGGATGTTTCAAAAGATGAAAAGGCATCTAAGGATATCCCACTTGAAACCAACAATCCCCTAGCCTCTAAGCATAACCCCAATGATCTAGTTGAATCAGTTACCCATATATCTACCTTCAACCAAAGCCCATTCAACACTGATGATGAAATCTCCTCAAGTTATCCTAAACCTTTGGGTTGGGACCAATGTGGGCCACCAATTTTTGATCAATTTGATGATGATGACACTCTCATAATAGGCTTTGAAGGCATTATGACTGAAGATCACAAAGAAGCAATTTCTTCTAAAGAGAACACATTGGCATATTTTGGGGAGCCAACTCCACTTTCTAGTTACAAAGCAAAAAGAGAAAAAGATAGCAAGCATAGGTCTCTTGGTGAAAACGGAAAGGCACCATTAGACCATAAAAAATCAAAAGCTAAGAAGCTCCCAAGGATTTAAAATCAAAAATATGATGCCACGAATATCAGTGTTCCAGTGTTCAACATGACACAAAGTCTTTTGGAGCTTTCTCAATCAGCATTCATGTGGAAGGTCATTGGTCTCACCCCTCCCAACCCTCCCTTATATCCCTTTGTTTATCCCCAAATCCAACTACCTACTTTTTACAACCAAAATCAGTCCTTTATCCAACAAGCCTTTGCATATGTCATCATTAGTGACATCCCACATGACATTTCTATTGACCCAATTATCCTTAGATGCCTTGATTTGGAAGAGATAGACATTGTCTTACATATGGTACACGATGGTATATCTCGAGGCTTTTCTAGTGGTTTGATTTTAGCTACAAACTTGGAACAAATCCTATGTGGTTATGGTCAGTCATGGATTCAGAGCTCATCAGCTAGCAGCACCAACAACAAATATCTTCTCAACATTTGTCAGTGACATTCTTGATTTCATCTAAAAGTCCTAAAAAAATATCAAAAAAATAGTAAAAAGTCACGAAAAAAGCAAAAAAATATTTTTAAAAATAGTAAAAAGTCATAAAAAAATGGATGCCTTGATGAAAACCTAGCAAATAGGCATCTTGGCACAAAAATTTGAGTCAAGAGAAAAATTTCGTCCAAAAATGAAAGCCTGGCAAACAGGCACTTTGGGCAAGTACCATGGTGAAAACCTGGTAAACAGGTGCCATGTGTAATCCGTGTCACTCCTCCATCTATCAGGATTCCATCTAGTATTTTCCCCTTCTATCATTCCTTGATCATATCCTTCATATTGCAAGACATCCTTGGTCCCTTATCATGGCTCATGAGCTGGTTAATGTCCTTTGTTACCTTGTTTAAGCATCACCAGTCTACACACACACTCTGTCATTGGCCTCTGTACATAATTTATGTCTTGTTTGGGGGCATATTACCTACATGGTGCATAAGTTCGAATTTGAACTAGGGGCGTACCTCTAAGTGCTTTTTATCCATTGGATCTATCACATAACAGATTGGAGCTAATACTTTTATATGCTTATACGATTCTGGAAAAATCCCTAAAAATCATAAAATATCCTTAAAAAAAAATCCTAAACATTCACATAATGTCCTGAAAAAATCCTAAAAATTCAAATATGATCCTGAAAAAAGCACTCAAAATCATAAAATGTCCTGAAATAAACCCTAAAAATTGTAAAATGTCTTGAAGAAACTAGTCACGCAAAAACATCAAATATACCCAAAAAACCCTAAAAATCACAAAACCTGTCAAAAATTTGCAATAAACCTTGTACATACTCACTGTGGATAACCGCCCCTTTTGAGTAAACACTTGCACTTTGCAAACTAAAAATCAAAGCACTACACTTCAATGCCAATCACAATATCTGAGCAACATGAACCAATAATCAATCCAACTAGTCATTATGAACTTATCAACTGAATCCACAACCAGAACTATCACATTATCAACCTGTCAAACACCATCTAAACACCTAACACACTAAAAATCAAGTAATAATGCACAAGGATAGCTGTTGGCTCACGCTATTTAGTGAGTGATTTATTTTTTGCTTTATTTTTTCTTTGATCATGTCCCTATGCTACTTGATGATATAAATTGATCTATGAGAGTGGCCAGGATGGTTCATGGTCATCTTTTTCTATTTTTGTTTGTTACAATGTACCTTTTGAGAGTCTGGGGCATGTACATATGCCTCAGGAAGGACAAGGTCATTCTCTGTTTGCATCATGCTTGTTTACACAAAAGGCTTGAATTTGCACTCTGGTTCTTTATGCCATGATGCATTGCATTCCATTTGCCATATCAAAATAAAGCTCCATTTGACATATAGTGCACTTTCTAGAAGAAAAAGTCTTTCCATCATACTAACATCTCCTCATCTCATCTTTCTTCTTCATCTCATTCTCCATCACCATGATCATGTCTTCTAATTCACCAAATCATCTTCATCTCATATTCATGCATTCATGCATCATCCTACACTGTCAATCAACTTTCTGTGGCTTTCCACCTAGTTCAACCTTAGTCTGACATTTTTCTCATCATCTTTGACCAAATATGACCATTTTTTATTCTTCCCCTCATGTTATGACATCTTTACATCATTTTGGGGTCACTTGTAGAGCCCAAAAAGGGGTCCTAGAAGCCAATTTTTATGAAAACCAAGTACTTGTGTGGTAGGGTTATGGGTTGGGAACTTTTTTAACCCTTCTAGTACCTCCTACTAACTTTTATAACCATCTAAATACCCACTTCTACTTTGGTTACGAAAATTGATAAACTTCATGACCCTTTCCAAATCCTCACTCTTGCCAAAAGATTGTATTTATGGTAGGATCAAGTTGGTAACCAAGATATTTAGGGTCAAATGTTTATTTATTTCCATCTTAGGTGGTTGATTTTTAGAATTTATTTAGAGGACCTTTGAGGAGATAGAGGGTATTCGGTCACTCTCTACTTTTAGAAACATTAGGGTTTAATTGAAGAAAGAAAAGGAAGGATTGAGATCTCCTCAAGCACAACTATCCTATAACTTTTTTGAAGGTTGGTTTCCCCTTTTCCATGGAAGTTCTTGTTTCTTGCTGCAAATAGGTTATTATGTATTTTCATTTTCTTGCATTTGTCATCAATTTATTTTGTGTTGTGTCTATGTAAGGGGATGGGATTTGATTTTTATTTCATGTTATTGTGTTCTTCTTGATTGAATGAGGGAGTTTTGTAAAGGGTGTATGGAATTGGTCACCCTTTTGGGTAAGGGAAGAACTAGCCAATGGTTGACATTAAGGTCAATTTGTTTATTAGTGACTCAACACTTAGTCAAAAGGTTACATTTCCACCAAGCTCTATAGTTGCTGCTGAACTTATCATTCAGTTTACAGTATTAACCAAGTGATTCAACGTTTTCCAAGCTAAGTACTTAGAATATAGTGTCTATCAAGCACCTAAGTTAGTTTGCAATGATTACTAAGCTTCAAAAATAGTGTTTAGTTCAAACTTAGCATAGCAGAGGTCAGTAATCTATTTAGTGGAAATTAAGAAGATCATAGTGTTAACCAAGCTCTATAGTGCCAACAATATCAATCTAGTGTTGACTGAGTCATCCAATGTCAACTAAGTGATTCAGCAGTAACCAAGTTTCTCAATGTTCACTGAGTCACATAGTGCTAATCGAGTTCCAACTACTTGGAAGTGATTATTATGGACCAAGCTTCAAGTTCAACTAAGTTCCAAATATTTCCAAGCATTGATAGTTTTTTGCATGTATCAGAATATCATCGAGTTTTCCTTTAGAACCCAAGTTCAACAATTGGGCCAACTTTGTGAATTATTATGAAATTGGTAATGTAGCCATCTCCTATAAGTTGTGATTTGGATTGGTATATATACAATTAATTGTATCGCATCGAAGTAAGAATAAGAAGGATAATATGATAAGGAGTGTGCATTAAAGAAGGATACAAGTAGTATAAGAAACAACATAGATTTAGCTATCATAATAAGATGATCACTAAAATACAAGGAATATGATTTAGGAAACTAGAGTTGTAGATTAGAGATCAACCACTAGTTCATCCTAATAGGTGAATTAGTCAAATCCTTTAATAAGGTAGACTTACCAATGTTTTGTTAAATCTCTTAATTGAGTGCATACTTCATTGTATGTTTGTAAATCCTTTAACAAGGTGGACCTCATAGTCCTTATTGCTCCTAACAGGGAAGATCACTATAAGTCATCAATTTTAGGCCTTAATAAAGGCCTTAATAGGTTAACTTTATACTACACTACTAAAGCTTATGGGTATGATTTTGACCCTAGTTTTACTTTCGAATTGGAAGGTTTCTGGGTTACCATATCTTGTGTTGAAATTTTATGAATGTTTTAATTGTCTGATTCTATCATGAATGCAATTAGATCATAATATTTTATGAAGGATTAATTGGTGAAGTAAGATAAAAAAATTATTGGTTCTTGATTTATCCCTCCCATCTTAGTAACATTTCCTACCTTATATTTCCAACAATATGAGGGAAGGGGTTAGTTGGACATCAAGATAGTGTAGAGTCTCTTCTCATGGTGAATTTCTAGCCTTGGAAAAAGAATTTCTATTGTATATTTTACATTGAGAAATATCCTACTTGGTATTCCACCCTCACCCCTATGTTATGTGTTTGATGTGAACCTAATTGTGTAAGCCTTGAATGAGTTTTTCTTTTTTCTGTTTCATGTTGTGAGAATTGAGTTGGTTGTCACCCATTGGAGACTGGTTCTCCTAACTCAGTGGGTGATCTCTTTTAAGAGCTAGGATGGGATGAAAGCACTCCATGGTTAGTTTTGTATAATTTTCAAATTTTGGATTCACCTTATGATATAGCCATTTTGGAATTGGAGCATTGAAGGTGTTCTTGATGTCATTGTGTTGGAAATTTCTCCTTTGTAATACCATCTATGTATTATACATTCATGTTGAAGATGAATTTGAAAGGAATGGATTAAATTTTTTTAAGTTCAAAATTGTTAATTGAAATGTAGTCATTGTATGAAAATAATAAAGTGATGTGATCAATTTTTATTGGAGTGTAAATCATATCTTACCTTCAAATATTTTCCTTTGAAAAAATTTCAGGTTGAACACTCTCTATTTACTTCTTGAAATCTTGGCCCAAAATAGGGATATCAAAAGTTCATCTTTAAAAATATTGATGTTTGAATTATTTAAATTAAAGCTACAATAATTTATTCCTAGGATCATGAATTTAGTACAACATTCAATATTTATTCATTTAATCCAATATTGTACCCTAAATTATATCTAAGAAAATCATGATAGTTCAATGGATTATTGACCATATTGTAAAATAAATAAATAAACTACCTATATTCAATACTCAAATAAAAAATTTGCTAAATGAGATAGATAAACAATAATCCATCATACTACCACTAAACTGCTAGGAAAGGAACACTTTGTTGGAAAGTAGGAGAAAATAACAATACTACCCCATGGATTTGAGAGAGCCAAAAAGGCTTTCTAGAAAATGTATGGGAAATTTTTTTAATGCATTTGGTGATAAAGAATATTCCTCCTAAGGATTCCCTTCTTAAATATTAAATGAATATATAAAACTTATATACATAGACATGATTTTAAACCAAAAATTCTTTTATATGTATATGTATATGTAGCATCATGGTGCAAAGAGGGTATGAATAAATAGGGCCAAAGGCACACCTAATTGTCAAAACACCTTATTGAGTAAACAGAATAGAAGAAAACACAAAGAGAACAACAACAAGGGGAGAGAAAATATACCACTTTATTGATTCATCAAGTTATTGACATACATGCCCAACTATAAGACCTTCTAGGTTATAGCCAAATACAAAATACAACTTATATATATAACATCATGGTGCAAAGAGGATATGAATAGCTAGGGCCAAAGGCACACCTAACTATACAAACACCTTATTGAGTAAACAAAATAGAAGAAAACACACAAAGAATAACACCAAGGGGACAGAAAACACAACACTTTATTGATTCATCAAGTTATCAACATACATGCCTAGCCATAAGGCCTTATGGGTTATAGCTAGATACAAAATGCAACTTCAAGATCTACAATCCAAATTCAACTTTTTAATTCTAGAAAAAAAATTCTTTGAATCTCCAAGTCCCTCCTCCCTTAAAATAAACTAAATACCTCTACTTATATTTTCCAAAATGGCTTATAGGAGATTCTAGATCATTACATAATAGTAGGGTCAACCTTAAAATGGTCTACACTTATCCCATGACACTATCTCATCAATAAATTCACAATCCAAATTAAATATGAAATTTAGGTCACATTAAGAACCAATAATGAAAAACTCGGTCGAAGAAGAAATTGAGAATAAAAAAATATCAAGTTTAGTTGGCATATTTAAAGGAACACTCAGTCAACACTTGAATACTCAACCAATAATACATGTACCTGGCTAACACTATAAGTACTTGGATAACACTAAAAACTTGGAAAGCACTGCCAAAATAAAAAAGAGAGCAAGATTACAAGGCAACACATGATGCTCCTACATTAGACAACTAGGGTTAAAAAAAGGATTTTCCAGAATCATGGAAGTGTCACCACTTGAATTGAATCTAACTATAGATGCTCAAAAATGGTTCGCATCTACGACCTCATCACTTCTTCATACTAATTTGTCCCATTTTCTCATTCTAATAACTTCGATCTTTTGGCCAAATTGACCATATTTTGTCATTTGTATCCCCTTTCAAATCAATTTCATATGAACTCAGAATCATATCAAATCAACTCAGAATCATATCAAATGAACTCAGAATCACCCCAAATGAACTTAGAATCAGTTGAAATTGGTCCTAATCAACCCAAAACATATCAAACATCCCAAATCAATCATCATTCATCCACTCCTAGGCATTGTTGTGGCTTTTAGTGTGTTGGAAACCTATCAACTTATCAATCTTATCAATCTGACATTAGTACTGTCATGGCTCTCAGTGCTAGGTCAATCATTCATTCATGTCATTCAATCTTTGACATTTTTGAGGCTTTCAATGTCAGATCATGGCATCATTAACCATTTTAAATATTGATAGCATCTGTCGATGTTATTATGATCAAACCTTATCAATCAATTTCAATCCTGTAGCATTTACAATGTCGGTTAAATGTTACATATCAACCAATTCATGTCATGTTCCCTTGGCATGTTATCAACTTCAATCAATCAATTTGACCATGGCTTTTCTCTATGTTTTCATCATCTTATTTGATATCCATCATCGTCACATTTTCATGAAAGGATACGGTTGCATTCATTTAATCAATTTGGCCAATCATCTACTAATTTTCTCTATAGGATTAAATAACCCATAATTTAATTCTATTATTCTCACTAATTATTCATCCTAATTATCATTATCAGTTAATTAATTTTATTAATTAATTGATTCATTATTGGAAAACCATGGAAATTTACAATTTCCTAAGTTCCATTTTCCATCATTAATTCCATTTTCTACTAATTCTTATTTTGTGGAATAAAAGGATTTTTAATTCAAATATTCCATAAAATATTTCATCATCATGACACTTGGATGTGACACCTCATGGATTCTTCTTTGACACTTGGCTTTAATTTGACTCTCATGTGTCATAGATTCTCTTCCAAATTTGACTCTCATGTGTCATAGAATCCTACTTTTGGCATATTCTGTCATATGCGTCATTGGAATCTCTTGCCACATTGCATGTCTGTGGGTGACAAATCCAATGCTCTCACCCTACATGAAAATTATAAAATGAACACTCTTTCTCTCATTTTGGGTCCTTGAATCCTGGAAGGTTGAAATCTTGAGTCCTTGGATCCGGATGCTTAAGTTTTGAAAATCTAAATTGTGGAATCTTTGAGTCTCTACTTCTTTGCATGTTGCATTATCTCTCTCACATAAAATCACACTTCAAGTATTCTCATGGCATTATCCACATCATAGGCTTTGGCTTCAACCTTGTGTGCACTATAGGTGAATTAGAGCTACAATCATTGGAGAAGAAAGAAGAACATGGGAGCTACAAAAGAAAAAGGGGGTTTCTATTGCTTTCTTAATTAGTTTGGCTTTCATGGTATACTAGTGGGTGCTAATATATGTTGATTGAGTTTATGATTTTCTCATAGTATGTTATGCATTTTAACCCATTTTTTTGGTCCTACACTAACTCAGATTGAGAAATCCATGTAGCATCTTCAACTGGTCTATTCTTCCACTTCACCAAATACTTGTAGTAATATTTTCCCCTTATGCTCATACCAACTTTCTGATCCAATATCTTTTCAACTTCTTTAATCTACTTCTTAGGATAATCATCTAATACAACAAATTCATCATCTAGCTCATGATACTTATACAAATCAACAACATTGAATATAGGAAATATCTCCATGTCATTAGATAACTCAACTTCATAAGCATTACCACTATCAAACTTCTGGAAGATCTTACAACGTCAAAAAAATTTCATCTTTATCTTACTGTATGTTCCAATACAAAATATATCTTTCCTCAAATGAACCATCACCTCATCACCAACTTAAAAAATGTGATTCCTGCTAGACTTATCAATATTTTCCTTACACTTCTGATTACTTTGTTTCAACTTCAACTTCACTTCCTCATGCAAACACTTCATAAAACCAACAATGATGTAGGAGCATCCAGAGGTATAAGGGCAATCCTGTGTCACCCAAAAAAATGTACTTAGACTTAGTTTCTGTTTCATGTGTTTTAATTGTTGGATACCCATTTGGGTCAAATAAAGGTTCCAGCTCTCATAGTTCCACTATCAGTGTGCTAGAAAATCCTAAAAAATTAGGAGCATGTAATTGAGCCATCATTTTGGTGAACTAGAAGGTGTAAATTGGCTAGATGAATGTAATTGTAATTTAGAGCATTCCAAAAAAAGAATTAGGTCAAAAGGCCCCACAGTTTGAAAGTTATTGCAGTTTTTCGAGTTTTGGAGACCTCCTAAGAATCCTTCAAAGTTAGTTTAGGGGATTAAATGACTTCAAAAAGGGCCAAAAAATGCGGGCCAAGAAAAGATTTTCGATAGAGTTATAGAGCACTTCAAGAAATTTTCAGAAATGCAAACGGTTCGTCAATCGGAGCTACGGTTCAAAAGTTATACCTCCTCAAAAGGCCCCACGGTTTGAAAGTTATTACAGTTTTTTGAGTTTTGGAGACCTCCTAAGAAAGCTTCAAAGTTAGGTTAGGGGCATTAAATGACCTTGAAAAGGGCCAAAAAATGGGGTACAAGCAAAGCTTGTCCATAGGGCTATAGAGTGCTTCAAGAGCTATCTGGAAATGCAAATGGTTCGTCAATCGGAGCTACGGTTCAAAAGTTATGCCTCTCGGAAGTTTAGTTACCATTTTTGGATTCTTCTAGATTTGAACCAACTTCTAATGCAGCTTCTAGAACCTTCTATTTGGTCGGTGGATGCTTGCTAGCACTTTCTAGAATGTATTCCTAGTCCTTAACCCTCTAGGGTCTATTTAAGGAGATTCTTGGCATTGTAAAAGGCAAACTGAAAGGAGAAATTATCTCCACATTTATGCTATTGTAAGCCCTTAGGGCATGTTTTGAAGTTTATTTTCTCTGTACTATTTGTACTAGCTTATTTTCTTAGTTAATATAATTTCCCCTTTTCTGTTGTGTCCATTCTATTCTTGGGTTGTGTCCCCATCAAACAAAGTCTATCCCTTCAAAACTTCTCTTTTCTTCACTAGCAACATCCCTCAGATCTAATATTCCTCTAGGCTACATTTCAACAACAATCTCATAAGGTACTTCCTTATACTACTATTCATATAATTATTATATGCAAACTTAGCTTGTGCCAATACCAGCTCCCAATTACTTGGCTTATCTCCAACTAAGAATCTCAAAAAATTACCCAAGATTCTATTCACAGCCTATTTCTCTCCATCTATCTATGGATGGAATGTAGAACTAAATATCAACTCAGTACCCTTCTTTTGGTACAAAGTCCTCCAAAAATAACCAACAAACTTTCTATCTCTATCAAAAATAACACTTCTTCGTAATCCATTCAATCTAACAATCTCTTTGAAGAAAATCATAACAATGTGCACAACATCTGATGTCTTCTTACATGGTATATAATGAGCCATTTTAGAAAATCTATCCACAACAACAAATATGCAATCATAACCTCTTATTGTCTTGGGTAATCCAAGAACAAAATCCATACTAATGTTAATCCAAGGTTTTGTAAGAACAAAATTAGGTGTATATAATCCAATATTCTAGCTTACTCCTTTTGTAACTTGACAAACTCCACAAATCCATACAAACTTCTGAACATCCTTATACCTTTGTGGCCAATAATACTTGTCCTTTAAAAAAACTCAATGTCTTATCAATTCCAAAATGTCTAGCCAATCCACCACAATGATTTTCCTTAATCAAATTAACTCTCATAGAACTTCTTAGTATACATAATATAATTCCTTTGTGTAACGTACATTCTTGAATGAAATAATCATCATACTTACTCACATGATCTAATAGATTTTTTGCTTTGAACTCTCTTCATATCTCAAAAAAATTAGGGTCAGTATCATATAACTCTTTCATTTCATCAAAACCAAGTACTTCAACCTTCATCTTCGACAAAAAGGAGGTATTCTTCTCAATCCATCAACAACTCAATTAGTAAGTCCACTTCTATGCTTGATCACAAACGTGAAACTCTACAATTACTCAACCCACTTCATATGTCTCTGATTCAACTAATGTTGACTTCCCCAATATTGTAAAGCTTTATGGTCAGTAGACAACACAAAATACTTAGGAATCAAATAATGTCTCCATTTCTTCAAGACTTGAAAAATAGTATAAAACTCTTGACACTAGTACATTTGACCCCATTTTTAGACCAAAATTTTCAACCATCTATTAAAATGGGGTCAAATTGGTCGAAATAGGTAAGGAAAAATGTGTTTTTTTTTTAATTCATGCTCGTGTTGGTGAAAATTTTGATGAACATGGGGCTTATACATCTTTAAAAAAAGAAACATTTCCCACTTCATTTCTTTTGTGCTCGGGTTCATTTCCATTTTCTCGGGTTCCTCAAGTTTTAATGAATTTTCACATAGTTTTTGCAGAGGGTAGGGCTGGTGTTGAAAGCAGATCTGGACCCTGCTATGGTGAAGGGATGTTAGCTCTCCTTGGTCATCAATTGATGTAAGGTCAGGGTCTTTTAAAGAAAATGAAATAGAATTTTATCTACAAAAGGTGATTCTTGCTTCCCATTAATGCAAAGGAGCCCTTAAATGGCAGGAAACTAGAGATTCTGCAGTACAGAGATGGATTTGAATGTTTCTTGGTGCTGAGTTTTAATCTTTGTGATTCTCATATTGACAGCTATATTGGTGAATATTGTGGTGAAAATATGGTGGGTGCTTCTTCACACTCAGGAGTTCTATCAAAATTAGGGTATTTACGGACCACCCTATAGGTTGTTTTATGGAAGCACAAAAGAGTTACTTGAAATCCAGAAGCACATCAAATTGACTCCCTCCAAGATCACAACCCATGATATTGTACATGTGGTTCTGCATTTTGATGTTTGGGAAAAACAATATGTTAAAGATCCTAGCAATAGCCTCTTTTAAGTTTTTTTTTTAAAAATGGGTCAAGAATTGATTTGAATTTGAAGAACCAATTTGGTTGTGTGTATTTGGAATTGTATAATTCATTGACTTTTTTTTTGAAATTTGGTTGTTTGAATTTTTTCTCCCATTATCATTTCAGATCATTCTGTTCATCTCTTATGTGATTAGGCAGGATACTAGTGAATTCTAAAATGATTTTCTAAATGTGATTAGGCAGGATACTAGTGAATTCTAAAATGATTTTCCAAATGTGATTAGGCATGGTATTTATGAATTCAAAAACAAGAGTGACAACTTATGATTTGTGAAAGTCTGAGAACATAAATGAAAACTTGTTCCATGATAGGAATTATGTGAATTCAAAAACAAGTGACAAGTTTTATGTATTTTAAAATCTATTTAGTGAATTAAAAAGCAAGAGTGGTAGCTTTGCGAATTGTGAAAATCTGATAGCAAGATTTCCATGATGTGATTAGGCAAGGTATTTGTGCTTTCAAAAAAAAGAGTGATAGTTAAATGAATTGTAAAATTTGATAATAGCAATTAAATCTTGTCCCTTGATGTTGCTAGGTAGTCTATTTGTGAATTCAAAAATAGAGTGACAACTTTATGAATTGTGAAAATATAATAAAGTGATAAAATCTTGTTCATTGGTGTGATTAGGTGGGATATTTGTGAATAAGAAAATAGAGTGATAGATTATGAATTGTGGAAATCTGATAAAAATAATATGATCTTGTTCCTCTGATGTGATTAGTATATTTGTGAATTAAGAACAAGAGTTACAGCTTTATGCAGTGTGAATATCTCATCACAATGAATACAATATTGCTCCCTAATGTGTGATTAGGTAGGATATTTGTGTATTGGTTGGGCATTGCAGCAAGGCTTGTGGTTCATGACCCAAAGATTATGAAGCAGATTTTGTCCAACAAGTCTAGGCATTACGAGAAGCCTGAGTTATCAATTCAATTGAAACACTTGGCTAGAACTTATAGGCTTGCACTATCCAAGGGAGACAAATAGGCTTGTCAAAGGAGACTTCTCAATCTAGCCTTTCATTTAGAAAGTTTGAAGGTAAGTGTATAGTCACCCTTTTCCTAATTGGGTCTCCTTGTCTCTGTAGGTAAAAGCTATATAACTCAGGAGCACTAATTATCTTAGGATGAATCAAACCAGAAACTTTTTTCATCTCTTCTCATAGATATAGTCTATGGAATTCAAAGCATATGTAGTGATCTTATTGGGTGATTTTTTTCAGTTAATGGTTCTATTGATGGCAACTAGCACTACCATAATGTTGGAGAAATGGGAAAATGTAATCATTGAGGGTGTGAAAGAAATTGAGGCCTTAGAAGAATTCTGATGCCTAAGTTCAGATTTAATAGCTCAAACAAAATTTGCGTCTAGTTTTGAAGAAGGAAAACACATATTTAACATGCTAGCTAAACTAACCTTTCTATCTAGTAAAAGTTATGAAAAAATGTATTTTCCAGGTTCTAGGTGTATATGTGCAATCTTAGTATGCTAATAGAAACCAAATTTAAATAAAGCTTCTACAAACTAAACAAAATTCATAAACTTCAAGATAGACTAAGATGAGCTCTCAATTGAGAATATGCGCCGTTAATGGACTCTCTCAATAAGAAGCTCTCTTGTTGAGTGGCTTTGTCTAAATAGATAGGATGTATGCTCAAGCTTTATGCTTCAAAAAGGGCTTCAAATAGAGTTGGAATTTGGGTGTGAGTGTATGGTTTTGATGTAAAATGGCTTCTTAAAATGGAATTATGACTTTACTTCATGGATTGTGTTATTTTTCAAAGGGGAAGGATCTAATTTATAGGCAACAGGCTTGAGGGATTGAAGGCTAAAATGAAAGGACGAGAAAAAGCTCATGGAGGGCTCAGATTCCATGAGAGGAGAGCACATGGATTGTGCTTCTTTACAACCAATCAGGGGGTGACACATGTCACAAGGTAAGAGGATGGAGGAAAGGGGAAGGATGAGTCAACAAAGGAGGCTCAAAGGATAAAATCTTCATAAAGACCCTCATAATGGCTTGTAAGAGCAATAAAAAGGCTTGGAAGAGTCATTTATGGCCTAGTGGGCTTCATAAAGTTTTATGGTTGGGATATTTTGAAGGAGATGAGAGGAATTTCGACTTGGGCTTGATTAGGAAGGTTTTAAGCTTGCTTAGGATTGTTCAAATGATTAGAGGATGGATTAGGATGGTTTAGGATTAGCTTAGGGATAGGCAAGTGGATGGTATTTAATGAGGGTGGGTGCAGGAGGAGATATTTGTTAACTTTGGCTTGGATTAGTAAGTCTTTACCCATGTTTTAGGGAATGTGACAAGGTTAGGAGGGGATTAGGATTAGGTTTAAAGACATCTTCTAGAAGAGTCTAGACTTTGGATGAGGATAAAGACTTTCTAGAATAGTCTAGAATTTCCTAGGATGAGGATGAAGACTTTCTAGAAGAGTCTAGAACTTCTTAGGATGAGGATGAATTAGATTTTTAGGAAATAAATAAAGTTTTATTTATTTCAAGGTTTTGGGTTGAGGAGATATTTATTAAAACTCTTTTAATAAACATAAGGATTAATATTTAATCTTAATTAAATATTTTGAGTTGGGATTAGGGGTAGGAAATGATGGGATTAGCCTTTAATCAAAATTAAAGAAGGATTAGAAGATTTTGGAAGAGGTTAGTGGTCTTAAGGAAATTGGCCAAGTTTTGGGCAAAAAATAAATTTTTTATTTATTTTGAGTTTTTTGGTCAATTTATTAATTAAATAATTAATAAATAAGGAAATAATGTTTAAATAAGATTTAAACATTTTTGGGAGGGATTCCTTAATTAAATATTTTTAATTAAGATAAAGGGATTTAATGGCATAAAAATAAATTAATTAATTAAATAAATAATTAATTAATAAATGATGATGTCATCAAATTTTTTTCAAAAAATAAAAATACTTTATTTTCTAAAGGTTTTTAGGTGTCTACATTTTGCCCCTCTTTGATGTGATGCCACAAGTGGCATGGCATCAAAGATAAGAAAATAAGATGCCCAAGGCTAGAGCAGAAGAGGAGAGAATGGACTGCAAGATGCCCCCTCAAGAAGGCGGCGGGGAGAGAAAGCGAGGCTTGACGACTTCTTGAAAAGTACAAGAATCTAAGATGAGAAAGAAGACTCAGATTGGCTGAAGAGAAGAGGTTTAGTTAGCTCAAACTCTCACTACGGGAGAATGATAAAGGGAGAATCAGAGGCACAAGAGGAAGCAAGCTTAAGATCTCAGGGATTGTAGAGGATGAAGGAGTGGAGTGCTATAAAAAGAATCTAGGATGGAGAGATGGATGAGGTGATTAAAAAGCTGATGCAACAGAATTTCAAAGAGTCAGATTGGTGACAGATGGGTTTCGGAGATCCCTAGGACTAGGATTGTGGATCTCGAAAGATGAGGCTTGGTGGATTGATTTGGGTTGGTGGATCCCTAAGACTAGGATTGTGGATCCCTAAAGCTAAAGGTGAGGAGTGATTCAAAGAGATACTGACGCATAAGCTGGGGTACAAGAGATGGATACTGGATATGGATGGGGGATAATGGAGATGAAGGAAAACCATTGAAGCTTTTTGAGCGGGGGGATACTTCAAAGAGAAGTACCACCATGTAGTTGAGCACTAGATTTTCTATTGGACTGTTGGTTAATTGCTAAGGTTACCAAGAACATCAAGGCCTTTTCACCAACTATCCAGAGGACTAATGGACTAACTCAAAACAAATACGCAAGGATTGCCCTAGCATCACACATGAATCTCAAAAGAATTAGAGTGGAACCGACACTGGGTAACCCACAAGCAGAAAAGAAAAACAAACAAAAGACTTGATCAACACCTTATGCCCTGATTGCCCCATTCACAGTATACCATGATATGGAAGATCATGGCAACTTTGAGAAGGGAACAAAAAGATTATTTGGAAAAGATACCTCAAGACCCAAAAGGGAAGATTCCAAATCAAAAGAAAGTGAAAATCCAAAAGAGAAACATTTGCCAACGAGATGGGTAGGACGAGGTACTAATGGACCAAGATTAGACATGAGGAAAGCTATATCCTACAAGGATCTATTGAAGAGCACCTAAGCTGGTGGATTTGGATGAGTGATGTGTTTGGCAAGCTAAACTAAGAAGGATAACACTTTGGTGATAGGAGATCTAGCTAAAGGATGCATTGGGATAGCTAACCAAGGGTTGTGCGATGTGTGCAAGGTGTTGATCAAGGAGGAACTGACACGAAAGCTAGATAGATAGAATGGTACTAAGCTAAAGAGGATGTACAAGCTAATGGACCAAGATATTTACAAGTGGGCTCATCAAGATATGGTATAAGGTAACGGACCAATGATAGGTATGATATAGATGGATAAAAAGCTCAGGATGAGAGGATAGTGGGATGGCTCAAGTTGTTGCAAGAGGTAGAAGATAAGGATGAGGTGATAACAGAAGATATGGATTTCACAAGATGCATCCAATGATGATGATGGGGACAATGCTAAGGTTGGTGGTAGCTGAATGGATAGATGGCTAATGAGAGGATGACATTGGATTTTCATGAGGATAGCCTAAAGCGGGATACTAATGACAAGGGAGGATGGACAAGACAAGATCTCCAAGGAATACAGTGCCCCCAGTCAAAAGATGACATGTGGAAGGAGGTCTTACAATGGATGTGATAGGATTCAAGCTAGGATGGAAAAATGGAAGGCGCTAGGGAGATGGATGATAGATGGGATGATTGGCTAAAGCTACAGAAGATCAGTGGATGGTGTGAGATGGAAGCTGGAGGATGGAGGATAGGTGTGTAGATTGGAAGATGGAGTTGGATGTCAAGATGTGACCAAAAGCATGCAGATGATAGGCTAAGCTGGGGATGGTTGGATTATGCATGATTCTTGTTTGCCAAGTTTTCATCATCATACTTGTCCAAGGTGCTTGAATTGCCAAGTTTTCACTAGTGGACGCTTTCTTTTTCTTTTTCCTTTTTTTTTAATTTTTTACTTTTTGACTTTGGACTTAGCTGGAATGATTTTGGCTTTCTTCAGCTATTTTTGGCCTTTTTTTAGGATTTTTCACTAGCTATTGGAATGTTTAATTTTGTTGCTAGCTATTGGTACATCGAAAGTGTGATTTATGCAATAGATCGAATTAGATGGGATTGATGGTAGGAGATGGAGGGATGAAAAGGCTGGAAAGGAGCATGAGATGGAGATTCTTGTAGGATCAACATTGGCACATGTTGGGATGGGTGTGAAAAGAGTAGATGGGGAATAGATGGTAGACGGGGGCTTGATGGAGGATTTGTGGAAGCATACTCGGGGATATAGGCACCCAAGATGGAATTAGGAGATGAGGGACATGATTCACTAGATGGAGTATTAGCAATGGTGGATGCCATTATGCATTGGGTTTCAACTTTTTTCTTTGGGATCCACATGGTTTTGAATTTTCTTTTCATAGGCTTTTGCATTATTTTGCATTCTTTGATTGGATTTTTCCTTTTTGGAGTATGTCTTTTAGAATAGACATATGATTGCCTAGGATGTGGATTTTTAGCTTTATGCATTTTGAAGTTGGCATTCACATTGTTGTGGTAAGCTTTGGGAAGATGGTTATGAGAAGCTTTGCGAGATGGAGAGGATATGTAGGAGCTTATAGTGGGAGGATGATGGATGATAGGTAGAGAGATGTGCCTTTGTTGATCCTGAATAGGAATGAAAGGAGTGGGATTTTTATGCTGGATGATAGGAGGATGGCTGATGGTAGATTTTGGTATATAGGAACCCAAAATGGATTTAGCAAATGAAGGGGGGATATGGTAGGTTGTTTAAAGTTGCAAAGATTGTGGAGGGGAGATGACATAAGATTTCTTGAAGGAATGATGGGAGGATGGCAATGTGGGCTTGGAGATAGGCTTGGTTTGGGGATGACATGCACCACTTTTAGATGGTGAGCCTTTGGATACATATCCGAGACCATGAAATCCTGGATTCTTTTGTGCAATAATAGGCTTTATGATTCCTTGCTCTTGTGGTCCTAAACCTTGACCTTGATAATGCCATCGATTGAGAATTTGAACGAGCTGAGGAAACTTTTTGCTTGTAGAAAATGGTAGAAGTTCTTTATTAGATGTACTGCAATGGGGAGATACTGTTATTAATTCTTCTGCTGAGAGGAGGCCACTATGGATGAATGTAAGTGAACCAAGAGGGTATATTATAGATGGTGAAATAGCTTGGATAGGTGGTAAGATGGAAGCATGGAGTGGAAGAGATGGTAGGATAGGATCTTGATTTAGCTAATGGGATGAAAAGATATCCTACAGTAGAGGAGGTATGGCTTGAGGTTTTGGAGATGGAGGGGATAGTGACTGCACTATGGATGGAAGACATGGTATGATGATATCTTTGTTCATGCTTTGGGTTATGTCAACATGCTTTTGGGCAGGATCTTCATAAGATTTGTTTAGAGTGGATGGTGCAATAGGAGGTGAAGGGATGGAATCTTCAAAGGCAGTGGATGGATAAATGGGAGATTCAGTAGTGGAGATGGGTGAGTAGAAGATGGATGCATAAGGGTCATTATGGGAGATTTGGGAAATGCTTGGAGGTGATGTGGATAGGATTTGGAGGGTTTTGAAATATGGTGAGATTTTGATGCTTATGGGAAGTGGAAGGATTTTAAGCAATTTGATGGATGGTATGGGGATGATAGGTATGGGAGATGGAGGTGATATTATAGATGGGGAAGCTTCATTACTGACTACTTCACATGGTTGGATTAGATGACATGGCTTATCAACTGCTGGAGGCAACTTTTCTTGTATTTCCTCTAGGAGATTCCTTGGAGACTCATGTGTCAAAGGTGGAGGTGGATTAAGAGGAATAGCTAGTGTGATGGGGGTGGAAGATTGGAAGCTTGGTTGATTAGGTGATGGAGGAGAAGCTGGGATATCAGATGGCATGACTAGATAGTTTGGAAGAATGCATGGATTTTGTGGGATGCTTGGGGGAATGTTTCTAAGGCTTTCAATATACCCATCATAGTCAACAAGATTTTCATCATAATTGGAATAGGAGGTGGTGGGAGCAAGGACAATATGATCGAACACATCATGATAGGTTTGGGATTTCATATTTTGATGATGAGTCGGATGGGGATGGGGTCTTGCATATGGATGAACACGGAAGCTCATGGTTGGATTTGGATTAAGCGTAGATTTTGGATTGGCTGATGAAGGATTTCCTAGGGAGAGTCAAAGCTGTATGACAGACCTAAGGAGGATTGGATGGAGATTTTTGGCTTTCCTGTGGATGGAAGACTTCAAGGGCATGCTGTCAAAAAGAGAGTTTTGCTTTCCTATGCATTAGATTGGTAGAGATTGTGTCAACTTAAGGATAGACTAATGATCCTATGGGCATGACAAAAGATTGACCACTTGTGGATCCCAACCTTTAGCTCAAGGTGATGAGGGATAACAAGTGACAAAGCTAGATTACCCTAGACAAAGCTCTATCAAAGGGATAACCTTTGTGAGGCTAGTAGATTGGTTAGATTGATTGGATAGCAAATTCTAGCAGAATGACAACAACTCTCTAAAGGCTTGGGTATGATTTTGGATTGGATTGCTAGCTGGTTGGGGGGGATGATTTGGAGAGACTTTGGATTTGGGATTGTTCTAAAGCAAGGAACTAGATAGATTCGGTTGCAGTGGGGGAGCTTGGATGATTTTCTGATGAGGCAGTGACTACGCTAAGTATGCCTTGAGCTGGGAGATTTTTGCTTTTTTGGGATTTTGACCAAAGTTGGCAAACATTCATTCAAAAGTTTTGAACAAACAAGCAGACAAAATTTTGGAGCAAGAACGTCAAACACACCAACATCCTAGGAAGCTTTCTACAAGGATGAAATTTGTTATAGCTAGGAAGTCCTCGATATACGCAAGGTACATGAGGCCCAAATCTATAGATGAAACCAAAAAGATGTCACACAGCCGAGAGGAGGGGTAACCCACTTCTCCTCTTTCACTTCTCAAGGGTATAAAGTTCCTTGAGGCTTAGCCCGAGTGACAAAATCTTGATTCCAAGAGAGGTGTCTTTGGATTCACCTCTCAATTTTTATACTCTGCCAAAATGCTGGAGTTGTGGTTGTCCCAAGGGGTGATGAAATCCCCAAGCAGGCCTCCTAAAAAGTGTAAAACAAGACCACATACATGACCTTGGGCTTTAAAAGACATGCATTTATTCCAATTGATGATTTAGATTTTGTAAGCTATGATTGAAGACACTTGTGATTATGGCATACAATGTTCATTCCAATTTGACAGCATCATCAGTATAATGAAAGTTGAGAGATTGTCAACATATGAAATGCGAGCGCCATTGAAAATGCATCCAAACCATGCAATGTTCATTGATTGTTAGGCATTCAAGATTGAGTGTGAGTTTTTTTTAAGCCCAAAATAAAGATGTGTGAAACTCGATTGCCAAGCACACGCCTGGAGGCCTTCCACGTCAAGATTTGTCCAATTTTTATGCCCAAACTTGAAGTGTGATCGATTTAATGTAGATTTTTGGTCATTTAAGAATTTTGATAAAGTTAAAGAAAACGTTCAAAGACCAAGTGAGTGAGTTAGATTGTGGAACATTTAACACCTTTTTCAAGTAGACCCATCCCCATAAATGGCGCTAAGATTGCAACCAATGGTTGAATTGATGGGTGATTAGAAAAGAGGTGAGTCCAAGGAACTACTCAAATTTATTTTTGCAAATTTGTATTTAACTTAATAAAGTTTCTTAAATGTCCAAAAATCAAACTTTTCCTAAATTGCATGTGGAAAAGAGATTTGTTTTGTCCAATTTTAAAAGCTCCAAATGAAGTGTTTGATATTGCAATGGTTAATTGATCCTTGGCATTCAAGATTGGATTTGTTGTTTTAATCATGCATTAAAGGAAAATTTGATTTTAATCCATGGCATTCAAGAGTGTGTTTAGCAACATGCATTCAAAGACAAGTGATTAAACATTCAAGTTTTTTCCTTTGAGCATTCAAGATTGAGATTTTGTGTGTTGTTTTAAGAACTTTGAAGTGCTTTGTTTTAACCTTAGATCATTCAAGATTGTTTTGAACTTAAAAGTGAAAATGACTCTTTGGACTTTGGTTTTCATTCAAGATTTTGTGTTCTAGTTTGCATATTTTAAGCCCAAAAATGATATTCCTAGATTGTTTTGATGCATGAAAAACCTAAGAAACATTCAAAATTTTGCAACAAGACATTTGTTTGGAACAAATAACAAAGCTTTTAGGGCAATTTTTGACAACCATTTAGGACTCTTAGTTTTCATGAGATTTTTAAAAGAATTTTAAAATATTTGCAAATGAGGTTCATTTTATCCTTGATTGATGCTTTGAGTTTGATTTAGATTTTAGTGTGCACTTCGTGTTGATTTTGAACCTTTTGAAATGGAAACTTGACGTTCTTTTTAAATTTCCAAAAATGAAGTGTTCCTAACTTTGCATGAATGCATCTAAAACCTTGATGTTGCAAGGATGCAAATGATTGAATTGGTTGAGTTTCACTTGTTGAAAGGCCTTTTTTTTTTTTTTGCGAATTTTTAGTTTTTAATGGATTTAAGTATGATTTAGGGGTTCATTTTAAGCACTAAAAAGAAGAGTGTATGATTTTTCTTCCTTCAAAAAAAATGGCCAAGATCTCCCACAAGAAGAAGAAGAAGAAGTAGATGGAATAAGAAGAATATAGACAAGAAGAGGAAGAAGAATTCCAAGTGCTTTGTCCACCTATAAGCTTGAAAAATCTGCAAACACTATGAGATAGATTATGAGTTCCTTTGTCTTTTTCATGCTCATGTGGACCTACAAAACCAATTTATACAATCCTACCAATCACAAAAACAAACAAAATTAGCCAAAATTAGAAAATGACATACAAAACTTGACTAAAAAAGCTAATGAAGATGACCCATGCGGGGTCCCACCGGGCATGCCAAAATGTATATGAGCAATGTCAGTATGCTAATAGAAACCAAATTTAAATAAACCTTCTACAAACTAAACAAAATTCATAAACTTCAAGATAGACTAAGATGAGCTCTCAATTGAGAATATGAGCCATTAATGGACTCTCTCAATAAGAAGCTCTCTTGTTGAGTGGCTTTGTCTAAATAGATAGGATGTATGCTAAAGCTTTATGCTTCAAAAAGAGCTTCAAATAGAGTTGGAATTTAGGTGTGAGTGTATGGTTTTGATGTAAAATGGCTTCTTAAAATGACATTATGACTTTACTTCATGGATTGTGTTATTTTGCAAAGGGGAAGGATCCAGTTTATAGGCAAGAGGCTTGAGGGATTGAGGGCTAAGATGCAAGGATGAGAAAAAGCTCATGGAGGGCTCAGATTGCATGAGAGGAGAGCACATGGATTGTGCTTCTTTACAGCCAATCAGGGAGTGACACATGTCATAGGGTGAGAGGATGGAGGAAAGGGGAAGGATGAGTCAACAAAGGAGGCTCAAGGGATAAAATCTTCATAAAGACCCTCATAATGGCTTGTAAGAGCAATAAAAAGGCTTGGAAGAGTCATTTATGGCCTAGTGGGCTTCATAAAGTTTTATGGTTGGGATATTTTGAAGGAGATGAGAGGAATTTCGACTTGGGCTTGATTAGCAAGGTTTTAAGCTTGCTTAGGATTGTGCAAATGATTAGAGGATGGATTAGGATGGTTTAGGATTAGCTTAGGGATAGGCAAGTGGATGGCATTTAATGAGGGTGGGTGAAGGAGGAGATATTTGTTAACTTTGGCTTGGGTTAGTAAGTCTTAACCCATGTTTTAGGGAATGTGACAAGGTTAGGAGGGGATTAGGATTAGGTTTAAAGACATCTTCTAAAAGAGTCTAGACTTTGGATGAGGATAAAGACTTTCTAGAATAGTCTAGAATTTCCTAGGATGAGGATGAAGACTTTCTAGAAGAGTCTAGAACTTCTTAGGATGAGGGTGATTTAGATTTTTAGGAAATAAATAAAGTTTTATTTATTTCAAGGGTTTGGGTTGAGGAGATATTTATTAAAACTTTTTTAATAAAAATGATGATTAATATTTAATCTTAATTAAATATTTTGAGTTGGGATTAGGGGTAGGAAATGATGGGATTAGCCTTTAATCAAAATTAAAGAAGGATTATAAGATTTTGGAAGAGGTTAGTGGTCTTAAGGAAATTGGCCAAGTTTTGGGCAAAAATTTATTATTATTATTTATTTTGTGTTTTTTGGTCAATTTATTAATTAAATAATTAATAAATAAGGAAATAATGTTTAAATAAGATTTAAACATTTTTGGGAGGGATTCCTTAATTAAATATTTTAAATTAAGATAAAGGGATTTAATGGCATAAAAATAAGTTATTTAATTAAATAAATAATTAATTAATAAATGATGATGTCATCAGGAATTTTTTAGAAAATAAAAATAATTTATTTTCTAAAGGTTTTTAGTTGTCTACACCAAGAAGTGTAGTACCTCCTTCCTTCTTATACTAGTACCTTTTTGTTAAGAAACATTATTGGGTATTTGGCTGAATAAATAATTGATCTTATATATTTCCATTGAACATCATTAAGGTGGACATTAAATCAATACTTTCATATTTCAGATATAAAATATGTCTTTTACTATTGTTTTTTCAATTTTTTGAAGGTTCTCGCCTACTCCAAGTAACTTAAGGTCTTGAAAGTTAGAGATGGATATTGAAAAATCATTGACAAAGATGATCTTTGATTGTAAAAAGAATGTTGAGACAAGGAAACATGATAGCTATGACACTAATCTTTTGGGTCTAATGATGAATTCTTATAAGAATGAATTGAAGGACATATATAATTTTTTGGGCTTATCTCTTCAAAACATGGTTGATGAGTGCAAGACTTTCTTTATTGCAGAGAGTGAGACTACTTCTACCTTACTCACATGGACACTCATTGTACTTGGAATGCACATAGATTGGCAAGGTCAAGCAAGGGAGGAAGTGCTTCAGATCTTCAACAAAGAAACTCCAAAATTTGATGCCTTCTCTAGCCTAAAATTTGTAAGAATAAATAGAGTTTAAATTTTTGCATTCTATATCATTACTATTTTGTTTATGGATCATATTGTATAAGATCTCATTTGCAATAACATTTTTGATCTACTCTATCATTCATCATCAAAACAATTTAGTGTACAATAATTGCTTTCATAAGTTCAATCTTTGCCAAGGAGTATAACCCATTACTCATTTTTAGGTGAACATGATTTTGTATGAGGTGTTGAGGCTTTACCCTCCAACAATGGTTATAACAAGAAAGGCATGCAACAAGATGTAGCTAGGGAACTTGACTGTCCCAATAGGCACAAAGGTTATGCTACAAACTATTCTAGTGCACCATGATGAAGATTTGTGGGGGAAAGATGCCAATGAATTGAATCCCCTAAGATTTAGTGAAGGGATTTCAAAGGCATCTACACATCTTGCTATATTTACAAGTTTTGGGTTTGGACCAAGAATCTGTATAGGCCAAAATTTTGCATTGATTGAAGCCAAGGTGATATTGATAATGGTCTTGTAGTGTTTCTCATTTTTTCTCTCATCCACATATATTCATGCCCCTATATTGGTTTTCATGCTTCAACTGCTACATGGAGCTCAATCATGTTCCAAAAGTTACACTAATGTTAGACCATTACAAATTTACAATGTTTTTCCTATCTTGAATCTCAACATTCAATAAATTGGTACAAGTGACCAGAAAAAAAAAAGAGGAGTTTTTATTTTTCCCAATTGTTGTCTTCCAATCTAGAATCCGATTCTACTAGAATTGATTTAGGAATATTTGAAACCTAAGAATTTGATCTCACTACAATCTAGTCATTTTTAAGAAGTACCTATGCAGAAGGCCTAGGAATGTCAAGGGCCAAAATTGGAATAGTCTAAGAAAGGCTAGAAGAATAGAATCCCATATACTTCTTTGAATTGTTAGAGTGTGCATTACAAGTGTGAAATAAAGAAGTTGGTATTCAAGCAAAAGAAAAAGAAAATAAGTTTATTTAGCATGAATAGTTGCATTCTCTTTATTATATTTAGTGAAATATTGATTTTAGATACAAAATGAGTCAGCAGAAGGTGCAAAGATCATGGGTACTAGATTCAAAACACCAGCCTACCACAAATATAACCTTTAAATTGATCATGTTAAGTTCTCCATAAAAGGAACATTGAATAGGTAGGAAGATAAAATTAAAAAATAATATAGTATCAAATCAAGATTGTACAAGGGACAAAAGATGCAGAAGATGTAGAGAGTAAGGCTAGTTTAGATGCCCTAGGGATTAAAATTTAAAACCACAAAAAAAAAGAAGTAATAACATTTGGATATCAAAAGAGATCAACATTAGATTAATAAGACTTATATCTCAGAAGGTAGTAATGCCATACTCAATTGTCTAGCCAACACATGTGATATCTAAATGCAGTTTAACCTTTCATGTTTATTACTTTTGTTGGTCAAAATTGTGGGATAAAAACCCTAATTCATCATTGAATTTGTCTGGAAACTTCATCAAACATTTAACAAACATAGATGAATTTTTTTGGACACTTCATCAAACATTCAAAAAACATGATTTATATCATCAATGTTTCAGATCACACTATGTGATCCATCATCAAGATGTTCATGCAAATGAAGAAAGGAGGAAAAATCCAAAGGTGGTTAAAATATGACCATTAGTGAAAGCGAGTTTGTGATAGGAGGATGAAAATAAGAATAAAGTATGTGTGAATCACAAAAGATAAAATAACAGAACAAGATAAACTGGTGACCTTTTTGACCCACTTTCTTGACACTTGTTTGCTTACTTTAAAAGGTACTTATTATAGGGTAAATTAATATGCCTAAATTATAAGAGAGGATATGGCCAGTTCACTGTTGCATTGTTGCAGGGTGTCACCATACTGCATTGTCCACATCAAAAACTTGCTACTAATGCATAGATAACAGAGTTCTTCAATCATCAACAATTTGTTGGACGAATATTTTGTCCAAGATTTTATCAATTATGAAATGCAAGGACCCACCTAATCTAGTGGGTAGTTATAAAATCATTGATTTAAAATGGATACCAAAATCTCTGTTAAAATTGTTATCTACTTGGATGGATCCCTGAAAGCTAGTTAGAGGTAAAGGATCTTGATTTACTTTTTGTGTCTAGTTTTGCCTATGGAGGATTAGATTTTAATGGTTTTAAATTTTTATTGGTAGCACATGTCTCTTGTGTAATTAATCTATGTTCATTTTGAATATTAGAAGTGACTTTTGGTAGTCAACAGTATTGTTTCCATATCTCAACATTTACCCCCTAGTGGTAACATTTTTTATGAACAGAGCAATCTCTGTGGGTTGAAGATAGTGCACCAGTGAGTAACTCCATCTTTTGAACCTACCACAGGTTGTGCTATAGCATCCTCCATTGGTTCAAAAAGTGTTAAATAAGTGTTGGAATGTCAACAACATCTAAATCTTCTATGTGGTAATCCTATTACCATCTCTTTTGTTGAATCAAAAAATTATGATTTGGAACTGATCCCAAATATCTATTTTTTTGGGCTTAGTTGCATCATGATCTCTTTCCACAAAGGCAAAGTGAACCATAAGATCCATTACGAGTGTGATTGGGTAAGTGTGAAGTTTTTTGCACTTGGGGATGGAAACAAAACCAAATTAAAAAAGACCAATGAACATGCTTACGTGTCTCCAAGACTAGAGTTGTTACTAAGAGGTACAAACATTTTAAGGGTTTAACTTCTATCTGACATCTCTTACAGATCATATATTTCAATTTTTATTTGGGGCTTTCTAATTTTTTGAAAGCAATTGGTTGAATATAATTTGAAAGCATTTTATTTCATAAGCCTTTGCCAATTAAAGAGCTATATATCATTATTGTTAAAAGTAAACAACATTAAAGGATAGTGTATAGTGTAATATTCAGTACTGTCATAGTGGTACTTTGTCTGCAAGGATTTGACATTGATAGATTCATGAAGTGTACTGTTATATTTTTGTTTTGTTTGTAAGGATGTGATAATGATAAATTCCTGAGCCTTATATGTTAATGAGATATTTTCTTTAGTCCCAAGATAGTTGCTTTCTTTAAAAAGCTCTTGAGTGACTTTTATTTAACTTCTTATTCAATCAATTTTGATAGATTAGTCTTTATATTCTTGAACTTTGTTATCACTTTTTTCAAATGAAGTGTTAACTTTTTAAAGGGCCTTGGACTTTTCCATTGGAATTTTAGATTTTCTTTAGATTTTCTAAATGTTGATGTCCTGTTGTTTTTCTTAATGTGTCTCCTTGTTCATGTTCTTGATTATGATCAGTCATTTGTATGCATGGAGAGAAGACTATCAACTAGGATAGGGACTATACCTCTCTCTGTGTTATGTAAGATTTGTGTTTTTGCATGACTTTTACATGTCATGCCTTTTTTTCATGTATTATGCTGTAAAACTGGAATTGGATTTGTGTCTCCTTATGAAAAATAAAGTGTTCATTTTATTTGTTGTTCCTTGATATATCTAAATTTGTTGTTTATTTTGTAATTTTGGTTGTTTCTAAATTTATATTTTTGGAAACTAAATGAGAAATAAATGTGACAACTTTCTTACAAATTATCCATATGTTTGAATCAGACCAGGATAAGATCTCTAACTTTGAAATGAAGTTAATGGATATTGACACTGAACATTTGGGTATTCCTGAGTCAGAGTATTAATCCATTGTAAGGATGCCATCACAAGAGTTTGCTTGTATCTACAAAGACTTGAGCACCATTGGTGACATAGGTATGATGTTGGGCCTATTTTGTATATTAAGTGAGATAGGAAAGGAATTTTACTTTGTTTAGATAATTTGTATCTATTTCAAGGTTCCAGGTTTTTGTACTTCTCTATTCTCATCTGCATTCTTGTAGAATTTTTCAAAAATGCCAGTTAAAATTGTCTTATCAAATTGTTCCTTTTATTGTTATGTTTTTAGTATGACAATTTTATTTAATAGGTGTGGTTGCCTATGTGTTTGGGGAAGTACTATAGAAATAGAAGCAATTTTGTGATTCTGAGCATTTAGAGCTCATTTTACTTATCCCAGTTACCCTTTCTTTAATTCTTTCTTTTTTACCTCTATTAGACTACTTCTTTGTTTGCAAAGGAACTAAAGTGTTGATTGTTTTGATTTTGCTAGTATCTAAAATGAAATGTCTCATAGAGCCACACTTTGTTAGGGGCTATACTTGTACGAGTTTTGTTTGTTAGTTTGGGACATCATATTATGCATTGAACAAATCTAGTTTTTTATTTGTTTTATGTTAGTGAAATTTTTATTTGAATTGGTACCAAGATTTGTGAGAGGGTAGGAACATTGATGTTGTACGGTTATACAACCTTGATCATACACTACCCTATTGTTGATGTGGGAGTTTTTGAAGTTTTGGACACAAAAAAATGAGCTTTTTATGTGAGTTTTATATTTGAAAAATTTGCAAAGGTACTAATACATTGTTATTATTTTTCATGCAGTTGTTATTTCTATGACCAAGGAAGGGGTGAAGTTCTCTACCAAGGGTGATATTGGAAGTGCAAATATTATTTGTAGGAAAAATACCTCAGTTGACAAGGTAACCACTTTCTAACTTTCCCACTTGCACACAAAATTGAATGGCTTCAATTGATGACATTTAGTAATTCTTGATGAATAAGTAATATAGAATATATTTTGATTTATTTCCAAATCTACTTTAGGTAAAAAGAAAATGATGCCCAGTTCTAAAATTTGAGGGTCTTGAGTGCACAATTTCTATTTCAGCCCGGTCTACAATATGGCACTATTTCTGAATCATCTAATCTTTCATTTACTTTTGTATGAAACCATTAATATTGTCTTGTTTTAACTTGAGAACTACTCAATTTTTGTGTTTGAAAATTTGACATACATTTTCAATTAGTTGGTAAAATGAATCAGAAATTTATTGGTTGTATTACCAATCTATATCTCATAGAGCTTACTACTTGAATGTATTGGATTTATTGAAAAGATCTTCTAGAGTCTAAATGGGTTTACTACATGCTTGGAAATCTAAAACTACAACTACTTAGGGAAGAAATTAGACAACTCAATTATGTCAGAAAGGTGAAAAGTTGTAATATATGGAGTAATTTGCATCTTTCTAATGTCTTTTAATATCAGAACTTTGAAGCCAAATATATAAGTTATCAAGGTGGATATACAGATGGATATGGTACTTTTGAAGACTTTAGGACATAGATGTACTCTAAAAAGTGTATTTTGTTGGTGTGTTGCTTTCTTTCTCTATCCACATGCCTCAATTTTATATGTAACTAAATATGGTATGCAACCTAAAATTGCGAGTTGCTCAGTGTCTCTCCTAAGTATCAAGGTATTAATGTGGGAAATGAAATCTTCTCTATTTGAATATCAACAGTAGCTTGGTTCATTGGCCTCCTTTAGTGTTAACATCACCAGGATGGATCTAGAAACTTAGAACTTAAATTAGGGACTAATACTCAACTTTTTTTTCCAAAAGAACCAAGAATTGAACCATTTGACTACTTGTCATGCTTTCTTTGCCATGTATTATAACAAAAACTGATCTAGTTTTTATCATTTATAGGGGACCAACAAACTAGCACATTATCATTTGCTTTGGGATGAGAACAAATTTACAGCTGATGGGTTGTAATCATTAACATACAATCTTTGTTACACATATATCCTCTTTCACTAATTCTCTTGATTCTTTTTGTTATGCATAATGCATATCTTGTAGTGTAAATCCCCTTGCATTTAACTCTCTTGATTCATTTTTTTGTGCATGGTGCATATCTGGGATTTTTCCAAGCTAGGTAAGAATATAAAGTCATGAATGAGTAGGTGCTAAACAATGGAGTTTGTTGTTGTACATGGATTTGATGTGTTGTTATGACCACAGGCTCTTCTATCTCTCCTTTTTGCATACACAAATCAATGATAAAGAGAAACCATGAAGCTACACAATGGAAGCTTTTGTTGAGTTGGGGGAATGGAATGGGAATTAAAAGTAATTAAATTTTGATTGGTTGTGTTATAACTTATGCCGCCACCTAGTTTTTCCCTTCATTCATTCATTTATGATTCAAGAGTGGATATATATTTTGCCTTTTGATGTGCCCTTGTGATCTATGTTTTTGCAGTGATCTTTCTCAATGGAGAAGGAAGAAAGGGAAAAAGAAAAGGATGGGTCTTGTATACACTGTGTAGTAGAAGTGGCTTACATACAATACTTTAGTTGCTAGTAGGAGTAGTAGGAGGCTACGTCAATTAGTAGTAGTGGTAGTAGTAGTAATAGTACTAACTATACTAGTCAATAGCTTGCAACCTTTAGAGCTGATTTCTCCACACCAAAATTTGGACTTGTATAATTGAGCAGTCTTAGTTTCAATGTTTATAGCCCTAATCATGAACATTGATCAAAATTGTGTACAAATTTGGCTTGTTAAAAAATGCTTAGTTGCTGATGTAAATAGATTTACTTTTCTCCTTATTTGATTTGTTTCAGCTGATTGAGTTTATTATTTGAAATGAAGTGGGTAGGTTCCTTTTTATATGGCTATAGAGTCCAAAGTGTATGACTCAGAAAATAGATAAATTGAAATAATTCATATTAATTAAATCATCTCACTTCATTCAACAAATCAAAATTGATTCCTTAAATTTAGATCGTGCTACTTCATTATTGCCTAGCAAATGCAAATGATGCATGATATATTATATCCATCACACTGTAGAAATTTGGTCTACCATTTAGAATCTAGGTAGTTCAGCCAATTTTCCCTATCCAAACTGTGATGTGATTCAGAGTAGATGCATACATATGTTGTAGCTATGGCATGTCTAAAGAAATATAATATTACTTAGATTTTTTACAAGTTTGTGAGACTGTCAGGGTTTGGTTTGCCTAATATATCTGAATCTTAGTAAAAGTAAGAAACAACTATATTTTAGTCCAAAAGAAGCCTATTCATTTTGAAAGAAGTTTGGCTTGATGCTAATTTTGGACACTTTAAATATCATGTTTATGAATTTAATCTGCAGCAGTCTCGAAATATTAAGGGCATAGTGATTGCGTAGCTGCATCTAGCTCTCTTTGATTGGTAGGAGTTAAATTACATATGGTAGCAAAGATTCTTATAGGTAGAGTTATTTTGTCATGGTATTTTAATCATAGGGAAATAGGTTTATTAGTATTTTTATCCAATAATTGCTTCTTCTCTTGCTTGTAAGGCATTCCTATTTGAGAAAGTGTACCTCTCCATATTGTGTTGATATTGTAGTGATGAGCTATAAATGACAAGCATTATCTAGTTATTAGGTACATTTGAATACCTAGGGATTTTCACCATTCCATCCCTCTGTTATTAAGAGGGGGACCCTATCTATGATTTTGTTACCTTTTATAGATCTAGTGATTAGTACTCTTTATTATCATTTCGTGATCACTAAGATATGATCACTTTTAGGCTTTGATGTATGAAAGCATGTGATCTTCTCATTTAAGGCCTTTGTTACTTTGCTATGCTAATTTATGCCAAATTTCTTTAAGGTTTGATATTGGTGGGACATAGACCAATGGGATTGGTCAGAAGGAAGAAGAGGAGAAGAGAAGAGTTCAAGTATGCTTCAAATTCAACCAGTTAATTTTATGTTTTTTTTGTTGTTGTACTTGAGATTGACAATAGTTTCCTTTTTAGGTAATTTCAAAGCTTCATTTAATTCTTTGGCTATTTCTCCTCAGAAGATTGAAGGAAGAGGTGGAAAAGATCCTCCCAAAGAAAAAATAAATAATCCTATATGCAAATATGCTGGAACATCAAAAATATATCCAAAAGCATTTAGTCAATAAAACACTTGAGGCCCACCAGCAGAGTAAGGCAGAGAGAGGTAGGGTAATGTGTTCTCTAATTTGGAAGATTTATTTTATAGAGCTCATGCATAAGTTTTGTTCCTTTATTAAATTGTACTATCAACCATTTAGCCAATCTTATTTGTTTGAATAGTAAAAGTTTGGTATGACTTCCTTCATTTGTTTCAGGCACAGGCATCAAAATAAAGCTAAACAATTTGATGATTCAACTGAGAAAGAACTGCAACCATCCTAATATGTTGGAATCATAGTTTGATCAATCAAGTAAGGTTTTAATTATTGATTAAGTGTGGTTATTTTGAAACTAATTACTAGTGGGACATTGATTTAGTGTTATGTCTAACATTGAGCTTTCTCTTTAGTTGATTACCCACCCATGGTTCAGTTGGTTCAGCAGTGTGGCAAATTTGGCTTGTTAGATAGAATTATATTGCATTTGAAAGCTCAAAAACATAAGGTACCAAATAAAAATTTGCATTAGTTAACCTTCAATTTTACTATGCCCTTAAGTTTCTTGTATCTATTTCAAGTAACACATCAATCAAGAGAAGAGTTTGCTTGTTGTTCTCAAGTTCTATGTGCTTCTTCATTTTAGGGCATGCACTTTGCAGTTTCTAGGCATTATTTTTTGATGGTACCAAAATTTTACATTGATTATAGATTTTGATATTTTCTCAATGGATGAAAGTTCTAGACTTGCTAGAATACTATCTTTAAGCATGTGCAGTTTTCTTACAAATTCTTCTTTAATGTCATTTTCAATACAAATCAATGATATTAATGATGTAGAAAGAAAATTTTGTATCTTTTTGTTAAGAACATGAACTGGTGTGCTTGGGATCAATCTCACTGCTACAGATACATGTATCATTTATGACAGTGACAGGGTAAGATATAAGTTTACATCTTATCATATTAGTTTCATTTTGGTATGCATTTTTAATCCATGTTTACAAAGTAGAAAAAATTATTTATTATGCAAGAACTTTTGTTATGAACTTGCATTGAAGTTTTTTTGTATGTATTTATTGTAATTATATCAATATAATAAGTTTGATTATGCAAAATTCTCAAATGGATTTGTAAGCAATGGACTAGTGTTATAGGATTGGACAAGCAAAACCTATACATGTCTACAGGCTTATCACAACTGGTTCTATGGAGGTAAGGATTGTTTGTTCAACTGTTGGAGACTACTGGGCAACTTTGGTTGGTGTAATTCTTATGAAGAGGGGTGTAAAATCTGTAGGTCTATGGTATTCCCAAAGGTCTCTTTTATTATGCCTGTAAATCTGGATTGTGACTTAGGCATATATCATTGGTAAGTTTCTCTTGTAACATCTATGATGTTTGTAATTGAAAAATCTAAAAGAATGGTTAAAATTTCCCAAAGGTCTCTTTTATTATGCAAGTTACTATGAGAGCTGGTAGTGCAAGTTAACACAAGAAAAAAATTGTTTGCGAACATTCAGAGAATAATAAATGCCATAGTTATGAAATGTTAGGATATGTGGTACATTTTGCAAGTCCTTGTTATAAATTGACCTCTAATGAAATAAGGTACTATCCTTGAGAGAAATCTCAAGATTTCTTGAAGCATTGATATGGGAATTATACAATGATCTAGGCAAAGCATCTCAGGTTTCTATATTTTGGGCAAGGGTTGGGGAATAGAGCGACATATGCTACATTGTTCAAAAACATTCAATTTACTTCCCATGATTGGTGGTTGATGACTTTCCAAATATAGGCACATTTTCAATGCAATTGCATCAGTAATCTCCATTCTTTGGCTCTTCTTGTCTCAATAGGCTAATCATTGTTTTGTAAATGTCTCATTCGAATGGTGTGCGTACAAGTGGTGTTTGGTGTTTTCTATGATTTTGTACTATACTATTTTTTTGATTTATTGAAAGAATTGGCATGCTTCTTGATATCTATTTTAATAAAATAAGATGTGACATCCTATCTTCACCACACGTGTACAAGTAGAATATTCACCACAACATGTAGGAGTAGAATATTCACTACTGGACTCTTCATCAGATAAAAGCATGAAACCAATGATGTAATAATTATGTCCAAGATTTATGCTTTTAGATAAATATGGGTCTAATAATAAGATTGAAATGTGCTACTCCTAATGGAGTTTTTGACAAAGAATGAAAAAAGACAATGAAGCACCCAATGAAGGAACTAGCCTCAAGAAAAGGAGCTGACCATAACAAATATCTTTTGAAAAGGAGCAAGAACACCGAATTTGAAGATTGTAGCTGATGTGGGTTCAATGAATGTTGCTAAATTAGATGGGTTGATCAAGAAATATTCAAATGAGATCCCCACTAGTGAAAATGAATTGTATAGAGATCCAAAGCCAAAACCTGTCACTAAGTTACCAATGAAGATTTTCCAAACAAACTAGTTGTTTGATAAACCATCAACTAAGGTTCGAACAGGCATAGAAGCAACTCAGTTGGAGAATACCCAGGTATTGCATGATGAGGTTAAGGATGGTGTGATTAATAAAAATTTTCTTTCTAAGTCCCAACAATGTTCTAGTTTTGTGACTCATGAATTTGAACATCTAGGAGATAGATTGATCAAATTAATGAATTGCGATACAAAGTTTGTAGCTGTGAAAAATTATTTCCTTACTAGCTTAAATAAAATTGGACTTGCAACCAGTGTTACTGGTATTTATCAAAATTCACATACAAGTAGGCTAGGACAGGTTCGGCTATAGATTTTCAATAAATAGGTTCAGATAACAAGAAATTCTCATGGTAAAGAAAATGTTAAATATGCATGGCATGGGGCATCCAATACAAGTATATCATCAATTATACTACATGGTTTTAGCAATAACAAATTAATGAATGGTGGTCCAACATATGGTGTTGGTGTTTATCTTGCTCCTTAAGATTTCTTGTACTTGAGGTATGAAAGATTATGTTCAAAGATGATGTCTTTGGTGGGGATTTATTTTAAATGTTTGAATTCTAAAATATTCTTTCCTTTAATATGCATATTCTTTATTTAAGAAGGAATGTTTGATTGACTAGTATTGCTTATTCTTTACAATGTTCCATTTTCAAACTTGGGCATTAATGGGGAATAGTATGCTGTGTTGTGCCGAGTTATTTTGGGGAATGCTGAGGAAGTTCCTCTTGGCTCTCTTTGAAAGATAATTTTTGAGAAATTTTTTAATTTGATCATATAGTAATTTTGTTTCAAAGGATAACATTTTTGAAAATAATTTTCACTCATTCTTGTTATTCTACAGGATAAGGATTCCCTATCCATTCCAATAGGGAGTGCACATATTTGATGCAAGACAAGCATTTGCAATGATGGCGTTTGCTTTTGTCTCACTCTTTGAGGTTAGCTTGTCAAATTCCAAATTTTAGTCTTCATATTTAATTGTTTTTGTAGTTGCTGGCTACTTTGTTAATTATCCATATGCTACAAAGTGTATTGATTGTTGTGCTTTGAATTGTGCTTTGTATCCATATGCTGCAAAGCATAAATAATAAAGATTTGGTTGCATGTTGTAGTTTCCACTAGCCTAGTGGACATGTATGCAATTTGTGGAAGAATATACATGGCATGTATGTGTGTGTGTGTATGTATGCATGGCTTTTTATGCATGTACATATATAATATCTATATGTATGTATATAGCTCTGTGTGTACATGGATGTATACCATTTTTGATGGAATACCTCAAAGAAATGTGGTTTTATAGCATTCCATAATTGTAGGATATGCATAAATTGGGATATATATGTGGATACATGCATGCACTACAATTATCACATGTACATATATAGAAACCTAATTTTACATGCATGCACTAAAATTTTTTGAAACCTGATTTTATTTGAAAATGAAATTGCTTGAAACCATAAAAAATTTGTGCAAAAACACCATCGATTACACCCTAAGAACACTATAACCCTTGTTGCATTTGAGTAGCACATTTTGTGGCACCTTGCACCTTGATGGCTCTCATGGGCTCCTCTGGCTCTTGAAAATCTACTCTCTTGGATGCCCTTGTAGGTAATATCAATTGGGTTTCCATTTCCCAACAAGTAGATGATGAATTTCATATTTGATTTGTGATTCATAAAGCTTTTTAGATGTTTTATTTGTGATGTGGAAATCAGGTAGATTGGTAGCTAATGCATTTTAGTCTGGATCTACTAAGCTGAAGGGCTGAAAGAAAAAGCTCTCCTTTGGAACTACTGTATGATTTAATGAAAGAAGTATTTTTTGGGTGAATTTTTTATGTTTGATATTATATTCTTACATAGGTACTATTTTCCTTTCCTCTTTTTCTTGTAGGCATATGTAACTCAAGATGATACTCTAATTGGGACCTTCACAGTGAGTGAAAGCATAGCATACTCTGCTCATGTAAGGCACCCTAATAAAATGCCCTGGTAAGAGAAATCAGCACTAGTAGAGTCTACACCTATGGAAATGGGTCTTTAGGAATGTGCCAACACTCCCATAGGAATCTGGCACCTGAGGGGAATCGGTGGTGGAGAAAAGAGAAGAGTGAGCATTGCCTTAGAAATTCTAATGAGGCCAAGGTTGCTATTTCTGGATGAACCAACAAGAAGCTTAGATAGATAAGAATCTTTCTAAATTGGTGGCAAATACTGAATCCATCATCAAGGTTTTTGTTTGTTAGAAGTTTTGTGGATGTTCCTTAGATGATAACATTAGTTCAAATTCATCTGACAAGGAACCTTTCAACCCAACAAAAATTGGTTGAATTGGTTATATTGTGAAGTCTTATATATGTAAGAGGGAGCCATTATTACAAATATAGAAGACGGAGTTGGGTGTAAGGACTAGTGTAATACCACAAGCAATATAACTTCAATTTCAGCAAGATTTCCTTGATCCTTTGGAGTCTCAAATCAATTTGGTTTTCTTTATTAATGCATTGATATGAGTTATTAACCATCTACATTTCTAATTGATGTTTTCCACATTGTGTTAAACTTTTTGCCACACCAATTGCAGAACTAGTGACTTCTTTTAACTATTTACTTGCTACAATAGAATTTAAGAATAAAGGAAATCATTCCATGAGTATGGGGGGCTCGATATTCATGGAATGACCGAAATTGACATGTATTATAAGTTACTTCAACAATGGCCCTTCCTATGAACTTGCTATCTAAAACCTTTCTAATGAGATAATGTGTTATGAGCTCTTCATTAGTGGGATGGAATGTGAATCCAAGAGGCAGTTGTGCATCACCCATATCATGATTGTAACTAAAGTTAAGAGCCTCTATTATTGAATTCTCTTCCCTATCACCCATATTCATTTCATTTTCTATTCATGCTTCACATGGAAGTCTTTTTATATGAGGATTTATTGTCAATCATGTCCATTCACTACCAAAAAATTCATATTCTAAAAATTTGAGATGTTGGAACTTTTGTGGATGTGCAAGCCATCAAAACATACTATAGGGAGGATGACAAACTTATTCTCAACTGTCAGATGCAGGCAAGTCACACAAAATGTAGAATCTTAGCATATGGTTGTTCAAATTTTGTATCTCCTAAATTATTTCCTTTTGGCACATAACTTGATGTGCATAGTTGTCAAGTTTTCTTATTGTATCGGGCATATTAATGAAGAAGCATATTAGTTACTGTCGATGTTTATGATAGTTTGATTAGTTACTATTGATGTTTTTCAAGCATTCTATAAAATAGTTCACATGCCTTGCATATGATTTGACATTTTGTATGCATCCCGCACTCTCTCATTCAGCTGATGATGGATTATGGAGAGTGATCTGAAATGATGATGGCAAAAAATACACAAAATCAAATCCAAAATGAACTTGCATCACAAAAGGATTGTGGAAATTTGATATTGTTAATTTTGCATGCATGTCTACCAGGACAATCACAACTTAAACATAATCACAACTTAAACATATATATTTAAGTTGTGATTGTCTTGGTAGAGATGCATGCAAAATTAACAATATCTGATTTCCACAATCCATTTGTAATGCAATTTTGTTTTGGATTTGATTGTGTGTGTTTTTTAGCATCATTATTTCAGAGCACTCTTCATAATCCATCATCAACCGGATGAGAGAGTGCAGATGCATGCAAAATGTCATATCACATGCAAGACATGTGAACTATTTTATAGAATGCTTGAAAAAAAATTTACACCCAGGCGTTGGTAGTAATTTCTACCTTCATTGGTCAAAATTTCTACCAACGCTTGGGTGTTTTCTACCTTCATTGGTCAAATGTTTCTACCTTAATTCATCAAAATTTCTATCTTCATTGGTCAAAATTTCTACTTTCATTGGTCAAATTTTTCTACCTTCATTGGTCAAAATTTCTACCTTCATTGGTCAAATTTTTTACCTGTATTTGTCAAAATTTCTACCTTTATTGGTCAAATTTTTCTACGTTCATTGGTCAAAATTTTGACCAATTCCTAACAAAACTTGCACCATGGCTCTGGAAGGTTTTTGACCAATGTATTGGTTGAAATTTTGACCAACCAATAAGTTGGTCAAATTTTTGAACTGAAAAATTTTGACCAATGGGTTGGATGAATTTGGTCAAAATTTGGGTTGAAATTTCGACCAATAATGGTCAAAAAATGGCCTCAAATGTACTAGTGTGATCATGCACATAATACTTCCTTTTAGTATCATTCAACTTATCACTAAGGAAAGCAACAGGTTTACCTTCTTGACTCAACTCAACTCCTATTGCATTGCCACTTGCATCACATTCAACTTGAAATACCTTAAATTGAAACTAGGTAAAGACAATACATGTAACTCAATAACCTTTTTATTCAGTCTTGAATCTCTTATCAGCTACATATGTCCACTTAAAAACTTTTTATCTCCTCTCATTGTCTCAGTCATAACATTACAAACAAAATTGAAATTATTTATAAACTTCTTGTAGAAACTTGTCAAACCATGAAATGATCTTACCTCCCTCACATTCTCAAGTGTAGGTCATCCCAAAAAAAAATTAACCTTCTCAAGATCCACTCTCAAACCATAAACTAAAATCATAAATCACAAATACACAATCTCCTTTTGCATAAATGAACACTTTTTCAAGTTAATCATCAACTTCTCCTCTTTCAATCTCTACAATAATTTTTTAACATGCTCAATATGTTCTTTCTTGGTCTTACTATATACCATAATATAATCCAAATAAACAATTAAAAACTTACCCAAAAATCTTGTGAAAACTTAATTCATCAACCTCATGAAGTACTAGGAACATTAGTCAAACCAAAAGGCATTACCAACCATTCATACAAACCAACTTTTATCTTGAAAGTAGTCTTTCATTCATCACCTTCTTTGATTTTTCTCTGATGATAACAACTCTTCAAATCAACCTTGGTAAAGTAATTTTCTCCACTCAAAAATCCATTATGTCATCCATCCTTGGCATAGGAAACCTATACTTCACTATGATTTTGCTAATAGCTCTAGAATCAGTACACATTCTCCATTCTTTATTCTTCTTAGGTGCTAATACAAAAAGTAAAAAACATGTGCTCAAACTTTCTCTGATTAGTCCTTACTACAATAACTCGTGCACCTATCTGTTAAGTTCTTCATCTCTATAGGCATTAATCTATATGGTTCTTCTCTGGAAAACTAGCTCTAGGAATCAGCTCCATACAATTACTTATATTTTTTATTCATAGTAAATCATCAAGTATAAACTCTAAAACAATTTCTTTATATTCATTCAAAAAACTTAAAATTTCTACTAGTACTCAATCAATACTACCATCTTCTCCTATCACTCAATCATCACTATTGTCTATCACTCTATTATGACTAGCATAACTCAGTCTCCTAGGAATCATGGCAAAACATATTTGATTCTTCTTCATTTCCTTGTCATTTTTATTTCCATTGACCATACAAACATAAATAGTAGTAAAATTAACCTCATATGGACTTTAAATTAAAGAAAAAAATACTTGGTTTCTTCCATTCATTTAAAGATAATATTGATTCAATCTTACATCATGTATAGCATATCTATCATATTTCCAAGGTCTAGCCAATAGAATATGAAAATAATCCATAGGCATAAGATCACACAAAAAATTATCAAAGTAATTTCCAATCTTGAAATTTACAACACATTGTTCACTTACCAATAACTTATTCTCATCCTTGATCCATGAAACATGATTGGATTTAGGATACTTTAACCTCTGTAACTACAACTTTGTAACCAACTCCTCTAATGCCAAATTTGTTGAACTTCCATTGTCAATGATGACTTTACAAAAATTTCTAGCTATCTTACATCTAATCTTGAAAAGACTTCTCCTTAGGACATGTTCCTCATCATTTTCCTTATTACAAAATGTTCTTCTCACCATTACATTTTCTCCAACCTTAGTTCCACTTGATGAACCCTCAAGGTCTCCTTGAATCATAACATTTCTACTACCTTGTTCATTCTCACCAAAGTATCTACACTCAAAGGATATATTCCCTTCTTTTCTACATCTAAAACAATTACAATGAAAACCACCTCTAGAATAATAATTACCTCTTCCTTGGTAAGAAGTAGTACCTCCTCGGTAAGAATTACCACCTTTCCATTCGATCTTTCCTTTGTCATCATTTATCCATTCAAATTTTCCCTTATCTTGCATAGAATTGTTAGATCTATCATCTTCTCCATAAGATCTATCTCTATTTGTCTATAATATACCACCTCTACCTCTTTGTCTTTGTTCATGCTTATTTGTCAAGGTCTTCTCATATTTTAAGGCATACTAATATGATTCTTCCATAATTTCTAGTTTCACATAAATTATTTCATCTTGAATTCCATATCTCAATCCATTTAAATACCTTGAAAATTTCCCAAAATCATCATCCACATGTCTGAATCTGATGTCCATTCCTCAGTATCCTCCTTCACAATCATATCCCTTTGTCTCAAATTTTGCATCTTTATCAACAAGATAACTTGGCAATCACTAGGAAGGAACTTCTTCTTCACTTTTTTCACCACTTTTAGCCAAATATTGATCTTCTCCCTTCATCTCCTTTGTCTACCAGTTTACAAATTCTCTCGACATAGTGAGGCATGACCTTTCAACCTAGTGACTATAATTTTCACCTTCCTATTATTAGGAGTGTTTTCAAACTCAAAGAACTTCTCCATATTAGAGATCCAATCCAACACAAAATTGGTGTCCAATTTTTCATCATAAGGAATAAATCCTATAATAGGCTTTGAAAGTTCCTTAGATGACACTCTTAACAATCTTTCCTCATCTTGATATTCCTTGGGTTCTAGATTAGAGTTTTGTTCTATTACTTCATCATCACTCACATCATCAAGATATGGTCCTCTCCTCTAGGATGTCTCCACATCATCTAATCTAATTTTAATTTGTCTCAATGTATCCAATATGTTATTTTCAACATTTTCTCTACCTCAACCCATCTTTATAATTAGGTTTCAACAAGAATGTAACCCTCAACAAGTTATGGGTCAAATTTTTTTCTCTACAACCCTACAACCAAATTAAACTTAGGGTTCTACATGATGTTTTCTCCACAAGGATGAACCTTAAGATCTGATAATGCCTAGTGCAAGGAGGGTATGAATAACTAGGGCCAAAGCACTCCTAACTATCCAAACACTTTGTTGAGTAAACACAATAGAAGAAAACACATAAATAAAAACACCATGGAGAGAGAGAGAGAGAACACAACAATTTATTGATTCATCTTACAAGGTTACAACTAGATACAAAATACAACTTCAAGATCTACAATCTAGTTTCAACTTTACAATTCCAAAAAACATCTTCTCTGACTCTATAATTCCATCCTCCCTTAAACTAAATAAAATACCTCTACTTATACTTGAAAAAAGAACTTATAGAAGATTCTAAAACATTACATAATATAAAGGCTAGCCTTAAAATAGTTTTCACTCATCCCAAGAAAGGATCCAATCATTAAATTCATGATTCAAATTAAATACAAAAGTCAACACACACTAAGAACCAATCACAAAAAACTCGATCAAAGAAGGAACCAAACATCTATTAAAGTTGATGAAAGATCAAACCCATAGCTCTCAAGAATCACCTACATGAAAACAACTGTCATAAAAAGAGAGAAGCAAAAGGCTATGAAGGATGCAATTTACAGATTCATAGATGAGACATTCTTTATGACCAAAAAGAAAGATTACTATTATAAAAAATGAAGTGGTTAATAATTACAAAGAGAGATCATCCTTATAAAAGAGATTGAAACCCTAAAAATGTCTAACCTAGGTTGCATCATAATAATTAATAAAATAACTAATTATTATATGCCTAATGCTTTACTTAATAAAACTAGGGTTAATTAGAAAATATCTAATTACTCTAACACCCCCCCTTATGATAAACTTAGGGAGTAGCTAAAAACCTAGAAACTACTACAGAAAGTAGATTTGGGTCCTAACAAACAAATCTTGATGAGGTACTCAAGAAAAAAAAAAATCTTTGTAAAGAGCATAAATAGAGAAAACCACATGGGAAAGACCCTACTCCAAAATGAGGTCAAAATAATCTTGAAATAACTAGTGAAGGAATGAAGAAGCCTCTAAACTAGGGAAAGCTCAAAAGATAGGAACACAAGATGATCATAAAGAACATCATTAAAAGATGTATAAGCTACAAAGCTCAATCAAAAGTAACTACCCATCTGAAGAACCTCCACTAAAATAGAACTTGACTAGGTAGAGAAGACTATAATCTACATCAAATTAGGAGGCACACAAAGGAAAACAAATAAACTTGAAGATATAGATGGAATGAAGTAGCAAAACCTAAAGAGATAATAAATTGAATATGAAAGGCTACAATTGAAGTAGAAACAAAAAGAAGAGTTTCTATATGGTAAATGATCCATCTCACTGAAATGCATAGGTAACTAGCAACTGCATTTTCCTAATACATAGGAACAAGAAACTAAATATGTAACTCACTCCATCAAACAAAGGAAGCATGAGAAACAACATAAGAACCTCCTAATGTAGATAAGGGTGAGGTGATAGGAAAATGGAAAAGTGAGACAAAAGAACTACAAGTTGAGGAACCATGCTCAAGATGTACTAAAGAGGACATATGTGTCTACTGAGGTGATCAATCTCGGACATGTCATATGGCTAATATCATAGAAGGGAAGCTCACTAGAAAAAGGAAGATGGAAAAAAAAGGTATAACATTAACCCCCATGGCACTTTAATCATGAGTAGTGGATGTAAAAAAATGAACATAGATGAATCTTAAAAATACAATAATCTACATGAGTGTCCTTAGATGACACTGCTTGAATCATAAGGAAAAACAAGGCAAAACAACTCAAACAAAAATATTGATGCAGTATTGTACTTTATCTTAGTGCATTTGCAAGAATGCATACAAATGATGTCTAAATAGACTAGAAGAGACATAATACTAATAAAATAAATATTACAACTATCTCTAAATAATTTGAAGAAATAAAACTAATCCTTGGACCTGAAACAACCAAGATATTGACTAAAATGCAAAAATGCAAACGACTAAAAGAATGTGCCTGGGGCAAAATTTAAAAAGCAACCAATATTACTAGAAAGCAATTGGAAAGACCTTTCCAATGATATAAAGAATTTCCTAATCAAGGATTAGATTCTCAAGATATGTCTCTCAAAGTGAAAAACAAAATTGAGGACTAACATTGACAAAAGAAAAATCTATTAAAACAACATAAAAAATAAAAGCTAATTGTACCACAATGACAAGCTCAAAACAAACTTCTTAGTGATTTCTTATTTTTGGAAAATAGAGTTTGTAAGCTTGAGAGATGAGAAAAAATGTAAAGGTAGGTCTAAAAAGATCCTAAGGAGGTGACACAAGTGTTGATGTAATGCTAACATCAACAAGTACTTTAAAAATGTTTGATCATTGAAAATAAGATAGAGATGTGAAAATACTGTCACTAATAAAAGAGTTAGTTTCAGAGTAAAATTTGGTAGCCAAAATAAACTCCATGTTTGAAAATATTCCATGAAAGAATCTTGCCTAGATGCATTAAAAAAAATCACTAGTACTAAAAATCACATTCAAGTCAAGTACCTTAGATAGAGGAAATAAAATGTGAGTGCCATCAATATTTTCTTAATCACTAGGCATGTGAGGGTGCCTTGGACCATGTGGTAGGATATCTCTGTGATGGCATCAACTTTAAGCCACACCTTTATCATTGCCAAAGTCATTGGCCCAATGAATCTTATGGGAAAAGAGCAGCCATGCAGAGGTTTCTGGTTTAAAGAACATACACATTGAAGGGAGTATGAGCCTCTAATGAAATGTCACCAATGCCCTATCTGCATAAAAGTCGCTCCCATGTACATAAAAAATTGTCAATAAATAAGTAACAGAGCCACTAAATGTGGCAAAAGAGTTTGATGTGGCAGTGCAAGACTGGTGGTCAAAGCACCCATCTAAATAAAACATGTAACTCTTCCAAAATCATAAGAAGAGCTAGGTGAGCCAAGGAAATAGCTGCTAAAATTGGTGGAGGTTCCAATTGAGCCACTTGGGTGGCATTGGGACACATGCAACATGAAGCACATGTAAAATCAATGACTCTGCATAAAGAATTGTATAAGCCAAACCCACCTCCCTCAGCTCTTTCATATGTTGCTAGGATCATTTGAGCACAAAATTGTTGAATCCACAACAAATATCCCTATCTCCAATTGCCAAAAATAGCAAAAATTTCTTCATGAACATCACCTGAGTTAATGAAATATTCATATCCTTCGTTTGGAGCTGCTCATTCTTCTTGGTGCTCCTAATGGGGTTTATGAACTACCTAAGGGTCCACAAATCACATAACACCTAGGGAGCTCTGCACACCATCTTGCTATATGAAAAAATATCAAAAAAATTCCTCCAATAAGAAAGTGTGCATGCTTTAAGATAGGGACCACAAATTCATTGAAGGATCTCAATATAGGAGGTGTGGTGTTATGGTAAAACTTGGACATTGTAAAAAACTACACTAATGTGAAGCCCAAGAAGAAAGTTTGGCCAGAGAAGGATGCATTTTGTGTGCACTAAGGAGGCCCCATCTATGACCAAAATCCATGTATCAACAAGGCATGGGTCTCAAAAGGATTGGGCCAATATCCTAAAAAAAGATAAATGTGCATACCCATACACATGCTCAGAATGCATGGGTAATGAATAGGTACCTTGCATGCGCACTAAGTATAGAGAAAGTCCCTATTTCAAAAATATCAATGTCATCATTTTTCACAAAATTTCCATGCTCTTTCTCTTCCAAATCATATGTGCATTAGAAAAAAATCTTTTTTAATAAATATAATTAAAAAAATCATTGCCTTGAAAATCATGCCCAAGTCAAAATAGCCTAGATGCAAAAAAAATTTTCCTCACATTTCAACAACATCCAAACTAGATGAATTTTCTATGGAAATGGGGGTTTCCAAGTGCTCTAGGATCAAGGGTGATGTTTTTATTTGCTCAAAGTGTGGTTAAAATAAGTGACCCCCCAAATCCAATAAAAAATGCTAAAAGCTCAAATTAGTAAATTGATGCCAAATCACTCAAGAATGGAATAGGGGCATGTAGATATAGGGCTCTAATACCATCATGAAGTTGACAAAAGATCAACCCCACAAATCCAAAGAATCACTTGCATGCAAACACTTGTCACAGAAAGACAGAAGTAAAATGCTATGGATGCTAGAATTGCCAGATCCATAAATAAGACATTCTTGATGAGAGAAAAGAAAGATTTCTATTATCAAAAATGAATTATTTAATAATTACAAATAGAGATCCTCCTTATAAAGGAGATAAAAACCCTAAATAGGTCTAGCCTAGGTTGCATCATAATAATTAATTAAAAGAAATAATTATTAAAAGCTTAAAGTTTATCTTAAGAAAACTAAAGTTAATTAGAAAATATCTAATTACTCTAACAACATCAGAAAATATCATGTTCACTTGGTACATGAAGGAATAGTTGGTCAACACTAGATAGCTCACCCAACACTGCATGTACTTGGCTAACACTGCAAACTTGGTGAAAAAAATGACATAATGAACAAAAGAGAAGGATTGCAAGGCAAGCCAAGATGCTCTTGCATCAAATCTGATGGCCTAAATTTTCATGAAAACTTAAAAATTTTGATTACTTGTGAAAATCAGGAAGAAATATGATTTTATGACTAGGGTTTCCTAAGTTGTCATAATTTTTCAAGAAAAAATCCTAACTTCTTTTACTCACACCTTATGGTTTGCAAGGTCATTTAGGTGTTGGTTTGCAAATAATATAAAGGGGATATTATAAAACTTTGGTTATATGTATAAATATTTATATTCCTAAGTTTTTTTATTTTTTTTCATGTTCTATAAGGTTGTAATCCTAAGTGTTTTAAGTCACGAATTCGCAAAACCCTTTTGATCTTTAGGTCTCTCCATTATGGTTTCTAACTATTTTGAGGGTACCAATGTTGTGAAGTAGTTAGTCATGAGGTTCATGCTACATCACAAGCAACAAGGCTAGTAGTTAAGTTAAGGTCACAAAGTGGAGAAAAGCTTTGGATTGTGAGGTCTCCACTTAAGATTTGCATAATGATTTTAAGTTGCAAAGTCGTAAGTATAACCATAGTGATTAGAATCATGTTTATTACTACATCTCTTATGGTCAAAGATGAAGTAATTTGAGAGTGAAGAAGTGGAGATAACTAGTGGTTGCAACATCGCAAGGTTAAGTTGTGAGTTAGAGTTTGTGGATGCAAAACCACAAAAGGGATAATAGTTAGCTCTAAATTTAGCTTTAGAATCATGGCACATGTTAAAAATGACATGGTTTTGATCATTGAAAAGATGTGAAACATCTAAGGTAAGGATTTAATAACATCACCAATATGAAAGATGTTAAGCTCTAAACCATGGAGACTTGGAAATGTATCTAAAAGAAAAGTTTCTCTACTTCATGAGGATAAAAGGTGAATAAATATAGCAAGTTACAATGAAGAGATAAGTAGTTCTCATAGCTTCATGAGCTTCAACTCATTGAAGGTTTTAAACATGAGATGTGGTGATAAAGGCTAAGTAACCATTCATGATTATAATTTTTTGGGTCAGTATAGTTAGTAAGATGGTTAGCTAAATAGTTGCAAAGCTATGAAATGATTATGATAACTAAATTGTCTACTTAATGAGTTATTGCAAGTAGTTTAAATTTGAGTTGTGATGGAGAAATAAGGTTTGATTTGATAGTTAATACCACATCTCCATAGTATTTTAATTGGTTTGATGTCACATAGAAGTCTATGAAGCATGTTTCATAGGTTTGCATTGTGAACATGACTATGTGATGATGAAATAGAGATAAATGAATAATGTGATATCTCAAGGTAAAGTTGGCAATTAAATGAATAAGTGGTGAAAAAAAAAAAAGGTTATTGTAACCATGTTTTCTTCATCATGGTCAAGATTAATGAAGGTCATGGAGCCACCAAGATGTGGAGAATAGGGGTTAGTTTCCACATAGCAACCTTATGTTTTGGAGGCAAAAGAATAGAAGATAAAGTGCATTTCCAAGATGGCATTGAGTGATGAGTTGGAAGTAAGAAAAAGTAAAATTTGAATGTAAGGAAGCTTCTAAAGTACTGAAAGGATTTTGTGCATGCTATTTTAATTTTACTAGTGCCACACTCTGATTTATAGAAAGGAGCTAAAAGGTAAAGAGAACAAGACTTTTTTCACTAGTTGTAGAGTGTTTGAAATTACAGAGAAAAAATTACTTTCAAAGAAAATCTTTGTAACACTGTGAAAAGTTAAAACAATGGCACAAAAGAAGGGAGAATTGATTGCACAGGTTAAAATTGAAGAAGCTTCATCTAGTTCTTCAAAGGCCAAAAGTCCTAGACCTTTTGCTACTGAGTGGTTACATTTCTTGCTAGGTTCATCAAATCTTTAATCTACAGATGACCATGCTTTCAGAGATCCTTATAGTTTCTGTAGAGACGCAGAGGTGTGAGACATAATTGGGAATGAATACTTTTGGTTCTTTAATAACAAAAAATTAAGTAAGGTGCCTATATCAAACCCTTGGAAGAGAAATTTGGGAAAATTTATTATTCCTAAGGTTTTTGTTGATGTTTTTTTGTTGAAGGCATTGATCAAAGCATACAATCATGTTAGTCACCAATTCCATAAAAGGGACAAAAGTATACTCTACATGTTGAATAAGGAGACTTTGATTGAGGCCTTTGATTTAGGGGAACCTATGTCATTTCCTATTGGCTAAGAAACATTTAATGATTATTTAAAAAAGAATAATGATTTCTACAATGAGAGGGCCATGTTGAGACATATTCCAAAATCAAAGAAGGAACAAGGAGACATACCAAAGAAAGTGGAAGATTGCATGCCTCTAGGGCATTTCCAAAGATATCTTCAGAATATAGTCTTTAGTTTCAACAAGATCTTAGGTTTGGATTGGACTATGGATGCTTCTCATGGAATTTACCTCATGGCATTGAATATTCAAGATGTACATACCAAGATTGGGTATGACTTTGTCACCCACACAGAAAATCACATTCATGATGAGATTGTTTACGCTTAGCAAGGAAAATTGGAAAATTTCAAATTTCATCATTATTCTCTATTAATGCATTGGATTTTGTGTAATAATGTAGGATATGTTGATCCAAGTTTCATTGAGAGCACAAAATAATTTGGAGAGAATCGTGCTATACAACAATGGACTAGGGTATGACAAAGGTTCTACCCTTACTCAAGTTTAATTTCCTATTACAATGATTTTATTTACCCTATATTAAATATGTTGGGGGTTATAGTAGAAAGGGTTCCTAGAGATGTTAGGAAATTTCTTAAACCTTCTAAATGATTTGATGATGAAAATCAATTAAAGCATGATTGGGGAAGTATTTTCTATTAGAAAATTGCACAATCATTAGGCTTTTTTGGTGCCCTCAGCCATTGCATATCCTTCTTAGATTTGATCCAAAAAGGTTAGGAATTGTTGAATTCTTTTGAAAGTTGATATCTACAAATAGGGAGTATTTGGGACATAATGTCAAGAAGGGGACATTCTTGTGTAGATGTTCTAAGCGTGGGGATTTTGGAATTGATAGAATGAAATTGAAAGGACTAATTCTTTTCTTAGGAATTATAAATTGTCAACTACTCCTACAAGAATAGATGACCCTTTTCATGTTGTTAGGAATACTTTGAGGCAAATAAGGATATAACCTACCATTGAAAAAGAATATTGGGAAGAGGATGTCATTGTAGATTTTCTAGATGAAAATATATGTAGAGATAGGATAAAGTGGAGAGAGGTAATGGGTTTTGAAGAAGAAATTAAGAGAATTGACCCATCTTTTAAGGGGTTCTATCATGAAGAAGGAAATTGGTCTAGATTTGATAAGTGGATTAAATTTTTGATGAAATTATAGCCTAAGTTCCTGAAGAAATAAAGAACAGAATGGATCCTAAGTCTCTTGATCCTGACATTATATTAGAAGTGCATGATGATGAGAAGAAGCCTAGAACCTCAAAATTTTATTAGGGAGGTAGGAGGAAACATAAAATGATTGAGATTCCTCAAAAGAAAAGGGAGAAATCCTTAGAGGTTATGCCAAGGTGTACTCAATACTTCAATCATGCAAGGTGATGATTTATGATGGAATAGCCAAATGTGAATGAGAAGAACGAAAAGAAACTAGAGCTGGAGGCTAGGATGTTAGTGTTAGAAATATAAGAGGAGTAACTGAGAGGGGAGGAGTGAATTATTTACTACTAAAATGAAACCCAGATCCCTTAGATGTCAGTATAAATTATAATCTAAAAATTGAATACTGATGATGCTCAGTAAACATATATAAAATATTGTAACTCGGTAAATGCTAAATGAACTTAGTAATCTATCAACTTTGCAGATCTTAAGATATTGTCAATGATTACTTAATATTAATTTCAAGCATGAAAGAAATAACATGAACACATATGACACCAAGATTTAATGTGGAAAACCAATTTGGAAAAAACCACCAATTGTAACTAGTTACTATTTTTCACTCTTCTGAAGTGAACCTTATTAGGAGCCAACCATGTTAAAGGTTACAAAACACACTATTAGGTGTGACCTTTCTAAAGGATTTAATTACCCTATTAGGAGTGGCCTTGTTAGAGTTCTTTGAAACAATTCAATAGAAGTAAAACCTTGTTAGAGTATTTACAAATGGCTATTAAACCAACTCTATTAAGAGATTTAGATAACTGCTACAATGGTTAGAGTAACAATGAAATGACCTGATTGAGATGCAACTAAATTTCAGATTATATATATCTATTTTGGCTTGTACTAAATCCTTCTTGATTGAATATAGTTTTTCTACTCCTCAGGATATTCTACTTATCCTTCAAATTCCCTTCCTCTTTTTATCTCTTGCAATTCATTTATTACAACTTGCCCACTTTGAAATCACAACTTGACCTTTTAGTTATACCTTTCATATTGTCAAGTCAACTAAAATACAATTTACAATAAATAATATTCATCACCATAGTTGGATAGAACACATAGATAAAATAATTAAGCTACATATTCCAAAATAAGAAAGCCCTTCATTAACTAACAAAGCTCGATAAAAACTAACTTGGAATTGATTTTTTGTGTTAACCAATAGAAGCTTAATTAACACTATGAACTTGTGAAAATCCTTTGGTAATTGAGTGAGCTCAGTCAACATTGATTCCATCAACTTTCCTTCATTAACTAAGTGATCTTTTTTAACACTCTTTTACTGCATGAATTCCTTTGATGCTTGAGTGAACTTAGTAGAAATTGTCTTCTACATAGGAATGCTTGATAGACATGGAAAACTATCTTCACCACCAGAGTGAGCTTTGAATGCACTAACAGACAATTGATATGATATTTGTGTAACATCAAAGGTAACACACAATTAATCAATTGTATCAAATAGATAGATGATAGGATCATACAAGTTAGAAAATTTATGAAAGATGACAACTTCATAAAATAGAAGAGTTTAAGAGATTCCTTTTCAAAATAAAACAAAATTAATTGTCATTGAAATTAAATCTAGGTGACTCCAACGAAAAGGTAGCAAAGATGGTCAAAAGGATAAAGGAGTATGATCTTGAGAGTGAAAAATTAACTGTAGAGAAGGCAAGAGAAATAATAGAGAGAAGTGTCATGATCATCTTTCTATGATGGGAAATCAGTTCTTCATTCTTGCTTGACCAAATAAGAAGACATGAGAAGACAATTTCTTTTGAGGATATAAATAAACATAGAGAATTGAGAGGGTCTAGTTACAACATTGACGCTCAAACTATGGAAATATGGAGCTTAGCTCCAGAAAACAAAAATCCAACCCTCATGGAAGTTAAAGATTCCCCTAGTGGGAATGTAATTTTTTGGAATGCTCACTCTACATCTAGTGATCAAATTTATGGATTTTTGACTTCAACATAATTATTGGAAAATAATAGAATTGATGTGTTACAAGAGAAACTATACACAATTTTTGAGAGATATGTGGATACAAGGAAGCAGTATGAGGAGGAAATGAAAAGGACATATGTTTTAGAATAAAGAAATCTCCAATTGGAAAATGAGTTGAAAACAAAAATATTGGTAGGCCTGCTATTGAGGTTGAAGACAAAGGTGTGTAGACATATGATGATGCATTAAGGAAAGGTGATATAGTAGGCCAACCTATGGTCATTGATGAGGAAAAGCTAGAATCAAGCAAAGAGAAATAAATTAGAATAATACAAAATTTACTAACTCATAATATAGACTGTTTGAAAAACTCCTCACAAGATGTACATAGTAGCTACATTATTTTGTAGGGAGCCAAATATCAGTGTTCTGATGCAATTTCATTGTTATCTCCTTTATTCACAACATGGGGTCCATATACATAATTTTTTTGAAAATATTATACCCATGTTGACACAAAAGGAGTTACCCATTGCAGTAATTATCCTTATTCAAAAATTGATTCCTAAAGTTGAAGAATTAAATGGTTTCTTCTTAGGGAAATTGCATCCAATCTAGAATAAAATGAAAATACTTTCTATAGGGACTCCCATATTTGTTCCCAACATTATAGAAGAAAATGGAAATGTGGAGGAGTGGTAGGAATAGTCATCTTATTTTGATGTCATTCTAATGAATGTGAGATTTGTTGCATGTTTTAACAATGAGGCATATTTCACAATAGTTTACAATATGATTGATTTGTTGTATAAAATAGAATCAAAGATGGGAAAGGTCACTACAGAAGTGAAGGCCATAACATATGTGAAATGGATTAAGTACCTTGACAAAATGAATACAATTAGACATCCCACTTGGCTAGATATTCATACTGATATTACCATCTAAGAGGTCATAGCTAGTATAAAGGTCTTACCCATCCAGAGATAGTGATTGAGTAGTTATAAATCATAGTTGAATGGCAAAAAAGACAAAATAGAGAAAAGAGAATAATTATAATAGGTTGTTAAAATTGTATACATATTCATCTTACAAACACATGCAAAAAAAAAACTCAGACTATACCCAAGGAGCAATGGCCACTTGCCATTTTTGGAACTACTTCCTATCTTTTATCCAAGTAAAAATAAGTTTTTACAAGAGAAACTATCTAAAGTATTTGTTTTAAGGCCCCACCCTAACTTGGCATAGCATAGATATTTACTTGCATCTTGATTTTCGAGACTTTGATATTTTTATAGTCATTCAACACTTAGATGGATAGTGGCTTGTTTTATCTATTGATTTTGATATTACAATATTATTATGCATCTATGATATGATCTATGAAACCTAATATTGTGTATCAAATGGTCGAACACATATGGATGCAAATTTATGACATGATAGAACTAGATTATAATGTGATGTAAAATTTTAAATTGATTATGATGATTTATGATGTGTAGATAAATGTTAAATTGATTATGGTGATTTAAGATATGTAGATAAATTTTAATTTGATTACGATGATTTCTGATATGCAAATAAATGTTAAATGGATTATGGTGATTTATGATATGCAGATAAATGTTAATTTGATTATGATGATTTATGATATGTAGGTTTTGATATAACAAATCAAATGATATATTTGTAATAATTAGGAAAGGTAATTTAATTGAAACATGTTAATATGGATTATGTAACATTTGAAATTGTATGCATTTATGCTATATATTTTATATGATGCCCTTGGACTAATGATACTTGAGTTTAATGTGTAGGAAGTGGAACAATGGTAATTTTTGGAAATAAATGTAAGACCCCTTCCTTAGTACCATATTATAAACCCTAAATAACACGAATATGGTTAGAGCTAGGAAGTGTAAGGGGGTGAGATATCATGCCTCTGTCTCTCATGCAAGATATGTGAATTATAGGTTGTTACCATACACCTTATGATAGAATGATGATAAATAGGTTCTAGCATTTAGGTATGTCATGATTGACATCCTTCTTATTAATATTGGACCTAAAATCTTATTTAGATTGATATACATTGTAGTCATTATCATCATAAGTTTGTATTAAAAATTTTATAAGGTTGGTAAGCTAAGATCCTATGGAATAAAGACTCAAGATTTTATAACTTAGAAACTATGTCGATGGGTTCATTGTGTGTTATGTTCTAATAGGATAGTTTTTTAGGTGGTCATTATGAAAAGATGAATTAACACCTGCCCTTGTGACTAGTAATAATAATTATAGATAGAAATGGTTATCAATTTAGATAAAGGCCTACTTGGTAGAGCTCAACATGATGTAAATATAATAAGTCAATTATTGTACAAGTAGTATTAGATGGATATGTTATAGTGAATGACAATTAAGATGAGGATATAATATATTGACTAACAAACATAATTGGTTTACCTAATGACTGATTGTGACCCTATGCAAACATCCTCATGCCCTGACATTAGTGATTTTGGAGACATATGTCTTATCATGTAATGTCTCATAATGAGAACAAGATAGTGTTAGTAATCAAACTATATTTAACTGAATCAAGTATACTAGTTGTGATGATTATATTTTGGTGGTTTTGATCTAAGGTATGTAATTGAAACTAATTTTGTCTAGGGTTTTGGTCATGGTGGCATTTTACCCTTAAACTAATTACCTTGTTAATGATTAAATAAACCCACTTGGTAAGGGGTAGGATGGGTCATTATCAAAAGGAAATTCGGATTTAGACTTGAATATGGTTTTGAAGGGTCAATAGGTAGTCCCACAGTGTCTTTTATGTGAATATAAACTATCCAAATGATAGTATAACATGTTAGGGACCTAATTTTTACCATGATAGTGACTAGATAGCCTAGGGGAACCCTTTACCAATGCTTCTTCAACCAATTCGAAAATTTGACTTATGATATGGTTTTAACCTTTCCTCAACATTTGGTCAAGGTCCTATGTTTAGAAGGGACAATAGTGTAAGAGTAATTGGGCTTCATGTTTCGCCAAAAATGGAGATAGTGGGGTTGGAGGTCTTCTTAATGGATTTGGACAAACTAGTGGGTGTTCACCCACTCTCTAAGTTTGGAGACAATTAGGGTTTGGAGAGGAAGCTAAGGAGATAGGGAGCTCTTCAACAACTTTCATTACCATTAGCTTGTACAAAGTTTGGTGCCGATTCCATGATCCTAATTGCACTTGCTCATTGTGTAGAATACTTGTTCATATTGTGAATGGAAGTATGTAATGTGTGTGGTGTGGTAATTATTGATACATGTAAATATTGTGATGAATTTCTCTTTCATTTAATATTGATTTTGTGTATGAAATGGTTAGGGGTGTGAAGGCTTCACTCACCTTGGGAAGGGAATAGATGCCTTGGGTGAAGGAATTAGTTGGGCTCAACATTGAAGTTGAGAAATTCTCCTCTTGGAAAATGGTTTTGTTGTTCATGGAGTATGGGCTCCATTGAAGCCATATGCCTTGTTTGATAGCCTTGAAGGGGCATTTGTATCATGGGAGGTATAAGTGTGATGGTGTGATGAGGAGGATGCATTTTGATAGCTGGGATGAGGCATTGTGAAATTGCAAATGTACATGTGTATATGGATATAGAATTATCCTCTTTGGAGAGCCCATCTTCACCCATTGTTTCATGATTCCAATGGTGAATCATCGTGTTAAACCTTGGAGGGCTTGTAAAAGTATTGTGTGAATGAGTTTTGTATGCATTGCAAAATTTTTGAGTGTACCCTATTTTATTATTGTTTCCCCTACTCAATGGATGGCTTCTTAGAAGCCTAGGATTGGAGGTGAGCCTCCATGGTTCTTGTTATTTTTTGTGTTATCTTGGTAGGTTGTATGCTCAAGGGAGCAACGGAAGAAGCTTAGAATGTATCATAGTGTGCGTCTCACAAGAAAAGAAAAGAAAAATTGTCATTTGTGTACTTCATTGTAATGTAGAAATCTCTACCTTATTTTTTCCACTTATTGGGACACATGAGATCACTGAGATTTTGTGGAGCTGAAATTATATCATGGTTTTAGTAATGAGAATTCATATGTACTGAAATGAGAAGTTGAATATCATTGTTTATATAGTTGTAATGTAGGAAGGAACAATTCCAATTAGATTGATCTATTGTAGATATGGAAGGAATTAAGTATATGTTAAATTACATCCCTCTTCTTATACAAGATTTCATAATGGAGTTAGTTCAAGATGCAAGTGTACTATTTGTTATGCTGTAATAGTAAATAAATGAACAAATTGAGTTTCCTAAAGATTCATATATAATATAGGATTAAGTTGACTTGTTGTGAAAATGTAGTATAGATCAATGAGTATGGCATCATTCAATAACTACTCATGTTAAAACATTATACGAATTTCACCATAAGAAATCTAATCCTAATCTAGGGAAAGGTAATTAAAATCAAACTCATGATCCTAATACATTAATTAGCGAAAAGTAAACTAAGTGGAATTGATTTCACAAACACTCATGAGAAAGACAAGTGCTAGGAGAGTGTATTATGTCTCACTAGATTTCATATGGAGAGCAGGAATAATCCCAACTCATTTTACAAACCATTATAATATTCTAGAGAATATTCCTTAGAATCTTTTGCAAAAATAAAATAAAACAAACGGAAAACCATAAGATTAAAGTTCCAAGTTATAGACTAAAGGGAGTAATAACCCATCAATCATGAATAAAGACACATTCATGAGAGGCCTATGACTAGACTTATGTAACTAAGTAACATCATAAAAATAATAATAATTAAGATTTTAAAAAATAAAACATAGACCCACCATGTAAATTCAACTTAGCTAGAGGAAAATAATTGATGAGTATGTACTCCACCACCAAAGAAGAAGGAAAAATATATAAATAATCTTAAAATGTCCCTTGGAAAGTTGATCCACATCAAAAGTGAACCTATTAAAAATAAAGGGAATAAAATATGTTTATTGTTCAAACTTTGCTCAAGGACAAATGGCTTAAACTAGCACTTGCTCCAAAAAGAGGTGCAAGAGGTATGTCGATAGTTTTTTTTTTGTTTTGAAAAGACAAATTGAAAAGACATAAATATAAAACAAATATTTCTAATTGGTAGTGTAGATTATATATATAGAATAGAGGCATATACATTTGACATATCTCTTTGGAGGTAAAAATAATGTAAAACTATAATATTTGATTTAATGCAAGACATCCCACTTCAAGAGTTGATTTGAATTGTACATTTTTAATTTTTTTTTGAAATTATGAATAGAAACATAATAGGAGTCTTATTTGTGGCAAGGCAGCAAAAACCTATATGTTAGGGGAAAAAAAAAAGATAATTCTTAAGAAGTAGACATGAGGAAATTTTAGGAAATGTAGAAGTAGTGAATTTCTAGAAGCAATCAAAAGAGACCTAAAATACCTGAAAGTTTTTTGAGCATTTTTGTGTGTGTGAACACCTTCTTTGAATCCAAAAAGTGTCAACCTATAGAAAATACTAGTGAATTACTTAGGAAGCCACACAAAGACACAAATAAATGAATAACATGGATATGTGTAGAGTGATAGACATTACCATTTTTTGTAGAAGTAGCTCCAAACATATGGTCTTCATGCAAGATTACGTGCAAACATGCTTCTTCTTTCTTTCTAATAATATTGTATAGATTATTTTTCATCCTAAAAAAGTGCTTAAAATAAAAGGAGGGCTCTATACAAAGGCCTTGGATGCATTTGACTCTAGAGATTGTTGTGAAGGTGATTCCTTGTCTCTTAGTTTTACCTATATCAATTGTAGCCCTACCTAAGGTTAGAACTTGTGATTTGTGTATAGTGATAGCCCAAGCTGTGGTTTCCTTGAGAAATGGGTTAAATCATAATGGTTTTTGGGTTTGTAGGATCCCAAGATGGACCTATATAACTATTGAACTCTACTGTGATATATGAAGTCAACAAAGGAGGTTTACATCCTATTGGATACACTATATCTTTTACCTCTTCAAGAGATCCATTAACAAGAACAAAAAAAACCCTGATGTTTATTGTAAGCACAACACATTGAAGTTTACATAATAAAACTTCTATGGTCAATTGGTCATCATCAATCATTTCCTTAAGCTTGTGATATCTATTTATTAAAGTGCATAGTGCAATAGGGACATTGAGCTCTTTTAGCATTTTCTTGTTGTAAAGTGAAACTTGTTCATCAGTAGAAATCAAATGTATTGCATGGTCAAACTCAATCTATTCATTTAAAGTGAGGCTCTTGTTTGTGTGAGTCATTAACAAATCCCAATAATGTAGCATTGGTTCAGCATTGTACATATTGTGTAGTGCTCTGCAAAATTGTATTTGAAGAAAATCATCACCTTCCTATCTAAATATCATTTCTAATGTCACTGCTATAGTCACAATTGTTTTGCATTTGTGTGAGATGCATAGATCAGTTTATCCATAACTAGTGGAAGTTGGGCTAGGTCACCTACAAGAATCATTGACATGCCGCCAAAGAAAAGGTGTTTTTTTTGGGATATAGCCTCACATAGCCTGGAATCAATTTTAAGAAGTAGTTTGGGACCTATGAAGCTCATCTCATCTATTAAAATGTACTAATTTTTTTCATGTCTTCTTGGTATTTTGTTAATGCTTGACCCTAAAGTGATTTCATTTATCAAATTGGGATTTTGAGGGCTACATGTATGATTGATGCATGAATACTGAAAGCTACAATGCCTATGGGTGCAAGAACAAGGAGTGGATTTAGTGCATTTCTTATGCAGCTGATAAGGTATGATTTACCAATTCTAGCAGTTCCTTGTATGACCATATATAAAGATTGCATGGAGAAATTAGATATAGAGTGGTTTCTAATGATAGCAAGTGCAATTTGTTTATGTCGTGATAAAGTGTAACTGTTGGCAGAGACAGAGGTAGAAGAGCCAATAATTGAGCCAACATTTTTCTGTTTATGTATAAATTGAATGGCATGGCCACATGAATTAAAAGGAATGTTATGATCTTCCAATGGATAGTTATGGTCAAAGTCACATTTTCCCAACATGTCAAGATCATTTAGGCTAGAACTACTGCCAAGGCCTAGTTGGGATAGAAATTCCCACTCATTTAGGTGCAATGAATCTTGTATATCCATGTCACTGTTTGAATCATTTTCCTCTTTCAAGATCTCTTCATCTTGATCAATGTAGTCTACATGCCAAACATTATATGTTTCTATTTTTAATTGATTCCAATGTATAATAATGTCATCTTTGTCCACACCTATATCTATGTGGATTTCACAAAAGTGTTTGTACAAAAGCAATTCACTCCAACAAAAGGTTTCAAAATGCTCAGAGTCTTCCTTGGGAATTGTAAAATATTTTAGATACATTTGTATTATTGCTATTTCCTTTCTTATTCTCCATTTACCTCATTTGCAAGATGTAGCATATGTGTATGATCTTTTTGATTCAATTAGTGCAAGTTGTTGAAGCTCAATTGGAAGTTTCATGTATGCTTGTATGTAACTAGTTTCTATTTTGCTACCAATACTCATTTTTCTAAGGTGGTGCAACACTTTTCACCCTACATTCAAAGACATAAAATGATGATTGCAATTCACAAGGGGCAATTTTTGAAGCATGTGACAAGTTTCTTGTGCACTAATATCTCTTTCAAAAAAAATTCAGCCATAAACTTCTGGTATGCTTTAACAACATTGTCGTCTACATTTGAATCTGAGCAAATTCTAGCAAACATTTCAACACAAATCTCACTTCTTATTTTTTTAGATTTTGATGCATACTTAGCAATGTATTTGAGAACTAATTCTCGAGATGTAATAGGTTGGCAATCTATATTTTCTCTCCATATTGATAGCATATGTGGGTTATGAATGTGCAACCTATCATCATTTCTAGCTAGTTCAAAGCATTTGTGCCCTATTTCATTATGGTATAATTATCCTTTTTCACATTATTTCCAAGGTGCTTTATATATATATATATATATATATATATATATCTATATATATATATATATATATATATATATATATATATATATATATATATATATATATATATATATATATATCATTTATTTACCTTTCATGTGTATGCATGTCCTTTCAGTACATTGAGTGTTCCTTTGAACATGATTAACCAACTCTTCATAATCCACTAAAGGATTAGTAGAAGTTATTTCAATTGTATTTAAAAGACATGGATCTTTAGTTGGAGCTCTATATTGAAAGTTGTCTATTTCTATTTTTGAGTGAGGGTTCATAGCTATAACACATTTTTCAAAGAAAATTTTGGCTTCTTCTACTGCTTTAGGGTTTTCCCAATCAAGTGTGTCCATATTTGGAGCATTTTTAATCCAAATGACACCATGTATGTGTGCATATCCTCTATCTATAGTGATAAAGAGTTAAGTAAAAGTATCAACAAATGCAATTTTAAAAATTTATGAAATTTTCTACAAACTATAGTTGTCTAAAAATTTTTTTAAAAATAATGGTAAAAATTAACTTACAGCTACCTTATGTAAATTTACAAAATAAAGATTCAAACCTAATCTTAAACTTGAAAATTGTACAAAATCGACCTAAAGTTTATATTTGATTGAAAAGTTTAATTATTCTTCTATGTAAAAATAATATTTTTAAAATGCCATTCTAGCCTAAAATACATAGACAATAATCACTTGTCAAAATTATTTTGTGCCCAGTTTACCTTGACACATTTTCTTCTAGAATGCTTTTACTTTCTAACTCTTTCCCAAAATTGAAAAAAATAATAAAATATTTCTCTAGGCATATATTTTTCAAACTATGACACTTTATCACAATTGCAGCTTCTATTTCCTAGTAGACAATTTCTAGAAAACATTTACATAAACATATTAGTTTCTTGGCCTAAGCCAAAAAAATAATTCTCTCATGGGCAAATTTTCAAATTCTATCTAGATTTTAAATGAAGCATCTTTTCCTTTAAAATTTATTTGGAGACATGGATGGTCAATTGAACATACAATATTAATGTACTCATAAGCACTTGGGATCACTTTATTCATTTGAGCAATTTGCTTTAAATGCATATATTTGCATGCCCACCATACACCTCAACATATAGCATTAGAAGTAGTGTAAGTCTAGGTTTTCCAATTCCCTTTAATTGATTTAGTTGTTGTCCCACCACAAACCAATACCATTAATTCTTATAAAACTATTCTTGTTTAAATGGAATCCAACTATATCTCACTTGATGAGATTGGATAGATTGAATAGAAGATTGATGACATTAAATAGATTGTATAGAATATTTTTTTGATGCGATTAAAACATTCTCTATCACCTAATGCTATTTACTGGTAGTTAATTTCTTGGCATGAGACAATATCCAATTGCAAGCAATCCCAATGAGAAAGCCTATCAGCTAATAACCCCTGTCAACTCTCAACTAGGAAAAAGGGAAGGTGGGCCATGCCCCACCCTTCCCATCCACACACATCTCTTCTCCTAGGCGCATTTAGTTCATTATTCATGTTAGAAAATATATGAAAGACAAGTGGCCACTTGCCCATCAGTCTCCTAGGTAAGAGAGCCATGTCTACATCGATATTTTGGTTTTTGAAGAGGGTGGGAACTTAGTTTAGGTTTCTTGAATTTAGGAGGAAATTAAAGGAATTAGAGAGCAACGTGATGTAGTCATAGAATAGGGTATTTGAATAGTATTGGGGAACTATTGATAAGGAATAATATAGTTTGGTTAGTGGTTAATAATAAATTTTGTTAGTAGAGGTGTGAATGAACTTAGTAGTAGTATTGCAATAAGTAGTCATAGTAAATGATACGAGTCATCTAATTAATGGAATAACATGATAATATAATAAAATTTCTAGCAAGTTTAAGTAAATTTGTTATAGATAGTAATCTATGCAAATGATGTAGTTGATTTGTCAAGTATAAATTTAAATTCTTAGGTTAAAGGTTTAATTATTAACACATATTTTATACAATATATATAACCATGATGATGGGCCAATTCTAAACATGCATGTGTATGATATCATACAAGATGTAGAACAAATATGTAGGGATTAATCATTTAAGAGTCATCATCTAAAGGTACATGTTGAACATTAAGCATACATTACATAGTGTAACTGAAGCTATATAGTGCCCGATGGAAGATATGGATAATTACTTAATTTTGCACATCTATTTGATTTTAATTACAAATCTAGGTTCTAGAAAGTCTTAAAATGATACTTTAAACATACCATAATTACCCTTTATGATAAGTTGCCAAATTAAATAATGGATATAGTATAATAATATAATTTTATTCTAACCTTGTAGATTATAAATAATTTATGGGCTAGAATAAATAAATTATAAAATTTTAAATTCAAAAATTTAAAAAGATGTAGCTATTAATATTAAATATATAGGCTTAAATAGTTTATTGTTAACCCTACTAATGTCATGCATCTAAATATTCATAGTAATTAACATACACACCATGAAATATACATAATGCAAGATGAAGAGAAATTGGTATAGAAAGATGAACATGATACATATCAAATGAAAGGATAAAGGCAATTATGTACATCCATTTGGGTATGTAGTTAAGTTGTGTCATGAGACGTGACTTAAATTTACACATGGAAAGTTACGAGTGTGGTATATAGTGACAATGAATAAATAAATGAATGATATAGTGGTTGATCCCCAACATGAGTATGAACTTGTGTGTTTATATCCTTCTTAATACAATTCAATTGTGAAACTGTGTTCAAAAAATCAATGAAATTTCTTAGACCCAATGAGAATTATTTACACAATATAATACTCTTAAGTGTGTTACTCATGCTAAATCAATGATTAAAGAGATCATATTCTATAAGAGAAAGTAGTAGTTATCATCCCACACCATACTCCAATGAACATAACCATTACTTGAATACCTAAGAGGAGGTATTTCAAATGACTAGTTAATTGATAACCCTATGGTGACATGCACATGTCAACTAGAGTCTCCTTAAGATTTTTCTTCAAAAAAAAATATTTTGATTTTTCCCTAGAATCTTGGGCATGATAGGAAACAAGTTCCAAACCTATGTGAACATGATTTAACCAAGGAAAATATTTGGAAGAATCAAAAACCTTGTTGTGAAAGTATTTTTCTTCATAAATGTAAGTTTTCTTGTATGTCAAAATCTTTAATCATAAAAGATGCATTGCGGACATGTCATGGTGATGTGGAATATTCTTTTATATGTCACTTGACACTTGTGGACTATTTGTGTAGTTGACATGTCATCTCAGGTTTTGGTCATGGTGGTATTTTATCCTAGAACTAATTACCTTGATAATTAGTATGTAAACCCACTTGATAAGGGGTAGGATGGGTCACAATCAAAGGAAATTCGAAATTGGACTTGGTTAGGGTTTTGAGGGATCATTAGGTGGTCTCAAATTGTCTTTTAGGTGAAAATGAACCACCCATATGATAGTATAACATGTTAGGAACCTAATTTTGACCAAGTTAGTGCCTAGATAGCCTAGGGGCCCCCTTTACCCATGCATTCTTCCATTGATTCGAAAATGGAGTTCTCACATGTGTTCTCTCCCATGTTTCCACTAAATCAAATATAGAAAACTTAGAGGGAGGCAAGTTTGTAAGATGGAGTGACTGGGTTTTTTTGCTAAAATAGTTAGTGGGAAGGCCTTATTAGAGAGCCTTGGTCAAATTAGTGTGTTTTTCACCCACTCGCTAAATTTAGAGACAGTTACAGTTTGGAGGGAGAATAATGGAGCTCTAAAACAACTATCATCAACTTTAGCTTGGACCAAGTTGGTGTTTCAAACCATGTCCATTTACTTTCTTTTAGTATTATATAATTAATCTAAAATCATGGAGTATTTGTCATGGGATCATGCATTGCATTGTAAGTCTTGTATTGTAGATTTTGGTATTGTGTTCTGATAGTGTGAATGTATATTGTGTTCATGTAAATTTCTTGGCTTTCTTTCTTGATTTTCTTGTTTTGATTTGATTGTTGAAGTGATCATGGGTGTGAAGTCTTCATTCACCCTTGGGAGGGAAGAGAAGCCTTAGGTGAACGGATTAGTTTGGATCAACATTGTAGTTGAAAAAATTTACCTCATGATGAGGAGTCTTCTTTCTTTCATGGAGTATGGGTTCCATTGAAGCAATATATCTTTGTTGTTTTGGAAGATACAAGGGGTTTTGTGTGTAAGAAGGATATTTCTATGAAAGCCTTGAGAGGAAAAATGAAATTTCAATATGATGTTTGTATTATGGATATGGCATCTCCTCTTTGAAGAGTCAACCTTCACCCAATGTTTTTATGATTCCAATGGTGAATCAATGTGCAAGCCATGTGAGGGATTGTTTAATTTTATATGGTGTGTTTCAAGCATTTTCAAGTGATGTGTGTGTGTATCCCATTTGGACTTGTTTCCCCTACTTGGTGGGTGGCTTCAAAGAAGCCTAGGATGGGAGGTGAGGCACCATGGTTCCAAGTTTTGTGTTGTGTTGTTTTGAAAAGATGATTCCTATGAAGATATTAGGGTACATTCATGGCAATGGTGAAAACCAAGTGTGTGGAGATACAAATATTCTATGTCATTGTAAATGTGTCAGGATGTTAAGTCTCCATGGTTATTTCATTGTGATGTAAGGAGGGTTATTCTTTTTTTTCTCTTGGCAAAAGTGGACGGGCAACTATATATATATATATATATATATATATATATATATATATATATATATGTGTGTATGTATGTATGTATGTATGTATGTATGTATGTATGTATGTATGTATGTATGTATGTATGTATGTATGTATAGAAAGAACCAGAAAAGAAAACCCAACATCATCACAATATTTACAAGTGACTAACATCAACATTTAAAATCTTATTATATCGATGAACAAAGCTTATACCATCAAAATTCAAAATTTGTCAAATTTTATATTTTCATGCATATCAAACAATAGGCATGGAGGACTCGAATTCAACCAAGATTGTCAACAATTTACAAAACATACCTGTAGTTAGGAAAACTAACCCAAAAAATAGAGGGAAGCCTTTGTGCTATCTTTCTTCCATATCCTCTCCTGAGGCACCCTTAGCAAAAGTGGATGCCAAATTAGGATTGATAGAGAAGCCCCATCCAAAATTTGAACATGTTAAAGGAGCAACCTCCCATATCAAACTTGAGCCTTTAGCTGTGACATCTAAAATGCTAGTAGAAGATGGTGTACACCAAACATTTTCTTTGGTGAAATCTGAGTGAGGAGGCCAAGTAATTTCTTGTCAGACATGGTGGATGAAGCTAGGAACACTGATAGTTGGAATCAACTAGACACCTGGTTGATGAACTGACTGAGTTGGGGGAGCCAAAGGTGTCTTCATATGAGCTGATTTTTCTCATGCTTCAAAAATTGGAATACCCAAAATATCAATCAATGCAAATCCTACTTTCTTAACCTCCTTGGTCAACTGATAACCTAGAACTCATGTCGTGACTTGCAAGGTCTTAGTCAGGAACTGAGGATTGTGCTTTCCAAAGGACTTTTGTAGTGCTTTGAATGTCATCATAGCTTCATTATTCTTCATGAGTATGCTTCTTGGAAATAGTCCACCCACCAAGGTTTTTCTAGACCACAGATCATAACATTACATTTCCCATTTCAACTTTTTTTTTCGGCCCAGTATTCCAATCAAACCACCTTGATAGCAATAATTTCCAACCTTGACATTGATTCTAGGAGGTCCATATCATTAGACATGAATATGGAGACCAAATTTGAATGATATAATACATTTCTTGAGGATACAAAAGAGAAGTCCTCCCCAATGATGGTTTGAATCACATGATGAATGTTGTAGGAATGCACAATGAACATAGTATATAGGACCACATCATTCTAATGTCAGTTGAACCTTAATTCTAAAGTTTTTGGGGAGAATACTTTGATGAAATTGGTGACAAGAATCACATTTCATCCATGAATCATGTGGGAGCGACATTTTGGAAGCAATTCAGATGAGAAGCACAAACAGTCGGGAAGATGAAGACATGAAAAGAGGTCCATTCTTCACATATAAATAAATAACCCATAATACACTCAAAGGAAGTGGAGTACATGCTCTCATGTGAGTAATAAAGAAGATTCCATTAAATTAGAATGCAATTGCAACTTTTGAAGGGAAATGTACAAAATTGATGCCCCAAAAATTGATGAAGGAGCAAATTGTTCTACTGCCATATGTATTTAATTTGATCTTGCCATGTACAAAGAAGCACACATCAAAAATGAAGCAAAATCATACTCAAGTGATGTCAACAAACATGATTCTAAGTAATGAGAAAAGATTTAGTATGATTTTACCATAATCTCACACATGGGAGCCTAATTTATAAAGGCACTAATTAATGTTTGGTACTAAATTTTGGCCCATACTAAAAATGCCAATTTACATAAAGCTTGGTGACCATCAGTCATTCAGCAAACCTTGTCCCCCTAGTGCCATCACACTTCAGTGTGTTGACTATCAAAAGCTCAATTTCCATACCACTACACAGTGCCCTACAGACACACGGTAATGGTAGATCTAAATCACTTGGCAAGATCAAATAGATTGGTCAGTAGTAGGCCCTAGAACACTTAGTAAGAACTATGACCAAATAGCTCAACATAAGCCTCACCCTACTTAACTCAACAAAAACCCAACTGGGGCTCAGTCAACACACTACCACTTAATACTTGATAGACACTCAACTGAGTTAGTCAGTCAAGCTCAAGGAACTCAATCAACACTAAACCTAAGGTTGCACAGTATACACTATGTTCATGTATCTCAATAAAAGTAGACACTTAGTAGACATTAAAATGAGTTAATCAGTGAGGCTCAAGGAACTTGGTCAACATTAAACCTAAGTTTGCATGGTATACACTATGTTCATGTAGCTCAACAAGAGCTTTACCCTACCTTTCTTAACAATTAGTCATGCTCAACAAGAATTTGATCTTAGCAATAGTTGAAACTTGGCAGTAATACTAGTGTTCAACATTGACACAACATTCACTATTCAAGACATTGTAACAAGTAACCAATTATTGCTGGCAGTCCATAGACTCATTAGAGGTCAATTTCTACAAATTTTTGTAGTGCTCCATGAATACTGAAGGTTGTAATGTAAAAGTTATAATCCCATTACAACCTAAGTTAGAGAGATAATTAGCAATTCTATTTCCTTCTCTATATGTGTGTGATAGAATAACCTCTTGAAACTGATCAATTATATTAAAAATTTGTTGAAGCACATACTTGAGTTTCAAAGATGACGATTGTCTCTTGACATAAGCTAAGATTATAACTTGAGAGTCCCCTTCAATCTACACGTGATGAAATTCTCTTTCTTGGAAGAAATTAATCCTAAAAGAAATGACTAAGCCTCAATCATATTGTTCGTTCCTATAGGTAAGGGTGTTGTTGTAATTTCCAACACTTTACCAATGCAATCTCTAATGCATGCTCCCAAGTCTGACTATCTTGGATTACCTCTAGATGCTCCATCAAATTTGAGCTTGAAAAATCTAGGTATAGGGGGTTTCCATTTAATTTTAGATCTATCTATAGGTGTATGTAATTTTGAAGATGTACCAAATCCTAATGGTATGAATATATATTTCCATTCCCTAATGATACTTCCATCCTAGGAAATGATAATTGGATTAGACTTACATCCATTCATACTTGCATTGATAACTTTAGAGATTGATTTTTCAATAATTTTGAGCACACTTTCCATAGATGAGAATTCTTTCATAAAAATCCTCTTATTTCTTTCCCACAAAATTGCCTAAATTACTAATGTAGGTGCACATTTCTAGATTCCTACAAAAAGAGCATTAGGTTAAAGAACTAACCATGCCTAAAAGATGTCCCAAATGTTATTTTTTAGTGGAGTAGAATAATTTTATTTTTTTAAGATAAACATCCAACATTGGTATGCACAATGGAAACTTACAAAAAGATGATCAACTACCTCAAAATCTTCTTTACATACAACATATTTAAAAGGAGTAGCAATATTTAGCCTAACCAACCAATCACTTGTTATAATTTTTTTCTTAATTACTAGCCACACAAAGCACCTAACCTTAGGTAACACTACCTTGTTCTAGTAGAACATGAAGACTCAAGAAGGGGATTTTGCCAACTCAACTTGTTGGAGAAGTTTTTATCCTTCCTTAATTGAATATTTTTCATTCTTAGCCATAACCCATAGTAATCGATCCTCAACCTTTGGCACAAAAGCCTATCTTTCTGAGAAGATAGATTGAAGCTATTGTTTACATTGAGGATCAAGAGGGAGTTGGTCTGGATCTTTCCATATTAATTTTGTTGAAAAAATGCATATTGCATCCATAAAATGAATAACAAGATTACCCCACTCAACTTTTGTGACTCATACAATTTTTGGTATATTTGGCATTGTAATTAGGGGAAGTTGTCTATTCTAAGAATCACCCCAAAATTTGATCTTATCTCCATAGTTTAATTCAAAATAAATGTAGTTCAAAACAATGTCTCTTGATGCAATCATGAAGTCCCAAATAACAGATCCCTTAGGAGGGTCCAACATAGAGAATATTCTATGTGAATCATTATTATCTATGTATTTTTGTTGCATGATTTGACACTATACTAACTGTGATTTAGTATACATGTACCAAACTAGCTTACCACCAAATGCTTTATTCCTTGTTGTCAAATAATGTAAGGAGGGTTATTCTTATTATTGTATATTGTTGAAATTGTGTAAGGAAAGATTGAGAATTTGTATATAGTTTACTTGTGAGGAAATATTCATTGTAAGTTTTCATGTTATGTGATTTGATGTAATATGGAGAATCATGTAAATGAGACACTTCTTCTTATAAATCAATTGGTGGAAAATTTTCATAGTTGTTATATTCCTTTTGATATAGTTGATCCAATTCAAACCATAGATGATTTCATTCTAAGTTTATATGTTATGCATTTGATATAATGGGAGAGAATTAGTATGTTTTGATAGCTCAATGTATATACATGAACATTAGTTCATTTGGATTCCAAGTTCTAATAGATCCTTAAATGAGATAAATGGTATAGTAATATTAACTTACAAATTAAAAAAAATGATAGGGAAGTTGAGTCAAATCATTGGCACTTCATATTTTGGCCTCCTAAAAGAAATATGAAAAATAAACTCTTGACACCAAATTTTACCTTCCTATAGCTGCACTTTTCATTCTCTAGAAAATGTATGGGAATGTGAAAATTAATCCATGCCTATTAGAGAGAAATATAATAATTGGGAAGAATATAATGAGAATCTTCCTTATAAAATATCATTAAAATAATCACTTCATCTAGGAGGTAAGAAGATAATTAAAATAAATAACTATTTAAAGGACAACATATGTCCACTCACTTTCGAATACAAAAAAAAAATCTACCTAGGAAGACAAACCCATAAAGATAAAGTACCTCTGCATATAACATGGAGAAAATAAAGAAAGATCAATCAAAACAAAAATTAAATAAAAATTAAATTTCTAATAACTAGGGGGAAGGTAAGTGATCTAGGAATCCATCTAAAACCTAGGAAAGGAAAGGTTTAAATTATGGGAGTGAGGGGGGACAGTGGTCCCCACCTTCCAAACAAATCATATGGACTCTTAACCCAACTTAGCACCTTGGATGTTGACTTTTGACATGACTTATGGCAGCAACTTTCTCCTAAGCATCTAGTAGATTTGAAAGGTGCAAAGGTTTGAACTTTGATGTCTATCTAATATGTCACATCGAGGGAGGAAGAGTTAGGTGCTTGGGAAGTGGGAGGAGTGATTGGGTGTTGGAAAAGTAGCCCATGTCAATTTTATGGTGTTTAGCTTGGGACTAATGTTGGAAAGACTTTGCAAATAGGTGCATTAGGGTGAGGTAATTAATTTTATGTCTAATCACTATTAGAGGGAGGAAAAACTAGGCACATGACCCCATGGCATAGGAATGCATTTTGGGTAGTAGAGATTTGAAAATATTAAAGGAGGATGGAAGACATGTGAAGGTTTCTAAGAAAGGTTATGTCATTTTATGGAGATTAGTATTAAATATTTGTGGAAATGGTAAAACCTGAGGTGGTATATGGAAAGTGTAGGTGGTGAGTTAAGATAGATGGTAGGAACTTGTAGGGAATAATTGTAAGAGGAGAAGGTAGTTTTTTTTACTGATTTAATGAGTTAAATAATAATGTTTGGGGTTAAGGATTAGATAGTGAACATAATAAAATAGAAATAATAAAAATAATAAAATAAACTAATAAACTAAATATATATATATAAAATAACATAAAATAATGAAAAATAATAATGATAAAATAAAATAGAAATATTAATTATGGATAAATGAGTTCTTAGAAGGTATCATTATATAGAAATGTGGAGGATAAATATTAAAGGATTGATAAATAATAATACATTATAGAATTTGGATAATGAATCAATGATAAATGATTTAAAATACCTAGTTGCAAACATCTAGTTGGCTAAAGTTGTTAAAGGATATAGTGCAAGCTTTTCATCAAAATAGTCCTACTATAATACTTTAGGATCAAAATGGGACATAGAATGTAATAAGATATAGTCTTTTACCTAGGGAAATCATAAAAATACTTCACCAAAGCAAATATGTAACCATTATAACAACATCGATGCAGAAAATGTGTTTCATAACTACATATGTAATGTCTCACTTCAAGGATAGGATGTGAATCTGATATGATAACATATCCTAGCTATTATGTCATAACCTAGATGGTCAATTAATGTTAGGAAATAAAATGGCACCCCCATAGAAACTTGAAGTGCATGATTTGAAATGAAAACAAATTGCTTTCACCAATTAACTTTATCATCTCTAAACTCAGTGATCAAATTAGTATCTTCTAACACCGTCAAGAAAACATGAATTGTTTTCTAGACACTCCATAGTTTAATGGAGCATTCATAACAAGTATAGATCTACACATGTTATCTTTAGTTCACCTTTCAAAAAAAAAATGTTGCTTGTGTTTTTTAGGGCATGACATTTGTATTTATTTTTGAATCAAAGTTTGACAAGTGTGTAATGCTTACCCCTAGTTTACCTTTTATGTTGTATTACCAACTTCTTTTAGGCTAATTTTATGATAATTTTTTATGGTTAGAAGTATTTGGTTACTAGATTTGATTGGATGTTATTTCAAAATCAATTTATAATAAGTGATGAGTTACTTAGTTATTTCATGTGCTCATGATTATTTCGATGATGATATATGTATGTTCATACAATGATTTCAATTATTTTATGATGATAGTTAGATGGATTAGTTATATACATTTTTTATGGTTACTTAGCCCATACTTGCATGTGTATGGTGTACTTGTATGTTATACTTTATGTTTGAAATTTCTAATGTTGTTGAGGGAGGGAGTCATAGTCACCTTTTAGTCAAGATCTACATGATGTAACACTTCCCTCCTTTGCACATTTAGTTTAGATTTATATGTGTATGTGCATGCTCAGGTTTTATGCAAATTGCAGGTACCAGCCATAAACTTTCTTGAATTACCAAGCTGAGTACACCCTATTATAGTATCTCAATGGTAAAAGAGGGGAGATAATTCTTGATTCCAAATCCTAACCCTAATCCAATTGTCCTAGAAAGTAGGAAAAGTATCTAAGTTGTTTACCCATTTGAATTTGTCAAGTAACTTGTGTTCATGATTTTGACCCTAGAGTTTGAAGTTAAATCAAATAAAAATGATTATTTAATGATTTAATTTGACAAAAAAATTATAAAGAAAAATCAATATTGATTGTATTCAATTAAATGAGAAATTAATCAAATAAAAGAATTAAATTTAGAGATTTAATTAAGTCTAATTTTGTTGCAATTATATTTATTTAATTTACTAATTATTATTTACGAGTTTCATTTTTTAAGAAACTCTCAATATTATTATTAGTTAAACTAATAAATATATTATTAAAGGAATCTTGTAGTTTAATAAGAGAAACAAAGAATTAATTTAATAAAGTTTATTTTCATTAAATTTTGAAAAGGTTGCACATGAAATTGAAATATAATAAAATAATTAAGAAAAAGGTTTCACGTGATTGCAAAACCAAAGCGCTAATTGAAGAAAGCTCTTTATTAAGAAATTAGAGCTCATTTCTCCACACATAGATTTGGAGGAGCCAATTTTCGAGAAGAGTGTTTCTAAAAGAAAGAGATTTTTCTTGCGAACTTCGTACATCTATTTGTTTAGCATCAGATTTAGATAGGATCTTGTGGGTTTTTCACATTAGTTTCTTTCTTTGAAATCTCTCTCTTCTCCATGTCTTAATGGAATTGTTTTCAGAATATTTTTGGGTTGAAACACTGATCGATAAATTTACTATTCATTGTTATAGAAACCCTTATTTGGTAAATTTTAGAGATTTGAAATTTGATTGATTAAAATTGGGATGGGGGTTTGGAAAAGAAATCAAAATTTGATATGCAAAATTCGATTGGTTGTTCATGTTTTCTCTATCAGATCTATTATGAAAATTTAATTTAAAAAAATTGTTGATAAATATTACCACAATAAATATTTATTGTGATAATTGTTATCATATATTATTTGCTAGAAATCATGGAATGTTTTTTTTTATGGGGGGCAATTGTTTTATGCTTTTATTTTGAAAAAAGATTCAAAAAATATATAATTTTAAAGAGGGAGATTGGGGGCCATGACTTCACCCACCCCTTCTTGTATTGCTATAGCAATTGGCCATGAAGGTAGTCAAGGCTTCTAACAACATCCAACACTACTATTAACAGTACAACCAATGGGCCTAAAACATTAATTGTATAAATTTGTTTTTAACATGTATTATGATTATTAAATTTTGTGATTAGAAGGTTTTATAATATATTTAATGTTAAATATTTATTAATATGATTAATGTTAAATAGTATTTTTAATTACTAATTTAAGTTATTATTTCATTTTAATAATATGTAATATATATATATATATATATATATATATATATATATACACACACAAAGTTTAATTAATTATGAGTTTTGGGATTGGATTTTAGTTTTTAATTCAACTAGGTATAATCAAATTATTTATTTTAAATCTAATTTTGATTTAATTTTATAATCTTTGGTCTGTAAAAAGGGAAATTTGTAAACTTTTGTAAATGGATTTTTAGGGATACATTTTTAAATGAAGTATGAAAACTTGAACGTCAAAATCATGTGTTTTCAAAACAAAACAAAATCTATGAAACTAATCTTGATATGATGTATGTTTTTATTTTGTGTTGGGTTTGGGGTTGACATAGAGACTTAGAGTGTTGACTAGTCAAGATGTTTACTAGAGGCTTGGGGGGTTTTCCTTTATGATGTTGTTATGGTTATTATTTGGTCATGAGCTTTTATACCCAACCATGGTCATGTGTCACATATTTTATATGATGAGTTTTGATTAGTGCTTATTAGTACTTTCAAGTTTCCTATATAGAACTGAGGTGATTATTGTGATTTTCTCCATGTAACCATTGAGTTTAAATTAGTGGTCTTGTGATGCTTTCAAGTTGCTTAAATAGGATTGAGGTGATTATTTTGATTGGTCTTTGGGTTCTTTTTAGTTTCTTGTAAAGGGTTGGGCTGAATATTGTGATTTATCTTTAGGTGTTTTCTAGTTTCTTGTAAACGACCAAGGTGAATGCTTTATTTGATCTATAGGTTCTTTTTAGTTTCTTGTAAAGAATTGAGGTGAAAATTGTAATTTTATGAGTTGTACATTTTATGATCTTAGGGTAGGTAATCTATGTGTACATTGGGAAGTGGCTTGCAATTGGAGGCTAGTGTAATGAACCAATTTGGGATGAACTTTAATTCAATCACAATTCTAATAATAATGGAATCGACTTGGTGACAATTCCTCAATCTAATCAATATCAAAGATTAAACAAGTATTTGATACATATAGTGTATGTATGTATCAAAGTTAAAAGTGTGATAATAGTTGAGTATTTGATCTAATATCAGTGGTAGTGATAATCTAATGTTGATTATTGATCCTATATAGTGATCTACAAGACCAAGTAACTGCTGTCACTAATTTATCATAATCAAGATGCAATACTGGTTTGAAGGTATTTGTTGTTTCTAGTATCTGCCTTATGTAAATGTGATATGATTGGTGCTCCAAAATTAGAAGATGGGAACCAAATGTGCTTGACCACAAATAGGGGTGACCTGATTTCAATGTGAGAAATGTGTTGATATTTTCAACAATGGCATTACTTGAGAAATTGAATAATCCTATAATACCAATGGCTTAAATTGTCCCTGAATGGTACTACAACCCCAATGAATTGATTTGTGTGCTAAACATTGGTCACTGATTTCTTAATACTAATCCATCGGTACTTCCTCTTCACTCTACCTCCCCTTTTCCCTTGATCGAGACCCCATACTTGTACCTGTGTGAAGGTTTCCCATCAGTGGTGCCAACTTTTCTCCAATTGTTAAGCTCGTTTGTTTATTTAATTAGTTTTTATCCAATTGTAGTCAATTTGTATTTGGAAATACTTTGACATATTAGATTGAGTTATATATCATGTTTGTTATTAAATCTATTATATGATATATTGTAGTGTTATCCTTGGATATGTTCTTCCCATTATAAAATTATTATTGTTGATATTATTTATAATTAAGATTTTTATGTGTTATAACTATTATATATCTCATAGACTATATATATTATATTGACTAATTTGTTAATCAATTTATTTTCATTAATTATTAATAGTATATGTAATAATATTTAAATACATTATAATTTATTTTATTAGTTATTTAATTACTAAATCTTATAAATGTGGGGAGATGATATTATATTATCTATATATATTGTTTTATATTTTCAAATATATCATTATTATAATGGATTATAATATTATTATTCTTAATTATTATCATTATATAATATGTTATTTGAATGTTCATATATTCTTAAATTTGGGCTCATGACAACTAGAGCCCTAAAGAGGTTGCCTAGGTAACTCATTGTAAGTTGTTTTAGTAAGTGATAACATTTCATTAAATGAGAGTAAAATGAATCAATAAGAGTCATTTTTTTTCCTTGGCCATGCCTTGAGTGCTTGTACAAGCTAGATGGGAGTAGAAAGAATGCTCGGTTGTGATCTTGCTTCCTTAGTATGCCTTATCTATATGAAAGGAACTAATGTTGCATAGAGACACTAGGGGGGCGATGTCTAGAGAGGCTACAAGGGTAACCTTAGAGTTGGCTAATTAGATGACACTTGCCAACTTGTATAGTAGATTTCCTACGTGTCTTTGTTGCCTCTAGGTTTAGATTTTACTTGTGTCTTGGTACCTTTGAGATAGTTTTCTTCTCCTTGACATAGATGTTGGTTATGACTTGTGGATTGATATCTGTATGGGAGTTGAGTTTATCTCCTTAGCATAGTGGGAGTGGGCCATTTAGGTTCCACAAGATTAGGTGGTAGTGCATTTCTCTTATACCATTGAGATCTGACTTTTGGATGACATTATTAGATGTACGTATGCAATTATTCCTTTCTTTCTGATCTTGTGTTTTATGATGGATGGTTATACTCAATTGTATTGTATTTGATTTTCAGAGATCTTATTAGATGATGTATTTTATTTTATTTATGATGTATATTGTTTGAGCTTTTCATATCATGTGACATGTACATTAGATGATTATGCATTCTAATTATGTCAAGTGGCATCCTATGTAATTGTATATTACTTTTAATAGATTTATACTTGTGATTATTCTTTGATGCGGATATATATATATATATATATATATATATATATATATATATATATATATATATATATAATTCAACATCATGGGACCCTTAAGAGATGTAATCTGTTTATGATGGTTTTATGTATGTGAGTTATTGCTTCTGCTATATTATTTTTTGTTGTTATTATCTTAAAAAAAAAATGTTTGACAAACTTTGTGAAACTTCAGGTTAATTTATTTTTGATTTCCTAGTGGTGCATTACAAAGTTTCCTCCCATTTGTAACTTATGTGCAATCCTTCTCTTCTAAAAGGATTTCCAAGATATGGAGTGAGGGTTTTAATTCTATTTTCTTTTAGTGCTAATGCTATTTATAGTTAGTCCAAATTTTGTTTCAAATATATGTTGTTTTAAATATGTATTTCAAGAACAAGGTGATGAATAAACAAAATACCTATCATATTCTGAGTTATAATTTGATTTAGGTATCAGATAAATGTATCATTCTCAAGAATATTAATACAAAGAGGGGAATTACTAAATATATGTATCCTGAGTTTCTATCTCCTTTTTCATAAACTTATTATTTTGGGACTAATTGAGAAAATTGTATTTTAGTTTAATGCAGGTTGGATAGGTTGTATATCAATTCATTGTTGCTTTTAATTCAAGCAATTAAATAAAAAAAATGGTGAATTGATAGAGTTTCTAAGTATATGGGAGGGATATCATAAGAATGGAATTTAGGGTTAACATTGTTGGAAATATTAGATAGGCTAGGTTACTATGAGGGGAGGGGTGAATTAGGAACCAATAAAACTTATTCTTATTTCACCAATTAATCCTTCATATGTATTCTGATCTAATTGCATGAAATAAAAACTTGAAGTATTAAAACATTCATAACACTTTGACACAAGATATGGTTACCCTGAAACTTTCCAAGTATAAAGTGAAATTGGGGTGGGGATGGTACCCACATGATTTAGTAATGCAATATAAAGTTGGCCGATTAAGGCTTACAATGATCACTTCTGAAGATCTCCCCTATTAGGAGCAATAAGGACTTCTAGGTCCACCTTGTGGAAGGATTTACAAAACATACAATGAAGTATGCAGTTGGTGAAGAGATTTACAAAAGATTGTTAAGTCTACCTATGAAAGGATTTAACTATTCCACCTATTAGGATGAACTAGTGGCTTATATTTGATCTACAACTTTGATTTACTAGTTAAGATTCCTTTAAAGTGTAATGATCACCTTGATGTGATAGATAAATCATTGCTACTCCTTATAATTCTTCTAGCCTTCTTATATATTACTTATACTCTCACATATATCTTCTATTATTCTTACATCTTCAAAATCATGTTTGGATATGATATAATACATTACATATATACCAATCCAAAATGTACATCAAAGTTAGCTACAATAAAAATTTCACCAAAATACATAAAGTCAGCCTAACTATTAGTACTTAGGTTCTGAAGACTAACTTAGTGAGGTTCTAATACTTGCCAACCATTATCCACACTTGATGTTGAAGCCCATTTCACACTAATCACTTCCAAGTAGTTTGAACTCGGTTAACACTAGTGACTTGGTGAACACTACGAAACTTGGCATATAAACTAAATCACTTAGTTCACACTACATAGCTTGGTCAACACTATTACTATGAGCTTGATATATATTGAAATAGTTGGTTGAACATCCTATCTTGGTCAACAATAGATTCACATCATTAATGCTACAAACTTGGTAAACATTGGAGAACTTGGTTTGTACTATGCAACTTAGTAAAAAGTGTGAAGCTTGACTTAAACTGATAATCATCAACTTAGTGGATACTTCTTAGTGAGAACTAAATGCTATTTCTAAATCTTGGCAGTAATTGCATAACTTGGTAGAACCTAAATTACTTGGTTAACAATGTAAAGTGCAAGATTAGCTCACTAGCTACTAACCATTTGATTAAGTGTGTATCACTAATAAAAAAACTTGACTATAATTTCAATAATCTCTCTATTTGGCATTAGTGACAAAAAAACTTATCAATCAAAATTGAATTCTCAAAATTTAAGTTCAAAACAATCTTTATTCTCCATCCTATGTGCTCAATTTGGTAACATACTTTGTTTTTGATATTTTTCAAAATTGGTTTTGTAAGAGATGTTTTTTGATTATCAATACATGTGTATATATAGTATTATGATGCTCCCCCATACATATATATAAATTTTACTTACTATACACCACATGTCTTTATGTCTTTATATTACATCTTCTCCTCCTTTATTACATCTTCTTATTTACACCTCTTTTTTGACATTAATGACAAAGGTATATACTACATGGTAATGCCAAAATGTGACAATAAGTTGTAATGTATCTTGAAAATCAATGACATTGTCTTGTTCCAGTTTTCTTGTAACAACTTACTTATATGTAATGCAATCTATGCTTCTGTTGATAACTCCATCATGTGATCAACTATGGAGAAGTTATTATCATGGATGAGAGTTTTGGCATGTGCAATGTGTTTTTGCAATGCATCCATATTTGAAAGAATCATGCCTTGAATGTCTAAAAGAATGGCCCTAATCCTAGCTTCTTCTCTTAATAATTTTTCCTACATATTACTAAAAAAATTTATCTTTGACTAATGAGGAGAACTGTAGCTTGGGTCAAGTGAAAACTAGTGTGCACTTGCCTTCAAGTCTTCATCTATCTTAGATAGTTTATCTTTTATTTCCTTAGTGAAGATAGATGTACCACAAAACTTTCTAAACAATGAAGTAACATTATTGGCAGAGGTCTCCAATGAGTTTAAAATAGTAGGCAAGTCTACTTGATATATTGCATAACTAGCTCCAATACTTTGTTTTCAAATTTCTTCTCTACTCTTTGCAAAAACATTTCTTGCCCATTCATATATTCATTGAAATTCTAAAGAACTTCTTCTAACTAAACCAAAATAGGTTGAGTATTATCAACCTTAGTACTGAGTGCATTTACAAGTATGTTCTTTGCATCTTCTAGCACTTGGTTTTCACTATTTTTCTTCTTTCTAAGCCTCTACTGCTTAGCTTTCTTCTAAAATAGTTCACCTACTATGTGCATTTGATTAGGATTTAGAGTAGAGATATCAAAATTAGGGATAACTATATCCTCATCAAGATCAATGTCTTATTCTTTTCTTTTTTCCTTGCTTGAAACTTTGGTATTTGGTTGAGGCTTTATCTCAACTATCCTTGTACTAATTATTTGTACACTTTGGATTGTATCAACAGTAGAATAGAAGGACTAGAGAAAATAAAGTAGATATTACATTGATAGTAGAAATACCTAGTTGTTGTGTACCCAAATTTGATGAAGGAGGAGGCATGAGCTACTTGGTAGATGAAGTGTTGATCACTTTAGTCAATGTAGTACTTAGCTAAATAGGTACAAAGATTGGTTGGTTTCTTTTAATTGTAGTGGTTGCCACAACAAACTTAGAAGAATCTTTCTCAAGGTTTATTTACTTAAGTTTTTTCTCAGAGAGTGAGGAAATGAGGCCATAATAGTTACTACAATCTTCTTTGGGTCAGTTTCCTCAATACTTTAAATCTCAGGGAGATTCTCCTAAGTAGCTTCATGTTCTTTCTCTTCCTCATCTAGATTAACATCATCTTTTTCTTCCTCATCATTAATGACATTTTCATCTTGTCATCTTCATCGTCATTTTATCATTGAAATGAACAATAAAATCATTCTTTTGATGAAGATTGTAGATATTTTTCCATGCAATTGTAGTTGACTTCACCACATATTCAATGTTATTCACCAATATCATGCAAGTGTGGAATTTCAAAGTAATTTTTTCTTCATTTTTCTTTATGGACTCTTTTTCTTCATTATCATTAGACTCGGCATGATTTTCCTAAGAGTCTATTCAAATATATCCTTTGTAGTCTTCTTAGCATATTCCAATCTTGGTTTGATTCTTTACATAAGTTCATTGGAAATTTTTTACACAAGTTGATTAGGTGAATATTTCCATTTGCCTAACTTGGACATAATCATGTCTTCAACTTGTTTCTTCTCAATTACATTCCTAGTCTCATACCTAAGAGATTTAAAATTTTCAATGCCAACTCTTGCATCAATCTCTTTTAATTTATTCTAAAATGTAGGTAGAGGCCTTTTGAAATAACATCCTCTACTTATTTACCTAATTTTACCTTCTTTCTTGATCTAGATGCTCTTCTAGTGAATACTATAGTAGTAAACATGGTAGTTCTAGTTATGATAACCTTAGCTTTCTTTTTGGATGGCTCTTCTTCTTCTTCTGATTAGTTTCTTCTTCCTCATCTTCTACATCATCTTCTTCCACATCATCTCCTTTTCCTTCTATCAATAGGAGAGTAGAACTTACTTGCCTCAGTTTTACTATCCTCTTCTTTCCTTTCTTGAGGAAGCTTTATTTCAAGTTCTACTATGGATTTGGCTTCATCATAAGTACCAAAATATGTAGCTTTGGGATCCATATGTTCATTCAATAGTGTCTCAATCATTTCCTTGGTCTCATAAATGTTAACCTCGTAGCTTAGAGGCTTAAGCCACACCACTCTAGGTTTGACTACTTGAATGTATACATTATCATAGTCCACCATAAAAAAACATCATCCTTGTAATCTTATACAAGTTTCTTAGGAATTTTGAATCTTTTATTCATCTTTTCCTTGAATCAATCAAAATGATTATCCATGATACTAACAAAATTCTCACCCAACTTTTTCTATATACTCATTAATCTGATATAATATTGGTAAATCTTTTCTCCATATTACTGAGCCTTTTGAAGCAAAAAGTTTTTGCACTTGAAGAAGAATAAATAAGTTAAAAGTGAACCAAACTTGCATGGGTAATTCTTTGAAGTTCTATTGCTCTCAATGTTCTTGTTGTTAGAATTCTTTTAGAATAACTGAGAGGGGAAGTGAATCAGTTATTCAAGGTCCAATAATTTCCAATCCAAACTTTCTAATAAAAAAAAGATGAATCGGAAGTACTATCCCTTTTAATTTCTTATCATGGATGCAATTAAACATTAAACAATCATGAAAAGTAAACATGCATCACACCATAACACAAAGGATTTTGATGACCTAGAAACCCTCCAGGAATAGAAGGTAAAATTGGGGTGGGGACGACACCTACAAAATAACTATGCAATTGATTTCAACTACTTCTGATGGTTTTCCCTGTTAAAGGTTTTACACACTATTAAATGTCACCCTGTTAAAGGATTTTTACACTGTATTAGGAGCGTACCTTGTTAGAGGACTTAAGAACATTCAACTTAGAATGACACCCTATTAAAGGATTTACATAGAATTGTTAGGCCCACCCAAGTCTATGGGATTTACAGTCACCTTCTCAAAAGAATCTTCTATCCCACTCTAAGGATCTCCTATCCTTCTCCTAATGATCTCTTATCCTTCTCCTAGGGATCTTCTATAATTTTCTTGAAGCTTATCCACCTAGCTATTAAGCTAACCCAGCAATGTAGGATTTCAATGTCTAATACAATGGTAAGAGAGTATTAGAAAGGTTTTGACCTAATAAAGATTGCAACTTTAACCTTGCAAATTTTAGATCACTCTTTAGTTATTTTCTTTGCTTGGCTTTTCTCCCTTGCAGTGCTGACATCTTGTTCACCCTTCAAGATCTATCTCCTTGAGTTCTTCCACTCATTATACCAATGCACTTTATGGTCACTTGATCAACTCAAAGTCTTGATGCTCTGTGCTTACTCCTCATGGTGTCCTCTTCTTGACACTTTACACTAGCCTTCTCTTGTCTTCTTCACATGACAACTCTTATGATCAACTCCCTCTTACATGCACACTTGATCTCTGACCTATAACTCCTTATAAAGAAGTTTTGTTTTTCATTTCCCTCTCAAATCTTTATTTGATCTGAGAAAATGATATTGTTTTCCCTCCAAATTACTTCTTCTAGAAACTTCATGATAAGTCCACTAGCATTCACTTTGAATTTGTTTGCATGGTTTACATTAAATTTTCTGACATCTACTCATCATCCTTATCATCCAAATAATTCACAAAATTCAATGTAACAAACTTATCTTTACTAATCTGGAAAATCTTTTGACTTAACAAATAATTTAGCAACTTGACATCATTGATTTACTAACGCTCGACACCTAAACAATTACTTGGCACTTGAACAATCCTTTGTTACTCGGCACTTGAAAAATTATGTGTTACTCAGTACTTGAACAATCACTCAACACCTAAAGGATTGCTCGACACACACTGTAGTTGAACTTGCTCAGCTTCAACTAAGAATTTTCTCGGCTTTCTCAAATGAACTTAGTTAGGCTTTACAAATGACATAGTTAATCCTTACATTTTTTATGTGTCTCAGTGTGTCCATCCTCTTAGAGTATGTTAGCAATACACTATTTCATCAATGGCTTAGCTGATCCTTATACTTCATTAAAACATTATAACTTCAACCTTTCTCTAGGTGCTTTAGTTACATCTTATTGATTGCCTCCTCCTTGTGCATCAACCATTTGATAGTATTTGGATCACTTAAGAAATTGCCATCCCTGCAAGTAGAAAGTTTGACATCAATGACAAAACAATGATTGAAAACATTCTTTAGCTGTTCCATTATTCTTCATTCATGATCTTTTCAATCATTTCCAACAATCTCCCTCTTTTGCATTGATGGAAAACCAAATTAATCAATTGATTGAGTTGATCAACTTAGTTACCACCAAAATTATATACCAAACAGAAAACTTGTTGTCATTACATATATTCCTCTTTGTATCATGTCTTCCTCTTTTTCTAATACAAACTAAATCCTTTGTTCTACTTCTCCCTCCTTACTATTGCATTCTTACTACGTATTCCTGATCCTTCCTTCATAGCTGCTTGTTGATTAGTTTCTTATCTCTTCTAGATCTCCCTCTTTCATCTTTTCTTTCATATATTCTCATACTTCTCCATATCTTTACCTTTCGTTGATCAATTTCTCACAAATCTCCCTCTTTGACATAAATGCCAATGATGTAACATCTTTAAAATGCTAAATATAAGCTTTGCATCTCATGTTTTCTCCCTCTATCACCATGCTTGTGACTGTTCTAGAATTTCTATTTCCATTGTCATCCTCTGCATCATTCTTCTGATATTGCAAGGATCTACTCCTGTTGATGTAGGGCAGCTTCTTTGTTACTTTAGATTGCTTGAGTTATGGGCATTACCCCCTACTTGCCTCTAAGATATTCATAAGCATCCTTGGGCAATGGTTTGGTGAAGATATCTATGATTTGTTCTTTTGTGTGAATGTACTCCATCTTCACTTGTTTTTCTTCCATCAATTCTCTAACATACTGATACTTGATTGCAATATGCTTAGCTTTTGCATGCATTAGTGGATTCTTGGATATGTTTATAGAACTTTTATTATCACAATATAGTATCATAGGTTTGGTTACCTCTTCTTTCATTCCTTTCAATAGATGTTTAAGCCATACAATGTTTGTGCAATTGATTGCTGCTGCCACATATTTTTCTGCAGTGGACTGAGATGTGCATGTTTGTTTCTTGCTAGGCCAAGTAACTAGGATTTTACCTAAAAATAATGCTCCACCACTTGTGCTTTTTTCATCATCAATGTTACCTCCCCAATCTACATCTATGTATGCATTGAGCTCAAACTTCTCATTCTTTTTGTAATATAGGCCAAAATCATCAGTTCCTTTGAGATACCTCATTATCCTTTTTACTACCATGAGATGATTTTCTTTAGGATTAGTAGAAAATATAGCCACTATTCGAACTACTAATGCTATGCCCAGTATGCTATGTACAACATATTGTAGTTTTCCAATCATGGATCTATACATTGTTTGATTGACTTCAGCTGATTCGTTATTTTTGGAAAGCTTATGTCCTATTGCCATTGGTGTGCTGACAGGTTTGGAGTCATCCAATCCAAACATCCTGAGTATCTCTTTGATGTACTTTGATTGTGTCTTGAATATACCATATTTTAGTTGATGTACTTGTAATCCAACATAGAGCTTGAGTTCTCCAAACATAGGCATCTCAAGCTCATGTTTCATTTTGTCAGCAAAGCTTTTGCAAAGTGCTTCATTTCCTCCAAAAACTATGTCATCCACAAATTTTTCAGATACAAGGATATCCTTACCTTCTTCTAATTTGATGTACATGTTGCTGTTATCATTAGTTCTTTCAAATCCTATTTGCACTAGATACTTTGTGAAGTCTCTCATACCAAGGTCTATGGGCTTACTTTAATCCATATAGAGCCTTATGTAATTTTCATAACTTGTTTTTGTTATTTTCATCAAAAAATCCTTTTGGTTGCTCTATGTAGACTTCCTCCTCAAGTATACCATTTACAAATATGGACTTAGCATCCATTTGATAGACATTAAATCCTTTAAGGGCTACATATACCAGTAAGGTCCTTACTCCTTCCATTCTGGCAACTAAAGAAAAAGTTTCTCCATAGTCTAGTCCTTCTTCTTGTGCATACCCTTTACAGACTAGTCTTGCCTTGTTCCTTGTGATTTCACCATTCTCATCTAACTTGTTTCTAAACACCCACTTGGTTCTAGTTACATTCTTGTCAACTAGTCTTGAGACTAAGGTCCATTTTTTGTTCTTCTCAATTTGTTTTATTTCTTCTTTCATAGAATTGTACCATTTATCATCTTTTATGGCTTCACTTACTATTTTTGGTTCCATTTTGCTGAGTAAGCATGTTTCACTTCTGATTCTATTCCTTGTCATTTGTCCTGCCTCTTTATTTTCAATAATTTGATCTATGGCATGATGTCTTCTTACATACTTTGCCAATATTGGTTTTTTCCTTCTTTGCATGTTTTCTCTTTCAGAATCTGAACCTACATGTGTATTTTCATTAGATATTTCTTCATTTTCTTCTTGTTGAACATTCTTTGTATTCTATAGCTCAGCTTTTGAATGTGTCTACTACTCAACATTCACTATCTATGACTCAGTAGATATTGGATTTTGTTGTTGATTGTCATTCTGAGTTGCAATTTCACCATTATTAGGTAAACCTTCATAAAAGTATACAAAGGTCTTGTATTCTTCTACTTTCTTGGTGTTCTCAACACTTTGAACTTCTGTAAGCTCATCAAATTTCACATTTGTGCTTTCTACTACTTTATTAGTGTTAACATTCAAGCACTTATAAGCTTTGCTTCTAGCAGAGTAACCAAGAAACGTGCCTTCCTCACTCTTTGCATCAAACTTTCCATTTCTAAACTCTTTATATATATAGCTTTTTCATCCAAATATTTTGAAATTTTTTACATGAGGAGAATGTCCATACCATAATTCAAAAGGTGTTGCATTTGTACCTTTCTTGACTCGAATTCTATTGAGTGTGTAGACTGCAGTACTTACAGCTTCTCTCTAGTACTTGAGTGCAAAATTTGTCTCCGTCATTAAGGTCCTAGCATATTCAATAACTAATATATTCCTTCTTTCTGTTATACCATTCTGAGGTGGAGTCCTAGGTGCTGATGTCTGCCTTTTGATTCCTCTTTCATTGTAGAATTCTTCAAATTCTCTTGATGTGAATTCACCTGCTCTATCAGATCAGAGACATTTTAGAATCTTTCGAGTCTCTTTCTCGACTCTATCCAAGTACCATTTGAACATTTTGAATGCATCTAATTTTGGTTTCAAGAACATGAATCTCATCATCCTTGAATAGTCATCTACAAATAGCATTATATATCTATCACCTTTGTAGCTTTGTACTTCAATAGGACCACACAAGTTAGCATTAACTAGCTCTAATACTTCATTAGAAGTATAAGCCTGGCTTTTGAAGGTTGACTTGGTCATCTTCCCTAGTTGGCATTGTTTGCACATGGTGTTATCAAGCTTCTTCAACTTTGGTAGACCTCTAAATTTTTTCATTTTTTTGATGCTTATTAGATTGTCAAAACTTACATGACATAGCCTCTTGTGCCATAGCCATACATCATCAGTTTGAACAATGAGACAAGAAGCATCTTCCATGTCTAGGTAAAACAAATTACTCCTAGTCTAATCACGTTTTCCTATTAGACTTCCTTGAGAATCATAAATCTTAGCTACTCCTTTTTCAAATTCAACCTTGCATCCTATGTTGCCTAACTACATGAGACACTTAACAAGTTATAATTCAAGCTTTCAACATAGTATGCATTATCACATGATATCTTTTTACTAAGCTTGATACTACCTTTCCCTTTTATATGACATGGTGCATTGTTACCAAATCTAACACTATTTCCTTCATATTTGGTAAAGCAAATGAACTTACTTTTATCTCCAGTCATGTGATGAGAACATCCACTATCTATGATGGATTTTTTATTCTTGTTCATGCAGGTTACTAGGGCAGTTGCTTCATCTTCATCTGATTCATCTTTCATAGCCAAATAGACTACTTCATCATCATTGTTATCAGAGTCTTGTTCAACAATGTAGCATCTTTTGCCTTTACCTTTGTAGTCTTTGTTGTCCTCCTTTTTGTTCTTGAAGCTTCCTCCATCCTTGTAATTTTTATTTTGTGTGCATCTAGCTGCAATGTGACCAACTTCATTACAATTGAAACAAATGATTGGCAGCTTACTTTTGAATTTGCCTCTTCCTCTGTGAAATCTTCTTGCTAGTAATGCCTCCGATTGGTCTACATCATCTTCATCAATGTTGTTGTCCCTAGATACATACTTTCCTTTTCCACTCTTTTGCTTTGTTTGCACCTCCTCATTGTCTTTTATTGTCATCTTGGCTTTGAATGTAGATTCAAAGTTTTCTAGCTTGTAGTTGTCAAAGTTGGATAGCTCAAAGGTAGTGAGTCTTTCCAATTATTCATTCAAATGATAATGTGTTGCCTAGTACACACCTTAACTCTTGGATGGCTGATACTCTTATAGCATAGATAGGAAGCAAAGTTCTCAAGTATTTGCTACATACTATTTCTTCTGCTAACTATCCTCCTAGGCTTCTTATGGCACTTACCACTTCCTTCATCCTTGCACCATATTGAGCAACATTTTCTCCTTCCATTTTCATTTCATCAAACTTTCCTCTAAGGCTCTCTTTTTTGGTTCGCTTGACATTATCATCTCCTCCATAGATTCTTGATAATTTTTCCCACATCTGATGTACAGTGCCACATTCTTTGATGTCATCATACTTCGCATAGCTTAGTGCTGAAGAAATATCTAACATCGCTTGATTGTGCTTCTTCTTCTTGCTCATGTCATCTATTGTGAGGGGTCCTGCAAGGTCTACATGATCTACTATGATTGAGGTCTATGCATAGTCACCTATTGATCCAAGGTGTAGCTTCATAAAACTTTTCCATGCAACAAAGTTGTCTTTGTTTAGCTTGGGAACTTCTCTCTTGGATATCTTGATCTTGTTGTTGCTAGTACCTTGAAACAAATTAGTAGTGTGCTCTGATACCAATTGTTAGAATTCTTTTATAATAACTAAGGGGGGGGGGGGGGGGGGGGCGTGGTGAATAATTTTTTCAAGGTCCAATAATTTCCAATCCAAACTTTCTAATAAAATAGAGATGAATCAGAAGTACTATCCCTTTTACTTTCTTATCATGCTTGCAATTAAACATTAAATAATCATGAAAAGTAAACATGCATCACACCATAACACAAAGGATTTTGATGACCCAAAAACCCTCCAAGAATAAGAAGGTAAAACTGGGGTGGGGATGACACACACAAAATAAGTGTGCAATTGATTTCAACCACTTCTAATGGTTTGCCATGTTAAAGGCCTGCCTTGTTAAAGGCCTGCCTTGTTAAAGGCTTTACACATTGTTAAATGTGACCTTGTTAAAGGATTTCTACACCCTGTTAGGAGTGTTCCCTATTAGCGGACTTAAAAATATTCAACTTAGAATGCCACCCTATTAAAGGATTTACATAGAGCTATTAGGACCACCCAAGTCTATGGGATTTACAGTCACCTTCTCAAAAGAATCTTCTATCCCACTCTAAGGATCTTCTTTCCTTCTCCTGAGGATCTCTTATCCTTCTCCTAGGGATCTTCTATCCTTTTCCTGAGGCTTATCCACCTAGCTATTAAGCTAACCTAGCAATGTAGGATTTCAATGTCTAATACAATGGTAAGAGAGTATTAGAAAGGTTTTGACATGATAAAGATTGCAACTTTAACCTTGTAGATTTCATATCATTCTTCAGTTCTTTTCTTTGCTTGGTTTTCTTCTCTTGCAATGTTGGCATCCTGTTCACCCTTCAAGATCTGTCTCCTTGAGTTCTTCGACTTGTTATACTGATGTAGGCAAAAGAAGAATAACTAGGGCCAAAGGCTCATCCAGCTATCCAAACCACCCTGCAAGAGTTAACACAATGGAAGAAAACACAAGTGGAAAGCAACCAAAGGAGGAGGAGAGGGAAATACTTCTATTGTTTCATCAAAATATCTTCATACATGCCCAGCTGTGAGGCCTTCTAGGTTTTGGCCAATTACAATACATTCACATTCAAAGATCCAACCATAAATTCTCACTTTCAGTTCTGCTCCATCAAAACTTTTCTTCTAAAAGAACTTACTTAGCTTCTAAGCCTAAACTCTCTATTTATACTTGCCAAAATGGCATACAGAACATTCTAGAACATTACATAATAAGAGGGCCAACCCAACAATAGTCTAGACTCATCCCATGAAAAGGTCTTAACATAAATGTCACAAATGAAATAAATCCCACAAGTCAGATTGCAAAAATCACATCCAAATATTGGCACTCAGCATACATTGGGTAACTCGACACCTGAAGGAATGCTATAGTAACTTGGCACCTAAAGAGTGCTATAGTAACTTGGCACCTAAAGAGTGTAACAGGAGCTCGACACTTGAAGAGTGCGAGAGGAGCTCAACACCTAAAGAGTGCGACAGGAGCTCAACACCTAGAGCTTGGCTCCTAAAGAGTGCAATAGGAGCTTGGCACCTAAAGAGTGCTATAGTAGCTTGGCACATGAAGAGTGCTATAGTAACTCGGCACCTAAAGAGTGCTATAGTAACTTGACACCTGAACTTGGTACCAATTACAAAAGAAGAAAAAAAGAACAGGATAACAAGGCAACTCAGGATTCTCCTGCATTAGACAACTGGGGTTGGAATAAATGATTCTCTTGAATCATTGAGATGTCCCAACCTGAGCTGAATCCAACTCAAATTGAGAGATCCATGAAGCATCTTCAATAGGTTTGTTCTTCCACTTCACCAAATATTCATGGTAATCTTTTCCTCTTGTACTCTTGTTAACTCTCTGATCCAATATCTATTCAACTTCCTCAATTTTTTTCTTAGGATAATCATCTAGTATAAAAACTTCATCCTCTGACTCATGATACTTATACAAATCAGCAATGTTAAATATAGGAGATATATCCATGTCATCAGGTAACTCAATTTCATAAGCATTACCACTATAAAACTTTTTTAAGATCTTACAAGGTCCAAATTTCTTCATCTTCAACTTGCTATATGTTCCAACTGGGAATCTTCCTTTCTTTAGATGAACCATCACCTCATCACCAACTTGAAAATTGTGGCATCTTCTAGATTGATCAGCATTCTCCTTATACTTCTGATTACTTTGTTCCAACCTCAACTTCACTTCTTTATGCAAGGACTCCATAAAATCAACAAATTCTTCTCCTGCAGCACTTTTCTTTTCTTCACCAACAACATCTCTCAAATCTGATATACCTCTAGGATGCATTCCAGTAACAATCTCAAAAGTTGTCTTCCCTGTACTCCTATTCATAGAATTGTTATATGAAAATTCAGCTTGTGCTAATACCATCTCCCAATTACTTGGCTTATTCCCAACTAAACATCTCAACAAATTACCCAAGCTTCTATTCACAACCTCTGTCTATCCATCTGTTTGTGGATGGAATGTAGAACTAAACTTCAATTCAATACCCATCTTCTTCCATAAAGTCTTCCAAAAATAACCAATGAATTTACTATCTCTATTTGAAATAATGCTTCTTGGTAATCCATACAATCTCACAATCTCTTTAAAGAAAAGTTCAGCAACATGCTCTGCATCTGATGTCTTCTTACATGGTATAAAATGAGCCATCTTAGAAAATCTATCCACTACAAAAAATATGGAATCATACCCCTTCACCATTTTAGGAAATCCAAGAACAAAATCCATACTTATATCAGTCCAAGGTTTCTCAAGAGCAATAATAGGTGTATACTAACTAGTATTTTGACTCACTCCCTTTGCAACTTGACAAACTCCACAACTCTTTACAAATTTTTAAACATCCTTATACATTTGTGGCCATTAATATTTATCTTTCAGCAAACTCAATGTCCTATCAATTCCAAAATGTCCAGCTAATCCACCACTATGTCTTTACTTAATCAAATTCAACCTCATAGGACTTCTAGGAATACACAACTAAATGCCTTTGAACAACATACCTTCTTGAATGAAATACTCATCATACTTACTTATGTGATCTATTAGATTTGGTGCTTTGCACTCTCTCCATGCCTCAAAGAAATCAGGATCAGCATCATATAACTCTTTCATCTCATCAAAACCAAGAACTTCAACCTTCATTTCAGTCAACAAAGAATGTCTTCTACTCAATGCATCAGAAAATTTTTTAGTAACTCCACTCTTATGCTTGATCACAAATGTAAAACTCTACAAATACTCAACCCACTTCATATGTCTTTGATTCAATTTATGTTGACTTCCCAAGTATTGTAAAGCTTTATGATTAGTGTACAACAAAAACTCCTTAGGCATCAAATAATGTCTCCATTTCTTCAATGCTTGAACAGTGGCATAGAATTCTTGATCATACACAAAATATTTCCTTTTAGCATCATTCAAATTTTTACTAAAGAAAGCAACAAGTTTACCTTCTTAACTTAATACAGCTCCTATTGCATTACCACTTGCATCACATTCAACTTGAAATACTTTGCTGAAATCAGGTAAAGTCAATATAGGTAATTTAGCAACCTTTTGTTTCAAAGTCTCAAAAATTTTATTAGCTTCATGTGTCCACTTGAATTCCTTTTTATCTCCCCTCATTGTTTCAGTCATAACATTACAAATAGCATTGAAATTTCTTATAAACTTTTTGTAAAAACTAGCCAAACCATGGAATGATCTTACCTCACTTACATTCTCAAGTGTAGGCCATTCCAAAATTGCTTTAACCTTTTCAGGATCCATCTTCAAACCATCGGCTGAAATCACAAATCCCAAATACACAATCTCCTCTTGCATAAAAGAACACTTTTTTAGATTAATCAATAACTTTTCCTCTTTCAACCTCTACAATATTTGCCTAATATGCTCAATATGTTCTTCCTTAGTCATGCTAAATATCTGAATATCATCCAAATAAAAAATCACAAACTTACCCAAGAATCTTTTTAGAACTTCATTCATCAACCTCATGAAAGTACTAGGTGCATTAGTCAGACCAAAAGGCATAATGAACCATTCATACAAACCATCTTTTGTCTTGAAAGAAGTCTTCCATTCATCACCTTCTCTGATTCTAATCTGATGATAGCCACTCTTCAAATCAATCTTGGTAAAATACTTTGCTCGACTCAAACAATCCATTATGTCATCCATTCTTGGCATAGGAAACCTATATTTCACTGTTATCTTGTTAATGGCTCTGGAATCAGTACACATTCTCCATTCTCCATTCCTTTTAGGTGCTAATACAACAAGTACAACACATGGACTCAAGCTTTCTCTGATCAAACTTTTTTGCAATAGTTCATGCACTTGTCTGTTAAGTTCTTCATTCTCTACAGGTGTCAATCTATATGGTGCTTTGTTTGGAAAACTAGCTCTAGGGATCAGGTCCATACAATGACTTATACTTCTTATTGGAGGTAAACCATGAGGAATATCTTTAGCAATAATGCCTTCATACTCATTCAGCAACTCTACAATTTCTCCTAGCACTTGGTCAATACTACCATTTGTCACTCAGTCACCACTGACTGGCACTCGATTAACATTGTTTTCTAGCACTTGGTCTCCATTGATAAAACTTGGTTTTCTTGGAATTATAGCAAAACAAACTTGATTCTTTTTCACTTCTTTTTCAAATTGTTTCCCATTAACCATGCAAATTTTTATAGCAGTACAATTAACCTCATCTGGAACTTCAATCAAAGGCAACAATGTTTTTTTCTTCCCATTTATCCAAAGAGTATATTTATTCAATCTTCCATCATGTACAACATATCCATCATATTGCCAAGGTCTACCCAAAAAAATATGACAACAATCCATGGGCATAATATCACACAAAACTTCATCAAAGTAATGTCCAATTTTGAACTTCGCAAGGCATTGCTCACTTACCAATATCTTATGCTCATCTTTGATGCATGAAACATGATAAGGTTTGGGATGTTTCAGCCTCTTTAATTGCAACTTTGTAACCAGCTCTTCTGATGCTAGATTTGTAGAACTTCCACTGTTAATGATCACTTTACAGCATTTTCCAGCCATCTTACATCTTGTCTTGAAAAGACATCTCCTTAAAATAGGTTCCTCATCACTTCCCTTATTGCATAAGGTTCTTCTCACCATCAAATTTTCTCCAGCCTCAAGTCCACTTGGTGAACCCTCGTTATCTTCTTGAATCACATCATTTCTATTATTCTTCCCACCTTCAGAAGATCTACATTCAAAGGATTTATGCCCTTCTTTGCCACATCTAAAACAATTACCATGAAATCCAAGTCTAGATTAAGAATTACCTCTTCCTCAATAAGAATTAGTGCCTCCTTCATAAGAATTACCACTTTTCCATTCAATCTTTCCTTTTTCATCATTCTTCCATTTAGATCTGCCTTTATCCTACACAAAACTTTCAGATGTACCACTTTCTCCATAAGATCTACCTCTGCCTCTCTGGAATCTACCATCTCTACCTCTCTGTCTTTGTTCATGCTTCTTTGTCAAGATCTCCTCAGCTTTCAAGGCATATTGATATGCTTCTTCTACACTTTCCAACTTCACAAAACTATTTCATCTTGTATTCTAGATCTCAATCCATTAATGTACCTTGCAATTTTCTCAAAATCATCATCCACATGTCCAGATCTAATGTCCAATCTATAGAATTCCTCAGTATACTCTTTCACAGTCATGTCTTTTTGTTTCAAATTTTTCATCTTTCTCAATAAGCTAACTTGGTAATAAACAGGAAGGAATTTGTTCTTTAACTTGTTCACCATCTTTGGCCAAGTTTTGATCTTCTCCTTTCCTCTCCTTTTTCTATCAGTTTACAAGTGTTCCCACCATAATGATGCATGACCTTTCAACCTAGTGACTGCAATCTTCACCTTTCTATTATCAAGAGTGTTTTCATACTCAAAGAACTTCTCCATATCAAAGATCCAATCTAGCACAACATTGGTGTCCAATTTCCCATCAAAAGGAGCAACTTCTACAGTAGGCTTTGAATTTTCTCTAGACAATACTCTCAACAATCTTGCTTCATCTTTGTGTTCTTTAGGTTCTAGATTATGGTTTGGTGCTACTGCTTCATCATCACTTACATCATCAAGATGTGCTCCTCTCCTTTGGGCTATCTCCATAGCATCTTATCTAGTTACAATTTGTCTCAACTGATCCAATATAGTATTATCAACATTATTTCCTCTATCACAAACCATCTTTACAAATCAAGTTCCTACAAGATCGTAACCCTCTACAAGTTATAGGTCAAATCCACAGATCTTCCACCCTACAATCAAATCCAAATTAGGGTTCTACATGATCCAATCTCCACAAGGACGAACTTCAAGCTCTGATACCAATTGACACAAGCAAAAGAAGAATAACTAGGGCCAAAGGCTCACCCAACTATCCAAACCACCCTGCAATAGTTAAGACAACAGAAGAAAACAAAAGTGGATAGCAACCAAAACAGGAGAAGAGGGAAATACTTCTATTGATTCATCAAAATATCTTCATACATGCCTAGCTATGAGGCCTTCTAGGTTTTGGCCAATTACAATACATTCACATTCAAAGATCCAATAGCAAATTCGCACTTTTAGTTCTGCTCCCTCAAAAAAAAAATTCTAAAAAAACTTACTTAGCTTCTAAGTCTAAACTCTCTATTTATACTTGCCAAAATGGCTTACAAAACATTCTAGAACATTACATCAAAGGAGGGCTGACCCAACAATAGTCTGGACTCATCCCATGAAAAGGTCTTAACATAAATGTCGCAAATGAAATAAATCTCACAAGTCGACTCGCAGAAATCACATCTAAATACTGGCACTCAGCATACACTAGGTAACTCGACACCTAAAGGAATGCTACAGTAACTTAGCACTTGAAGAGTGCTACAATAACTTACCACTTGAAGAGTGCGACAAGAGCTTGGCACCTAAAGAGTTCGACAGGAGCTCGACACCTGAAGAGTGCAATAGGAGCTCAACACCTAAAGAGTGCTATCATAACTAGGCACCTGAACTCGGCACCAAGTACAAAAGAAGCAAAAAAGAGCAAGATAACAAGGCAACCCAGGATGCTCCTACATCAAATTTACTTAATTATTATTTATTATTTTACCTTTATATATATATATATATATATATATATATATATATATATATATATATATATATATATATATATATATATATTTCTAAAAATTATTATATTTATTATAACATTCTTATGATAACATCACTAGTATATTTCTATTGTACATACCCTTAAAACAAAATAATTCAACTAACTTTATCATAAAAATAGGTAAAATTAAAGTAATTTATCAGATGTAATACTCCTTACTTATGCCATTATTTTTCCCAAGATTTAACCTCCACAATCTATTATTGACATACTTGCTAACCTACCATCCTAATTAACCATCTAAGTGCTTGCTTACTTTACTTTACCCTAGCTACCTACCACTCACCTAACCCCTTACACTATCCTAAGGCATGGTCCTTTCCCCAAAAATCACGTGGGTCATGAGGAGGTGCCTCATCCCATGTGTCCTACTTTAGGTGCCAAGTACCATGTTAAAAGGGCATTTAAAAAAAAGGGTCTATTCAATTTATTTGGAATTGCTTTTCCCAAAAACCATGTCATGCACTCACCTCACTCTTGAGCCATGCATGAGGGAGGGTTGAATGAATCCCAAGGGGGTCAAACTACCTTCCGATGTGCGGGGAAAAATAATGGAGGGTGATGTGCTTTAGGTGGTTAGCTTGGGTGCAAATGTAGTATTAAAATATGCAAGTTTTTCCTTGCTTAATGAACTTTGTAACATAGTTTACCATTATGTTATTGGATTATTTGTTTTATTTTTCTTTGTTATTATTATTTTTATATATTTATGTTTTGATATATTTATTTTTTGTTGGATTTTTTTTTTTAATGTGACTTGTCAAGCCTACATTAGAGGCTCCCTAGTAGCTCCTTCTAGACTTATAATGTGTTTTTTGTATTTATTTATTTATTTATTTTCTTTCAACTTTTCTATTCACAAGACTAGAGAACATTCTCCTATATATTATAATCACCTATAATAGAAGATGAGAATTATTTGCTACTCTTCATATAAATTTCAAAGAGAAAAATTGCATCTGCAATACACTCTTTTTATGGATTTTTAACTATGTCCTATGAATTGTTAATCCTCTCCCATCACAACCATAATGTTAACATGATTTGTAAGCAATAATTTGACTTTATCCTTTTTTTTTATAGTTCTTAAAAATTTAATAGGGTAAGACAACTCAAGTTTAACACTCCCATGTACAAGTTCCAATTCATATGTTTCTAAGGAAGAATATAATCATCTATGACAAACACCTTCTTATTGAAAACAAATGGATTATTTCCATGCATGCTTATGAGAAATCATAATGTTAGAACTTTTTTATACTTATTTCATTATTCATAGAACCTAAAATTTACAATGGTCCCACTCTTCCTACTTCAACAACATTTCATTGACTCTCTCTGCTCACATGATGTTTTCACAACTTTACTATGCATTATATCTCATGAACCTGCTCATGTACAAGAGCTAACTACAACATGAATTTAAAAAATAAAGCAATTATTTGTATACCATACATGAACCATTTCTTTCTTCTTATACAAGAATGAAGATACTATATTCTTTCTTTTATAATGCCATTGACATGCATAACATAGTCCAATTTTTTTTACATCTCCAAATTTCCCTTTACATTTTAGAAAAAATAACAATGAGGATTTGACCATCATAACCCATAAAAAGTGAAATGAAAAGGGATGAACTCATCCAAATACTTGATCCTTAAACTATGTCAAGGGAAATACCCTAATTTCTTCATGGTATTCATTTCCACAACCTGCACAAACAACACAAAAAAACTAGGAACCATGAAGGCTCACCTCCCATCCTAGGCTTCTATGAAGCCACCCACTGAGCAAGGGAAACAAGATCCAAAGGTGATACACACATACATCACTTGCCATTGCATGAGCACAATAGCCTCCCATGGCTTGCACTATGATTCACCAGTAGAATCATCTCACATTGGGTAAAGGTGGGCTCTTCAAAGAGGAGATGCCATAACCAAACGTAAACATCATATTTGCATTGCATTTTTCCTCTCAAGGCCATCATAAACATCTCCTCATTATTCACACAAACCCCTTATATCTCCCAAAACAACAATGGTAAATGGCTTCAATAGAGCCCATACTCCATGAAATAAAGCTAATCCCTCATCATGAGGTAACTCTCAACTATAATGTTGAGCCCAACTAAGCCCTTCACCCAAGGCTTCTCTTCCCTCCCAAGGGTTAGTGAAGCCTTCACACCCATGAATACAATCAACACACACATTCAAATAAGAAGTTAAAAAATAAAACAAAACCAAAGGAAAAATCTTCAAGAACACATAGCACAATCACATTCCCACAACACGATGCCAAAAACTATAATGCAAGATTCACAATGCAATGCATACTCCATTGACAAATCCTTCAAACTTGTAGATTTATTTTTTCCATGCTAAAATAAAGAAAGAATAAAAGGAAACATGTTTTGAGACACCAACCTTGGTGCAAGCTAAGGAAATGATAGTTGTAGTAGAGCTCCCTTAACCTCCCTCCAAAAACCAAACTGTCTCTAAACTTAGAGAGGGGGTGAACAACCCACTAATTTGGAGAAGACTCTCTAATAAGGCTTTCTCACTAACTATCTTAGCAAGGAACATCAAGCCTCCTCTTCTTACATTGTTGCCCCTCCAAAGTAATAAAGTTGACCAAGTGAGATGGTGAGGGTACACTCATGGGGAAACCCCAAATTTTTGAATTGGTTCAAGAGGGAATTGTTTAAGGGGTCCCCTATCTTAACTAACCACTAAAATAGTTGAATTTAGGACCCTAACATTCCATGCTACCATTTGGGTGGCTTATTTTCAATAAAATGACACTTTTCAATCTCATTTAGGTCTCCTAAAATCCCTGACAAGTTTGAATTCGAAAATCAACATGTGATGCATCCTAACACTCCCTCCCAAGTAGCTGTACTTCAACATTAATTGGAAAAAAAGGAAAGGACTAAGATTAAGTGACCTTGTGACCAACACTCTAGGTGACATGTCATCAACACATAGACAAATACAAGTGTCAAGTGACACATTCAAATACATTACACTTCACCATGACATGTCCTTAATGCATCTAAATCATGATTAAACATTTCCACAAGCAAACAACCTTACATTTACAAAGAAAAATACTTTCACAACAAGGCTTTTGAATCTTCCAAATATTCACCTTGGTTAAACTATGTTCACAAGGTTTGGAACTTGTTTTCCTAAAAAAATTCCATGGTTCCACTTCCTAGATATTAAACTTGAGAATTAGTAGTCCAAGGAGGTCATATAAAAATATATATCCTAAATGCATATAACAACATCCATATTAACATAATTGAAATTAAATTTCCTTCACTTAATCATTTCAAATAATAGATTCAAAACATTAGGATATCAAAATCTACACATCAAATTTAATCATAAATCATCATAATAAATTTTTAACATACTCAATTGTCATGATCAACTTTTATTTCTCAATCATTTACATATAAAGTTTTTGAAATGTTAAAATGTCAAAATCTACATATCAACATAAATTTTCCAATCAAATGATCCAACTAACATTCTGAACCACATCCTAATTCATTTCCTATCTAAATGATGAAATGTTGGATTTGTATTGCTTAATTAGCCAACATGCAAATTAGTTTTGATTATATACCTTAGGTCAAAACCACCAAAATGTAATCATCACAACTTAGTACACTAGATTCAATTAAAATATAGTTTGATTACTAACACTATCTTGTTATCATTATCAAATATTACAAGATAAGGCTTATGTCTCAAAAATCACTAATGTTAGGGAATCGAGATGTTTTTATCATCATGTATGCATAGGTTCAAAGTAAGTCATTAGGTAACCCATTATATATATTAGTCAGTATATTATATCTTCATCTTAATCATCATTCATTGTAGCAACTAACTTATTATATTTACATCATGTTGAGCTCTACTGAGTAGGCATTATCTAAATTGATAACAATTTTTGTCTATAATTATTATTAGTACCCACAAGGGTGGGTGTTACTTCCTCTTATTAACATTTTTTAATAATGTACTAGGGAAGGGGCCTTACACTCAACAAGGTCAAAGGACATGTTGTTCTTCACCACTTTGAGAGCCAGATCAACTATCTCACATGAAACAATGTTGAGATGACTGGAGCTATAGATCTTTTGTTCTATCAAATGGATTCCAAATTTTAGCTCCATGTCAATCACATTGTTGATCTTCATGCCTCTTCCATCCCACTTGGCAAGAGCTTTTCTTTCTAGTTCTCCCTGACTTAGGGTTTTGTATTATTTTCCTTGTTTAACGTTAGAAGCCCTATTATTTCATTAATCATTTTCATCATTATTGAAATAGGTTGCTACAACCATAGCTTCTCATTGTGTACATGATTAAGGATAAACCTTACCCATTTTATTTAGAAATCTCGGGGCATGTTTGGAATGTGGGTTAAACCCTTGGTCTCCAAGTCTTGATGCTTAAGTTTCAACACACCATTCAAACATAACTTTTCCAAAGCCTTATAAATATCTAGAGTTCCAATGTTTTGAATTGAACAATAAAAATGTGAGTAAATATCATTAACAAGTAGTACTTTTGGTGGAATTTGTGATTGAGCTCTAGTTGGATCAAGCATTTCCATAATTGTTGAACTTAACTTAAAGTATGGTACCTTCCAATTGACACTTCAAACTAACATCTTCGATCCTTTCGTATTTCTACTACTGGAGGATGCCATGCTTGGTAGGTTTATAAAAACACAATTTTTTTTAGCAAAAAATCTCATAGATCACTTAAAAGCACAAAAATTGGTCTAAGCAAATAGCTCTTTGAAAATTCATAGTGATAAATGAATTTAATTCCTTCCCTTTTAACAAATTTCACTTTTCAATCACCATAAATGGTTGGAACAATTGTTTGGTCAGTGATAGACTAACTTCCACTCAGTTTGGTCTTAGTGCTCAGTAGATCCATTCATGACTCGATGTCCACAAAATGATTTAGTGTATCCCAACCTTTCTTGGAAGGGTCTTGTAACCTAATGTAGCTCAGTAAGGCCTAGCATTTTCTTCGACACTCGATGATCCTTATTCCATCTTGAATGCTAATGTGGATGTTTTCTTGTCGCTAACTATAACTGATGTAAGATGTCCACTTTAGAGTCTTAGTTCTAGTTATCCCTATGGGAGATCAAGTAGAAATGTTTGAGTTAGCCCATTCTTGAGTGACATGTGCTTCATGGCTTAGATTTTCATTCTCAAAAGATTTTGGAATCTATTGCTACCCCCCATCTATTTTGTGATGTTATCAACCTTGGCCTTCTTTCCATATTCTATCCTTCTAGTGTTCATATAATTCTTGGCAAGGTGTCCAAGTTCTATAAAAATAAACATCTTCTAGTGGTATCTCTAGTTACCATGTGATATTTTACACAATTTTCTCCAATGTGTCCAAATTCTCCACAGTAGTGACATCTACACCATCTGTTATAGTCCAAACCAAATATAACTTTCAAAAAATTTTCTACTAGGTTTAATATCTTGGTTTTGCATTTAGAAGATTTGTGTTGATGCTTCTTGCATTTGTGACATTTTCCTTCAAATTTTGGTTTCTCCTTACATTCATTAGCTCTATGACCATGCTTATTACAATTATAACATTTTCCATTGAATTTAGCTTTACCATCACTCCAATTTTATTTTGATGTATGACCTAACTTACCATAGTTATTACAAGTAGATCTTTGATTCTTTTGAGCTCCTTGCTTGGATAATTCAACTTCTTCTATATATCCTATCCTTACTTTTCCTTTTTGTCTATATTGACTTCTCTTATTCAATTGATTCATGTCTACTTGAGATTTCATCATCCTTTCATTGATTTTCTTTTTAGTGTTTAGATCATTTTGAAATATTTCATTATTTAATCTTAGATTCATGATTTCTTCATTTGCATTAGTAAGTTGATCAATGAAGTTTTTCTGTTGAAGGGATAGATGCTAAATTTCATTTGTTCTTTTCTTCTATCTCTTCTTTTGCCTTGTCTTTTTCTTCCATGACTTCACACAATCTTACTGATTGAATTTCTTGTTCTATTTTCATCTTTCTAACTTCTTCTTGAAGGTTACCATTCTTTTCTAATACTTCTTTGATTGCCTTGTTAGCTTCATTTGAATTACTTTTTGAATGAATATCTTCAATTATTTCTTTAGTGTAGATTTTGTCATTCATTTGTATTGCAAGATCTTTTCTTCTTTTCAAGGATTGAGAGAGTTTATTATTTTCTTATTAAGTTTCCTAATAGCCAATTCCAAATCTATCTTTTCATTTTCAATAGCCTTATCAAGTCTAAATACCTCCATTGCCTCTCATCTTTTCTCAATCTATTAAAATGCTTCTTTGAGAACCACAAAACTCTAGTACCAATTATTGGGAATATAAGATAGGCTAGGTTACTAAGAGGGGAAGGGTGAATTAGGAACCAATAAAACTTATTCTTAATTCAACAATTAATCCTTCATAAGTATAATAATCTAATTGCATGAATGAAAAACTAAAATTATTAAAACATTCATAACACTTTGACACAAGATATGGTGACCTACAAAATTTCCAATTAGAAAGTAAAATTAGAGTGGGGATGATACCCATGAGCTTTAGTATTGTAGGATAAAGTTGGTTGTATAAGGCATACAATGATCACTTTTGATGATCTTCCCTATTAGAAGCAATAAGGACTTTTAGTTCCACCTTGTAAAAGGATTTACAAAAAATACAATGAAATATGCACTCGATAAAGAGATTTAAAAAAGACTTTTAAGTCTATGTTGAGAAAGGATTTAAAATTTTCACATATTAGGATGAACCAATGGTTGATCTTTAACCTGAAACTTTGATTTTCTAGTTGAGATTCCTTCAAAGTGTAATGATCACCTTGTTGTGATAGATAAATCTTGTTGCTCCTTATATTTCTTGTAGCCTTCTTACTTTTCACTTCTGCTCTCACATGTATCTTCTTTTATTCTTACATCTTACAAATCTTGTTTAGATATGGATATTATATAATACGTTACATATATCCCAATCCAAAATACAATGTACATATAAGTTGACTACAATACAAGTTTCACCAAAATACACAAAGTTAGTCCAAATTTTGGTACTTAAGTTCTAAATATTAACTTGGTGAGGTCTTGATACTCGACAACCATTGTTAACACTCGACATTTTCATGCTTGTAGTAGATGTAGAATCTCAGTTCATACTAATCACTTCCAAGTAGTCTGAACTAGTTTAGCACTGGTGAATTGGTGAACATTATGAAACTTGTCATATAAAATGAATCACTTGTGTTGGTTTGAATTTTCACATGATGGAAGTCCTCTATCCAGGAATAGAATTTTTTAGATTGTGCCCATTAATAGATAATAGGGTTTCTAGATAAGTTGTCTATTTGCAAGCCTTTGAAAGTTTTGTGAAAACCCTACGTTTCTTTCCATTTGTAAATGGTCAGGTGTGAAATGTTTGAAATTTTAAATTGGGTGAATATTCTATTTCCTTTATATCTTCCATGCCTTGAGCTACATTTCCTCCCAAATTCCCCAACCATCCGATCTAAGTAGATCAACCATTGTCATTTTTTCGCTTTGAAAACATGGGCATTCTTTATGTATAGCGAGGTAGCAAGAGTTAGGAAGTTACAAGATGGGACCACAAGATGAAGACACGGTAGTTAGAAAAAAAATTTCTAACTGATTATTCAATCATAGACACCTGGCAAATGCTATTAGAACAAGAAAAGGGACCCAGTTGGAGATAATCAGAAATTGACGCTAGAATGATAATTTTTCTTATGTCTCACTATCTTGCTATCAAAAAAGTTTTCCATATTGCCATTAGTGAAGTAGCAAGGCTCCATGAAATGAACATTCAGTGGGGCCTCAAGTGATGTAGATGGTGACTATGACTAAAGTAAAGGATTTGTTGATCGCTAGCAGTGCAGAACTTCCTACATCATCAATGCCTCAGACCCATGCCTCACGCATAAAGCATTCAAGAGACCCCAATTGTCTGATCAAGTTTCAATCTACAATCCTTGCCATCTCACTATAAAGAGTTTCAGGATGTTTAGTCTTTGCGACATAGTGAGTGTAGAACCCACTATTCCTCAGGGTACTTGGTGCAGTTTCTCCACCTTTGATGTAACCTCAGATCACCAGCCATCATTGTCTCACCATTAAAAGTTTCTTGAACAATATGTATAGTGAGATAGCGAACAAGGGCCCACCACTATCTTCTAAGCAATACAAGCAACATATCATCTGCAAGATCGAGAGTGAATCAATGGCTATCGCTGCTTCACTATGGAAATCTGCTTGTTCCTTATGTATGGAAAAGTAGTGAGGCATTGACACATATCCTCAGTCGCTAATGGATCCAAATGGATATGCCATCAATGAAAGAGCTGTGTAAGTGGGAAATTTTCATTGGATTAGAGGGCCAACTTGTCTAGTGCAACACTTAGTTGTCTTTCTCTGTACCCCATGATCGTATAATTTTTAAGATTGACAACAAAGTTTTAAATACTAAAGGTGGTGGCACTCTACACATTAATAAGATGTGAAAAGTTTGACATGTGAAGTTAATAACAAAGTATAACAGGAAAGATTTTCCCAGTTTCACCTTGCACGAATAAAGATTTTGAAATCTTTTCTAAACGAAGATAATTAATGCAAGGATTGAGATAAATCTGGCATGAGTGTGAAGTGATTGGTTCAAAGATAAATTATAGAGTTAGGAAGAGGAAAAAACTCCAAGTAAGTTCTCATGCCATAGTTTTTGAAAAAAAATCAGTCTTGTATGGTTTAATCAAAGGATGGTTCTAAAGAGTTCATTAGATCCTGGGTTGTGGATAGCAAAGGAATTACTAGGTAAAAATAATTGGGCCTAGGATTGTAATATCCCACATACTAGTTCAAACTAGTTTGCAAAAAAGAAGTGTTTTGTCCCATATAGAAGTATATGGATTTTTTATAGAGGAAAACTAGTAATCTTGAGTGTTTTCTTAAAGTTTCATCTCTTTGAAACTATGGTAAGATGTCATAGTCAAGTAACCAAGGTTTTGAGAAGGATAATGAATGAACCTGGTAAGATAATAGCCCTCTTAGCAATAACATCATCATTTAAAAAAAATTTCAAGATATCATAGCTTGATGCCAACTTAACATAAATGTGTGGGATCCTGTGCATAGTTTTTGAGGAAGGCGAAGAAGATTTCATACTCACGGGTATGGTCTTTCCCACTTTTTGTTAGCATGCACCTTTTTTATGCTAGTGGATGGAAAATTTTGGTCAAGAGGTGGTTAAGAAAGTAGACATGGATGGGATCAGAAGTTACCCATTTTGTTATATTTGAAAGCCACATTGTCTCCCTACTCAAGGGTTGCACACTAATTAATTTTCCCATTATTTTTGAAGCCTAGCATGATTAGTGAAGAGTGGGAAGTAAAGATGGATTTCACAAAGTAGTTATCTTGACAAAACCCATGGGTTAAGGATAGAATGTAATCATCAGAATAGATTTTGTCAGGGACAAGCTTAGCAATTACATTTATGATAGAATCACCGTTCGAGCAAAATCAATGAAAGGAGGTGATAGACAGAAGCCTACAAGAGAGTGTGTGATTGGCATAACTTCCTGTTAGTCATTTTATTTTTGACAGATGCATGTGTTTTCCTCTTGTAAGGACATTTGTCACTGACATTTTCCCTTTGCTTCTTGCAACTCACACCTATATAAGTGAGTTTTCAAGGCAATGTGAGGGTCCAAATTCTATTTTTCTAAGTGATATACTTAGTCTATTTTTGGTCCATTATTTTGAATGAATTGGTGGTGTATTTTCTCTATCAAATCTTGAGAATATATAATATAGAATGAGTTGTGTTTCTTCTGAAGGTCATTCTGAGTCTATTGTAAATTGTATACAATTTTCAAGGAAAATGAATACAAATTATGAACTGTCCCCATATCAGTTCTTTCTAACCTTTGTCTCCTTTTGATCACTTGGTTATCTTGATGTTGTATAGGTAAAGGCTTGTGCAATTAAATGCAATCTAGTTAGGTTGTATATCTATTTATCATTGTTGTTAATTTAATGGATTAAGTAAAAGCTCTGATGAATATGATAAGATTACTATAGTAGGGGAAATGATTTTGAATGATGAGTTTTGATAAGAATTGCTAATGAAATTTGTTGTAAGGCAAAAAATTAGATCTAAGAATTTGCTGTAGGCTCTAAACTCTAATGGATTAGGCACTGATCAAAATTTGATCGAGGTGTAAGAGAAATGTGTCAGAAATGGTTTTCAAAAAATGTAGAATTAAATCAATTTTACTTTATTTCCTATAGATCTTAAAAATTGGCCAGTACTTGACTGCATGGAATAAGTTAGCTTCAGTTAGCCACTATTGCTGAGAACACCTGTAGATCTATAGAAGAATTTTTGGCCATATCTGTTATATGGGATGTGTTTATCAAGTTATCAAGAATTGTGTATGTATTTGAGGATTTTAGATGAGAATCAGAATGAAACTAAAAATAATCCTTATACAATTTTCACAGTCTTGAATCATCCTTGGGTATACCCACCTTGGTTTCACAGAGCCTAAAGAGTAGAAAATCACCTAAAGTTGGGCCCAAATGGTTTTGCACATACAATTGCTAATAAGAATTGGCTAATCTTTAGATTGTGTAAGTATTATCATCTTGGTGTTAAGCATTTTTTTGCTTGGTAGTTTTAAAACACTAAAAACTTGGTTGACACTATATAGCTCGATCAACACTATTATATGAGCTCAATATAAACTGAATCACTTGATTGACATATCCTGGCTTGATCAACACTAGATTCACATCACTGATGCTGTGGACTTAGTAAACATTGAAGAACTTGATTTATACTATTCAACTCAATAAACACTGTGAAGCTCAGTTTACATTGATAATCATCAACTTGGTAGATACTGCTCAGTGTGAACTGAATATTGTTTCTGGAACTCAATAGCAATTTTAGAACTAGGTAGAACCTAAAATACTTGGTTCACATTATAAAGTGCAAGAAAAGCTTAGCTACTAACCATTTGTTTAAGTGTGTGTCACTAATAAATAATCTTGAATATAATATCAACCAACAACTGATAAGTTTAGTTTCAAGTCAATTAAATAGATCAAAATTCACTGATATGACTATGTTTAACAATGGATAAGGCACTAATCATAAACTAAGATGCAAATTAAAGAAAACTTTTAGTAGTAAAAATAATTTTAAAATCAAACCAGTATCTAAAATTTTTATTAGAGAGTTATATGTTAGCCATACACTTATTGTAATAGATTTTGAATTTGTTGTTTGTTGCTATAATTCAATTCTTGATTTCAATTCAAAGAAGATTGAGAGACTGAGTTTGGTTTTAAAGGGAGGTGCAGTAAGAAAATATGTAAAAATTATGAAATCCATAGGTAAATGGACCTTGGTTAGTAGACCCTAAAGTGTATGAAGAATTTTTGCAAATGGAAGGTAGCTAATCCCTAGGTATACCTAGATCTGAATGGGTTTTGTTGAAAATGGAAGGTAGCTAATCCCTAGGTATACCTTTATTTTGTATTCTTGTAATTTTTTTAGATCTATAGTTTTAAACAATAAACAACATCATCACAATATTAATGTTAGTAGTAAAGGGATAGAGGAGTATGTGGGATGTGACCCACATGGGTGGCCTATACCCCACCCACCTCACCATATTCCTAACAACTCACGTAGACCCCTAGTGTTTGAGAGAAAAGGTTATATTAAATAGTCAAAACATGCATTTACTCCAATTCCTTAGAAAACCCATCACCCCTTCCATACCATCATACTTAGCATGGGTAATCATTCATAGTACTTGGGCAACATGCCCAGCCTTGGGAAAATTCCCAAGGGAGTCTTGGGGAGGGTGTTGCAAGTGGCCAAGTGGCCGTGGAAGGTTAGGGAAAGCAGATGTTTAGGGGTTAGTTAGGATTACGTGACTATTTATTAATGATGTTTAGGAGTTAATTTATTTAGTAATTAATCTATTATTTATTATGTCTTTAATATTAATTTATTCATGTGTTAAATAGGTGAGTTGACTAATGTACAATTAGATTGAAAGGTTAGTAGGTAAGTAAGACTTAGGGGATAATTAGGATAAATTAAATAGTAGTTAGTAATCAGTACTTAAGTTTTATTAAGTAGCTCTTGTTTGTGGTATTAGGATTGATATTTTATGAGTGTAATTAGAATTTATAAATTTAATAAAGTTTAATAAGAGTTATTGGTTATTAGTAATTAGTTATTAGGTGAACTGATAGAGTCAAAAAGTGTTAAAGGGAAGTGAAGTAGTTTATATTTCCCATGTATGAATTATTTTAAATATTATAATATTAAACTTATATATTAAATTAATTATAATTTTATTATTTATTATTTTTTTGGTTCAAAGGTGTTATTAGGTTAGTAAGTGTTCATGTAATGTTCGAAAGTGTTATTTTTTTTTTTACTCTTTTAATGTGCCAGGTAAACTTTTTAACATGATTGGTAGCACTGCCGTGACATGCCCACTGGTACCACAAGGATAGGGGAGACTAGAACCTATGACCAACCCCCTACAATAGGGAAGATTTAGCCAACCAAGCTAGGCCCCTGCCACCATGTTTGAAAGTGTTATAACTCAAGTTGACTAGATTACTTAATAGGATGAGTTAGGTTAGATCAAAAGATATGATAGAGGTCATAAATAATTTATTAGTAATTATTTAATGTATTAATTAGTCCTAAATAAGTTATGATAATAAACAAAATCAAGTATTAATATTGTTAGAATTCTTTAGAATAGCTAAGAGGGGGGTGAATCAGTTATTCAAGGTCCAATAATGTCCAATCCAAATTTTCTAATAAAGTGTGAGTGAATCAGAAGTACTATTCTTTTTACTTCCTTATCATGCATGCAATTAAATATTAAAGAATCATGAAAAGTAAACATGCATCACACCATAACACAAAGGATTTTGGTGACCCAAAAACCCTCTAGGAATAAGAAGGTAAAACTAGGGTGGGGATGACACCCACAAAATAACTGTGCAATTGATTTCAACCACTTTTGATGGTTTTCCCTATTAAAGGCCTACCCTATTAAAAGCTTCACACACTATTAAATATGAACCTGTTAAAGGATTTCTACACCCTATTAGGAGTGTTCCCTATTAGAGGACTTAAGAACATTCAACTTAGAATGCCACCCTATTAAGGGATTTTCATAGAGCTATTAGGCTAACCCAAGTCCATGGGATTTACAATCACCTTCTCAAAAGAATCTTTTATCCCTCTTTAGGGATCTCCTATCCTTCTCCTAAGGATCTCTTATCTTTCTCCTGAGGATGTCTTAGCCTTCTCCAAGGGATCTTCTATCTTTTTCCTGAGGCTATCCCACCTAGCTATTAAGCTAACCTAGCAATGTAGGATTTCAGTGTCTAATACAATGGTAAGAGAGTATTAGAAATGTTTTGACCTAATAAAGATTGCAACTTTAACCTTACAGATTTTAGATCACTCTTCAGTTCTTTTCTTTTCTTGGCTTTTCTCCCTTGTAGTGCTGACAGCTTGTTCACCCTTCAAGATCTATCTCCTTGAGTTCTTCCACTCGTTATGCCAATGCACTCTATGGTCACTTGATCAACTTAGAGTCTTGATGCTCTATGCTTACTCCTCACTATGTCCTCTTCTTGACACTTCACACTAGCCTTCTCTTGGCTTCTTCACATGACCACTCTTATGATCAACTCCCTCTCACATGCACACTTGATCTCTGAGCTATAACTCCTTATAAAGAAGTTCTTTTCTTCATTTCTTGGTCAAATATTCCTTCCTATCAATTTGGTTTAATCTTGAGAAAATGATATTGTTTTCCCTCCAAATTGTTTCTTCTAGAAACTTCATGATAAATCCATCAGCATTCGCCTTGAATTGGTTTGCATGGTTTACATAAAATTCTGTGACATCTACTCATCATCCTTATCATCCAACTAATTCACAAAATTCAATGTAAAAAACTTATTTTTACTAATCTGATGAATCTTTTGTCTTAACAAATAATGCAACAACTCGACATCATTAGTTTACTGATGCTTGGCGCGTTCTGTGTTACTTGGCTTGTACTGTATTTACTGATGCTCGGCACCTAACAAAATTTTCTCAACATCCATTACATTTTTCTGATGCACAACACCTAAACAATCATATGTTACTTAACACCTAAAGGATTCTTTGTTACTCAACACCTAAAGGATTGCTTGGCTTCAACTAAGAATTTTCTCAGCTCTAACTAGCTTGCTTGACTCTCTCAAATGAACTTAGTTAGACTTTACAAATGACTTAGTTAAACCTTACATCTTTGATGTTTCTTAGTGTGTCCATCCTCTTAGAGTATCTCACCAATACACTATTTCATTAATGGCTTAGCTAATCCTTATACTTCATTACAACATCATAACTTCAACCTTTCTCTAAGTGCTCTAGTTACATCTTATTGATTGCCTCCTCCTTGTCAATCACTTAATTGATAGTATTTGGATCACTAAAGAAATTTTCATTCCTACAAGTATCAAGTTTGACATCAATGCCAAAACAATGATTGAAAACATTCTTTACTAGTTCCATCATTCTTCATTCATTTTCAGTCATTTCCAACAAATATAATTAAATAAGTGTAAAATCTATCAAACCAACCTAACATAGCTTATATTACTAATCAATTATTCCTTGAATATGATGTCACACCTTATTAAAAATGAAACTAAGGTTTAATCAAGCTAATAAATTAACCTAAACTAAGTGTTCCTAAAAACACTCGAACTTAAGGTTTCAAACCTATGCAGTATATTTGAACACGAACTATGCATCCTCATGCAATGCAATCAAAAGCTCAATTGTTTCCTACACCTTCTAACTTGTAACTAACCTTGTCTTATTGAAATTCTTCCATAACATTGTCTATGTTGGTATGTACTTAACATAGTTGTTATTACCTTTATAAAAAAGAAGTATTCATTTGTTTTTCCCCTAATTTTGGGCATGATAGGAAGGGGACAACTATATAAACTAGTCACCAAAAGTAGAATAGCATCACATGACCCAAGTCAATGTAGGAAAGACATAAAAGATATGAAAAGGGAAAATGAAATACAATTGTAAATAATACCTTAGGTGGGAAAATAAAAGATAGGAAAATATTACCCTTGATGTAATGCCCTACCAGGGAACCTAGAAGATATTAACCTAAAGTTTCACTAAGTTTGTCGAACTATTTCTTTTAAAGATAATAACATCAACATATCATATAGTAGAAGCAATAACTCACATACATACATCCATCAAAAATATATTAGATCTCTTAAGGGTCCAGCGACATTGAATCACATTTATAAGTTTTTTAATATTAAGTCTGATGCACAACAAATCCACACCAAGGAATTATTATATGGTCAATTCAAATTCAATAATATACAATTACATAAGATGACACTTGGCATAACTAGAATGTATAATCATCCACTGTACAACTAATAGGGTATGAAAAGCTCAAATAATATACATCATGAATAAAATACACCGATTCATAAAATCTCTAATAAAAAAATACAATATAAAAGAGTAAAATGATCCACTCAAAATATAAGATCAAATAGAAATGATCAACTACATAAGAACCTCTAGCAATGACATCCAATGGTTGAATATCAATTTTATAAGCAAAAAACACTACCACCTAACCTCATGGTAACCTAAATAGCCCACTCCTACTGTGCTAAGGAGATAATTCCAAGTATCATATAGATATCAATCCACAAGTCATAAATAATATCTAGGTCAAGGAAATCCTAATAGAAGAATATCTCAAAGGGCACCAAGACATAAGTATCATCTTGCCCAAAGGCAAAAAAGACACATTGGAAATCTACTATGTAAGTGAGAAAGTGTCATCACATGAGCCAAATCTAAAGTTACCCTAGTAGCCTCTCTTGAATCTAAACCCCTAGTGTCTCTATGTAGCACCAATATCCATTCATACAAACAAGGCACATTAATGAAGCAAATACATCCTCTCTACTCCCATCCTAGCATACACTAGCACTCAAGAAATGGGTGAAGAAAAAAAATGACTCTTATTAGTTCATTTTAAACTCATTTAATGAAGTGTTAATACTTATTAAAAGAACTTATAATGGGTTACCTAGGTCACCACTCTAGGCTCTAACCTCCATTGCAAGCCACTTCCCAATGTACACATAGATTACCTACCCTAGGCTCATAAAAGTCGAACTCATTAAATCACAATTTTCACCTCAATCATGTATAAGTGATTGGAAAGAACCTATAGATAAAACACAATAATCATCTTAGTCCTTTACAAGTAACTAGAAATAACCTAAAGACAAATCATAACATTCACCTCAATCTTATGCAAGCAACTGGAGAGTACCACAAGATAGATCACAATAATCACCTTGGTCCTATACAAGCAACTAGAAAGAATTCAAAAGAGTACTAATAAAAAACTCAAAGGTTACATTAGGAATAATTTCCATAATCACCTTAGTTCAATACAAGCAACATGAGAGCATCAAAGGATAACAGATCAAAGAATCAAAGGTTACACCAAAAAAATCACCCTTTCACCTTAGTTCTATACAAGCAACTAGAAAGCATTAAAAAGCAATAGATCAAACTCATCATAGAAACATTTGACACATCACCTTGGTTAGGTATAAAAGATCATATCCATAACATCATTTCAGAACAAAATCCCCAACCCTCTAGTAACATCCTGATTGATCAAAGTACTAAGTCAAAATCAGAACCTATAGTAGTAAATTTTACATCACATAAAGTACATACAAAAGTAACTTTCACAATTCATTAGCTTTTGAAAACATAAAAGTTCATTTTTCATTATGATTTAAAGTTTCCATTTTTGTTTTTCAAGTATTATAGTTTGACAAGGTTTTTGAATACAAATTAGGTTTTCCATTCTCATCTTTTCAAAGTTGTATTTTTGTTAAGGGTTTTCAAGTTTACAAATTCTCAAAAGAATTTTGCTGGCTTCTAAATTAGCAACTTTTGAATAACCTAGCAATAAGAAAAAATACACCAAGGGGCAGCTAAATCCCATGGTTAATGCACTTATTTAGAGACCAGGACTAACTATAAGGCTATACTCTTCTTCTTCAGGCTCCGCAAGACCTAGGAAGGTGGATCTTAGATTCTTTATATGATACCAGTGTAAAGGAATATAACCAAATATATAAAATAGATAAGACCCCAAATCTTCTATGTGTATACAAGCATTCATGGACATGAAATAACTAATAATAGGACATATGAACCTACTAAACTAAGTGAGGGAAACTTCCTTTTAACTCTTAAATGGGAAGGGAAAATATATTTGATTAATGATTGAACCAACATAACCTAGGTATGCAACAAAAAGAACATGTAATCTCCAAGTTGATCAATCCCTTATCCAATGGGCATAAATGAAGCAAGAACACACATATGGATACCCAAAATACTCATATATTTGATCTATCTATATACTTTCCAAATAGAAATCTATCTTCTATACATATCAATACAGTTACTTAGGTTCTTGACCCAATAGCAAGACACATAGTGGCATAAAACTTCAAAACCAAGTCGCAACTAGACAATATGCACTTTGGGCATATATCAGCTAAAAACTACAAACCCATAGAAAGGGAGATAAATTCAAATTTGACACTTTCAATGAAGCTCTATATTCAATTCCTTGAAAACAATACATCATGTATATAAAAAAACTCATAGAATAGCACAAGGGATGACTATATAATTTGAATGCTTCAGGAAACTACACTACTATTGTTCATAATAGAGATAGTGTTAAGAGATGTGGAATGATAGTTATAGGGGAAATTTCAATCAGATTAGAACTAATAGAGTGGGCATACAATAGTAAAATGTCCAAAACTAGAACCCTTACAATGAGAAATGAAGAGAGATTTATAAATAAGAAGAGCCTTAGATCAAAAATCTAATGTTTCCATGTGCTTGATTAAAAACTCTTCATCTTGTTGTTGTTGAAACTAATCATCTTTCTCCATCTACTAGTAATCAAAATAGATTAATGTTGTTGTAGAGTATCTAATATATCTCCTTTAAAGTTAACAAGGAAACCCCTTTCCAAATGAATGACACATATTTGATAAGATTTGCAAAAATTCAATTTGATTTGGTTTGTCTTTATCTGCCCTTAGTCATGAATCTCTTCAGCTACTCCTACTGACAAAACATATCACTTTCAACTGCCCATTTAAGACATTCTATTCTTCCTTTATGGTTTTCAGTGCATCTAATCCTATCTAAATATCATCCAAATCTGATTGTATTTCAATTGAAATATTAAATTTGCATTTATACTAAGGATGCCCCTAAAATATAAAATTGCTTCTAGCTTCTTAAGGATGCCCCAAAAAATATAAAATTTCTTGTAGCTTCTTTTGTTGAAAAATTGTCTAAAAATTGAATCTAGAAATGAAAAGTACATCTTCTCCTAGTTCTATCAGTATATTGTACTACATGTTTTTGATGAAAAGAGTTCCCCTAAAGTTGATTTGAAAATCTAGGCTCCAGGCCATGAACAGAGTAATTAAATGGATTTTTTTTTTTCATTTTTTATCCTCTCCTCTAGTCACTAGATGCCACTTTTTATTTTATCATTTGAAATGTTTGAATTTTATGCTTCTCAATCTCACACACATATGATATTACTAATATTATGCCAAACCTAATTTTTTTGATATATCTTAGCTCCCCTCAAATTGCCTTATGATGTTATGATGGGCATAGTATCTCATAGCATCAATTCTACCTTATGATATTATGATGAGCATAGCATCTCATGACAACAACTTTAGCTTTATGATCCTATGATGGGTGTAGCATCATAACATCATTTCCCTTCTCTAGCAATCTTATAGTCAAGGCAAGGCTTCTTTCATAACATCTCCACTTGAAAATTCACCATCCTTGATCTTATGGTACTATAATATAATCTAGAGTCCTTTTCAATTTGCCTCATGATATCCCAACATTGTAGGATTGCACCTCTTCCTTATTCACACCTTGATGCTAGGATGGGCCCCTAGGATGTGCCACATGGAACTTGATTTGGCCTATGCTTGATTAGTAAAAAACTTAGTAGACTCTACCACCAACCTGGCCATGACAGGTGCCTCAACATGTGCCTCTACATCTTTCAGAGTGACTGCATTGATGAAATTTTATTGTTTGAGTGATCTTTGTTTTAAACATCTCACTAACCCATTTTGCATCTAATGTGGGATAAATTTTTATAGGTTACCCTTCTTGAAAAAAGCCTTTGTAGAATCAATGGTGACCCTGTAACCTTGTTTGATCCATCATGGATTGCAACTCCTTCCTTTCTAGCAGAGCTTTATTGAACCTAGTTGTGGATTTCTCTACACACTTTGTTGCAAAATGCCCTCATGTGGGCCTCAACATGTATGAAATGGGACCTTATACTATTGTGGGGAGGGGCATTGGGCATCTTCAATAGAACACACTCTATGAATACATTGTAATGTAACCCCAAACCAATGGTCTCCGACTTCAATTTTACATCTATGGGTGAAGGCATGGAATCAAACAATGCTACCCTTAAATCACTCCTCCGTGTGTAATCTTCTCCTTCATTCCATCCTCTTTCCACTTATCTTTTTTTGGGTGTGCTCACATGTCACTAATTCCTTGTTTGTCTTTATTGCATTACCATGAATGCTCTTCCTTTTCCTTTCTTTTTATCTTCATGGGTTGTCTCTCCTACTGCCACTATTGCCTAAGGTGGATGCTCTATTTATTTATTTGATGGAAAACTCTTTTCACCTCCTTCCTATAGATCTTCTCAATGTTATTTATTATTTTGGGCATCACTATATCATGAGAATGTTATGAAGTTGTAAAACTGGCAGATTGCTCCCTTCCATGTCATGCCTTCTTCTTTCACGTGGACACTCAAATTTAATGGCTACTCTCTACATTTTGGGTGTGATTAATTCATTTTTTACCACTAAGAAAAATCCCTTCCTAGCATGTCCTAGATTATCTCTGATGTCTTCAGTCGAAAAGCTTATAGGTGTGAAAGTATATGCCTTAGATGGAAGATAGGGTTGAAAAGAAATGAAAAGATGCTAGCATGGCTAATGAATATGCATCATTTGGACACTGTGAAGGGTGAAAAGGAGGTACCAACAAATATTTTAGTGAATAATGAGAGCACAAAAACATCATTGCTATATTTTGCAAAAAGTTATATGAGAAACTACAAAATTTCAAAAATTTCATTAAGGTTCCTATATCACCAGTGAGTGGTTTGAAATAAAGGAATAAAAATAGGGCCTAAATAACATAGTGATAATCAAATTCTATGAGAAAATATCCCCTGAACTTAGGCACCATGGATTATAGGCTTTTGACCACCCAATACAACAATAACAAACAACTCCTATGTAAACTAGTTGATCACACACACTTAGTTCACATCATGTTTGCATTTAAAATGAGACTGCTTTAATCTCAAATATTTATACAAGAATAACTCAATTTCTTAATGAGCATAAACATTTCACCCTCCCAAGACATTCTATCAATTTGACAAAATCAATCGAGCCCGAGAGTGGGTCTATCTAAAAAAAAAATCAAACTAAAACACCTGAGATCCCAAAATAATATGATGAACACTTGGTACTAATCAAGATTGAATTTGACCACTTATTTATCATTAAAAAAATTAGTTCACCCTATTTCTACAAATTATGCTTTTCGTCGCAAGGGGTCATATGACTAGCCTTAAAAACTAAATGAAACAAATATCTGGGCACTAAAATTTGTCATACAAATACTTTGTGCCACATTCCTTCACCCAGTCATATTTCTTGGCATGAAGACATAGGGGTCAAAATATATTGACCAAAAAAGTTTCCTTCTTAAAACTATCCACCAATAAACATGTTAGAAAATAGGAAAGTGCATTTGGTTTTGGTTTCAAAAACAAGGCTAATGCATACTTGAGGGTACCAAAAATGGGGTGTTAGTTAACTGTCATGAGGAGAATATAAATATGTGATTTGGGCTCAAGAAAAATAATGGGGAGTATTTGGAAAGCATAAAAAATGACATGCCCAGAATTGCAGAATAGTGAACATTAGCAGAACTATGGTTTTTGCAAATGGAATGAACCTAGGAAAGTGTGCAGATGGATTGGTCAAGACTCAAAAATAGGAACAATTAAAGTATTTTTGGATCAAAACATAGTAGTAGAATCAATTTAATCTAATCTATCATGGATACAGAGTTATGGCATCCCAAATAGGTGTACTAATCAATCTACATTCTATGACAACTCTTAAAACTTATAACTTGCATTCAAAATCACATTTCAAATCTAGTCAAACAGATTCATCATATGCTCAAATTTGAAACATAGAAAGCATGTGACCTCTAGAATATAATGAAAAAGAAAATTTCTCATTATGGTCAACTAGGTAAAAGTAGTAGCCAGTCAAATGAGGCTTCCCAGAATTCAGGGCAAATTGCATCAATGTGACAGAGATAAGTAACCAAATTTGAGGGATTAAAATCCTAGTCCAAATGTATTGAAATGATATGAAAATAGAAACATAGGTTCACTAGCAGGGATTTTTAGTACCCCCAAAGTGGAGAGTCATTAAACATTATAGGGTTCAAGATATTCAAAACAAAAATAGGCCTCATGTTGTTGTTTGACACTTACATGTAGAACTGAACACTGCTCAAACTAGAACTTCACATAATGACTCAAAATGACATTTTATCACTATAGGATGGATGACATATTTAATTCAATTTTCTAGAAACATAAAACACCTTATAGATATGAAAATGGAAGCTGAGTACATGTGCAAGAAAAAAAATGCATATAGGGGCTCAAAATGACTTAACATTTTGAAATGGTACTCAAAACATGAATTCAATTTTGAGTACCATAAATGCATCTATTTGGGGATATGTGTCCCTTATGTTTATCGAAATGATTCATCTCTCTAGAGGAAATAGACCACTCTAACAAAAACTTTCTCAAACAACTTATTGAAAGTTAAAAATCTACTCTAATGTACAAGATGGTAGCCTCGAGACACCAAAACTTCTCAAAACTTCTTACCTTTTCCAAACACATGATTCTCATTTACATCTTTGTTAGGTAAGTTGTAAGTATCATTTCCACTAGTTTCACCACACACATTGGGATTTTCAATTAGTGCATTAGGTGAAACGAAATCCTTCTCATAGTGCATATAAAAATATGAATCACTTTCTTCATATTGCTCACTATGAAAATGCATCTCGACATGCTCACATAGATTTTTATCAAACTAAAAACCAACATGAACATATGGCATATGCATGCTATCAATAGGAACACAAAGGCTTCATATTCTAGTTTGTGCACAAAGTTGCACATGTCAAGAAATTTCAACTCACCTTCTATAACTAGATGTAAGGAGTATGTGAAAATTATTCCCTAACTACTTGTAGTCATGTTACTCATCAAATCAGATTTTCCATTTGAAAAAAGTCCTTCACACTCAAAAAATTGACCAGTCACCAAATCTAAAAACTTATCTTGAAAGTATTGATCTAAAATATGTTGATCAAAATCATTGTCTTCATCTAAAAAACTGTTAGAATGAACCTTAAAATTATCAATCCAATACTTATCAACATAAAGAAAATTCATAGTGATATTGACAACTTTCAATGTTTTCCTCTTCATCACATGAAGCATCAAAACTTATTATAAAACAATCACCAGCTTGAGAAGAAACTAAAATAGTACCAAACTTCCCTTCAATTACATCCCCTACATCTAATAAGTTGTCATGTGCACATACATTTGAGGTACTATCATATGCACCTCCAAAATTGACAAAGCTAGATCAAACTTTAGGGAAGTGACTTGGCTAAATAAAGAAACATTATAAGGGAAAATATGAGTATCCTTAGAAGCATTTAAACATTTTTTCAAAACACAAGACAAAAAAGTTGAGATTTCATCAAGGTCCAAGAAGATTGATCAGAAATATTCTCCTCTTTGTTGTGGTTATTATCCATATGACATAAAGATCTTACAATAGAAGAACCATTAGTGAGACAATATGAAAAATCAAAATCCTCACTAGACTCATTTTCATCATAAGAATCATTACCTCTATTGTTATCATACACTACTTCAATCTCATATTCACTATTAGAAGACTCATTTTTAATTATATATCTATCTTCCCTATGCTAGCTAAAAGCACATGATTGACTAAAAATTGAATCCATCTCTTCACACTCGAAAGATAGATCATCATTGCTCATGGATTCATTACATTCATTTCAACCTTGAATTTCAAGACACTCATTGTCATCATTAGAAGATATAGCATGAACTCTTTTGTTATCACTTTCCATCTTCTTAATGAATCCTTCAACTTGCATAAGCTCATGTAATCTTACAAGTGCTGGCTAGTTAACTGAATCATACCCAAGGCAGTCGTAGCACTACCAAGGCAGTTATGGCTATCCTTGATATCATTGGCCTATAGTCCTAGGATAAGGAGGAGAGAGGATAGGGGGTGAGGGATGGTGGCCCCCACCCACCATAAATTATATTATATGTTTAAGAAAAAAAAAAGACCTCTCTCAAAAAAAATTGCACAGTCTGTACTCAATGGTCATTTTCATCAGCATCTTTTTATTTTATTATATATATATATATATATATATATATATATATATAAAGATCCTCCGAATATGATCTTATATAGAAACTCAAGATAGAAAATCAAAATAAATTAACAAATTTGGGTTTTCTTTTCTAATCCTATAACCTAATTTTTAACATGTACCATCTTCAAATTTTTTTACTCATATTAATTTTTTTTTCACCATCTAGAATCAATGAGCAAGGATTCAAGGGGACTATTAATGATGACAAACCCTTAAGTTGTTATTCCTATGGAAAATGACTAGAAGCAAGTTTAATCCTCTTCCTCATTAATAAATTTTTCTTTTGATTTGATTTTAGGGAAAAAAATATAGGAAGAGTGGGGAATAATCAAATCACTATCAAGAAATTAAATGCAAATAAACATGGAAGTATAAAATGACCTATACTTTTCAAGATATATTAGTGAATAACAAACAATGGCTTGCCTACAATTTCTTCAACACTTAGTATGGTCATGGATCAAAAAGTACACATGTGACATATGTACTTAAATTATTTGGAAAGATGCCATGTCCAAGGCTTGTGATCTTAAAAAATTGGTTGTCATAGTGTGTGGCAGTGTGTCATAATTGTAAGGATTGTTAAAAAAATTGATTGAGATTTTTTCAATGTTGAATATGGACACAGATCAGAAAGTAAAAAATGGCATCTATGGTGGTGGTAGCAAATTCACACTAAACTACTTATGTTTTAGTCATGAATGGACAATGTTGGGAGTGATGGTCAAAGCTCAATATTTTTTTTCTTAGAAAATATGTCTAGTAAAAGAAAGTCAAGGATAACTTAAATGTATATGAAATAAATGTAAAATGGTAATTTCTAAGAGTCTTTTGGAGAGTAAAATTATGTATTATAGAAGAAATTATACCATCTTATTGTGATTCATAAGAGAATTAGATGCCTTATACATTTACTTGTCTATTGTTATTTGGTTTTTGTTTAAACATTCACTGTCTATAACAACAAATTTAAATAAAATGTATACAATTGTTAGTTTATAATGGAACAACTTAATGAAGGGTTGCAATTGATTAAATTTGAATCGAAACATTTAATTTTTTGTCTTGGTAGGTATAAAGAGAGTATTTCATTCAATTTGAGATGAAACTAAAGAAAATATTACAAAATTATCATGCAGAATTGTTAGTATTTACGAAGATGTTACGAAACATTTTTTGCAATTAAAAATTGTTAAAATAGTAGAATCATTAATATCTAGAAAGGTATTACGAAACACTTGTTACAAGGAAAACTTATTAGTCACCAATTAATTGTTTTTGTATTAAATATATCCTTGCAAACCTTTTGTTTGATTCATTGTTGTCTTTTTTATCACTTTGTAAGTACTTTTGTCCTCCCTTTTTAAGTGCCGTGAATTTTTTTGTAGTATTGGTATAACATTGAAATATTTTTTGAATAAAATTAGGTCAAAGAGAATTTCATAAACATTAGACATGTGTTCGAACTTAGCACCTACTTTCAAAAAGAGTTGCATTGTTGCAGCTAGAGTCCTTGCTTATTGTTAAAAAACAGACAACTAATTTTAATTATAGTTGTATTCTTCCTAATTATATTTGTGATTTTATTTTGCCAATATAAGAGGAGACCTTGAGTTGTACATCAAATAATTTGGATTCAATCATAAAAATATCAATTGCAAATAAATCCAGTATTTAATTATTAAGATATGAATGACATACAAAAAAGGTTGTAATGCTTGGAAAAAATTGATTAATTATTTTTAGAAGTATCCCATGATTTTTGAGAAGGTGATTGTATTTATTTCAAATCTTCTGAATCCATACATATTGGTTTATATATTTTGTTTTAATGCTCTAACAATTTTGTTAACTTTAATAAGTGCATCTATTTGAAACACTATTCGGGTCATTGACTTAGATATATGCATGGAGAAAATAAGTCACTCGCTGAAATGTTGAACAAGAGGTAATACAAAGAAAAAAAGAAATCCATATAGATTATAACTATAACAAAGTGTCATAAAGCTTCAATAAGAAACATTAAAAAAAACAAAGATCACATATTAACATGTAACTACATAACAACATTTGTATCTTCTAAATTACTCTATATAATATGATAATAGAGAAATTTAGAAGAGAACAATGTTTTTGCATAGAAGATAATATGTGGCTACATAAGAACATTTTAATCTCATAAGATATTTTAGGAGGGGATACATGAGATTCCTCTAGTAGCATTAGTGACAAAATAAAGCTTATTGAGGAACAAACATTTGAATATAGAAAGTAGGAAAATAAGAAAAAATATAAATGTAGAAAGGTAAAAGTTAATACAAGTAAAGAGAATGTTAGGGCACCATCCTTATTTTATTAATATTTATGAAGTTGTAGTCGGAGTTCCCATATTATGTAGAGAATACAAAAGCAAAGTTTAATTTGAATCTCCAAATAAAGTCTCATAAGGAAATATGAAGAAAAATGATCCCTTAATATTACCAAATAATATTAAGTATATAAAATAATATCTTAAATATACCTAAAAAATAAGAGAATTTTAAATAGAACAAGCATTGCAATTAACTTGAAAGAAAGATTAACTAATCAATATTAAGTTATAATCTAGAGGTAATTTCATTGGTGGAATCATCTCAATTTAAAAAATAACATTCCATTAGATCTTGTGTGAGTTTAATTAATTAGTTAGGAATTATATCCTCCTTTTTCCATTATTTAACTAATTAGCTAAGAATTTCATTTTATATCTCCATAATTTTGTGTTAGTAAAAGCCCATTATATCATACATGATAATAGACCATGTAGAATACACCCATTTTCATAATTTTCTAACATTTAATAATTAAATTGAAAATCACAATATAACTTTAATTGGAAGGAGCTTGCTATTACTATCCTTTAAAGTTCTAAAGTATAATTAATATAAAGGAGGACCAGTTGGTTTATAATTTCATTGGAAGAAACCTAAAATAATTAAAAATAAAGAAACCACACCTAAGCAATCTTAAATTTTGTTTATTGATTGACAAAGCAGATGTCATATCTAAAATGTGGGAGAAATTTTTTGATGTTAACTTCAGAAAACACATTTTTCTACATGTACAATTCTTGCTAAAAGTTTGATGGTAAATCATGTGTAACATCAATGAACACATTTTTAATGAATTGAGTTGCAAATCATTGGCACACAATATGTTTTCATTTATAAGTATTTGTAAAGATTAACCAAAGTTAATTTCTAGACAAAATTGATTTTTTTTTTGCATAGTCAAATGATGCCTTTAATAGTTTTCTTGGTAGAGAAAGAAAGTTTCTTTTAATCTTGTTTTACATATACACTAGTGTCAAACTTACAGTCTGGGGAGGAAGACATGAGCTCAAATCTAAAGCATCTAGAGTCATTGGAAAGTTGCCCAATGCTCCATCCAATCTCGATTAGTTAGTTTAAGGATTTAGAGGTGAGGGCTTATCTCTAATAGAAATGATTGTCTCATATGTGGTGATAGATCATACCATCTTCTAATTATTTTACTGATATTAAATTTGTGTTCCCACCATCTAGAATCAATGAGCAAGGCTTCAAGGGGATTATTAATGACGACAAACCCTTAAGTTATTTTTCCTATGGAAAATGAATGGAAGAAAGTTTAATCATCTTGCTCGTGAATAAATTTGATTTGATTTGATTTTAGGGAAAAAAATAAAGGAAAAGGGGGGAATCATCGAAGCATTATCAAGAAATTAAATGATATTAAATATGGAAGTATAAAATGACTTGTACTTTTCAATATATATTACTGAATAACAAAAAATGGCTTGCCTCAAATTTCTTCAACACTGAGTATGGTCATGGATCAAAAAGTACACATGTGACATCTGTGCTTAAATTATTTGGAAACATGCCATGTCCAAGGCTCATGATCTTAAAAAATCAGATATCATAGTGTGTGGTAGTATGCCATAATTATGAGGATTATTAAAAAAATTGAATGAGATTTCTTGAATGTTGAATATGGATGTGGATCACAAAGTAAAAAATGACAGTTGTGGTGGTGGTGTCAAATTCACATCAAACTACTTATGAATTAGTCATCAACGAAGAATGTTGGGAGTGATGGTCAAAGCTCAATAATTTTCATCTTAGAAAATGTGTCTAACAAAAGACAATCCAAATAAGAGGATAACTTAAATGTATATGAAATATATGTAAAATGGTAATTTGTAAGAGTCTTGTGAATGTATATGAGATAAATGTAAAATGGTAAGTGTAAGAGTCTTACGAAGAGTCAATTTATGTATTATAAAAGCAATTTAACCATCTTATTGTTGATTGCAAGTAACAATGCAAAGTTAGGTTGAACTCATTGCAAAACACTTAATTGTTGGTTTATTTCTCTCTAAATAGATTAATAAGAACAAGGAATACAAAAGAAAAATACACAACAAAATGAACAAGAATATTGAGTGCTTTCAGAAATATTGATTGTAAATGGAGATAAATCTAACATTTAGATTTATAATTTCATGTATTTTCTAAATTTTTTATTTTAATAAACATAAAATCTCTTTCCCAATATTTGTGCATTGTGAAAAAAAAATTACTTTTTATTAGTTAAAAATGATATTATTATTAAATACTGTTTTATAATAATGCTAAATAAATTTATAAAGAATATAGAGAAACATTTACATAATATTAATATTCAATAAAATTATAGATAAACTAATATGTATATTTTATAACAAGTCTTATGTAGTAGTCTTCCCTACTTGACAATAATAGTGTAACAGTAGTAATAAATATAAAGAACAAAAATAATTATTTCAACAAGCTAAATGTTAGTAAATTCTATAAAAGAAATCACAAATTTGAAGTTATATGGTTTCATGTTTCATAGAAGCAATCACAAAAGACAAAGAAGTTGATATGTTGGACCATCTAGGGAAATTGGCACGATGAAAAGAGAGAGCTAAAAGGTGATCCTTAAGACTTTGCATCACACACTATGTGTTGTCATTGATTGATAATTGGTAGTAGAAAGGAGGAAAAGACTTGAAGTTAATAGAACAAAGAAAGACCATTGTTAGTCTTACACCAATTAAGACAAGGTAGTTTATACAAATGTCACACCTTTATAGAGGTACAATGTGTAGTCTTAGGTTAAATGAATAGACGTTGAGTCACCATTGATGTGACATGATAAAAGGATAGAGAGGAAGTGTGATGTGACATGTTTACATATTAGAACCTTTGAAAACAAAAGGGTTGAAAGCTAGATAATAGGGCTCTAGTTAGGTTGTTAAGCCAAACTAGTCTAGGTACCTACAAGTAGGTAGTCATGGGTGTATTATGACTTACCTATATGAGAAATTCAAATTTGAATACATTGATTGAGTGAGACTTGGATACGATTTTGGCATCCAAAATAGACAGTGTAAAATGGTTTTGTACATGATCATTATGTACATTGTTGATGTTGTGAAGAGAGAGTAAGAGCAAAAAAAAAGAGTTGTAGAGCTAAGGATCCAAATAGAAGACATGTTTCTAAAGATAGAAAGAAATAAGAAAGCTAGAAAGTTGATAAAAAAATTATTCACATGGCAAGCCAAGGAAGAAGACAAAGATTAGAGGATCTCTAAAGATTGAACTGATCTATGAGATAAGTTCTGCCATTCATTAGATCAACCATTTAGTTTTCTTTCTTACCATCACATCTATGCTTTATTTGTAAATATTTTTAAATCCTCTCAAAAGGTACCTCTTAGGAGTGTTGTAAATCCTCTAAGAAGGTAATCTTCACAGCCTTATTGTAATCCTAATAAATTACCAAAAGTCTTTATAGGATAAGTTCTATTAAACAACAGTGTAGCTCTTAATAGAGCAACCTTTTATCTGTAGTAAAAAGCTAGTAGGTATATTAATCCCACTATGTTTTTCATCCTCCCATTGAGGTTTTCCATGTACAAAAATCAATGTGTCATTGATGTATGATTTCTTGTGTGATCTTGCATGGTTTTGATTTTTTGTTTCTATCATATGTTACTATTAAAGCTTGTAATATTAAAAATATTTAAGATAGTATCTTAGCTAACTAGTTTTAGACTAATTACTGATTCACCCTCCTCTCACTATCAGTTTGGGGCAACATGGTCAACTAAGGCAAGAGTCAAAACCATATACTAACAAAATAAAAATACTTTCCATATTTATTTCCATGAAACGAACAAGATTTGACCATATTTTTTGAATAAAATAAGAGAAATAGGAGTCCATGAAAAAGAAAAGTTGTCAACTAAAATTATTCAAGTACACCATAAATATCTCAACACAAGTTATGACAAGAAAATCAAAGATAATCTTGAAAACAATAGCTAGAAAAATATAAGTGAGTTTTGACAACCTTGCCAAAACAATTGATATTGTGTAAAAACCAAATCATCAACATCATGTATTATGTAAGAATTTACATAAACCTAAAATGTTGGTCAACTAAGTCAAGGGCCAACCATATACCAAGAAGACAAAAATAATTTCCATAATTTATTATGAAAAGAACAAGATTTGACTAGCTTGTCTAATAAAATAAGAAAATACACAATCTAAACTTTGGTTGGTAAGTCAATTATTTATAAAATTTTATTGAACCATAATTATTTTAATCGCATAATGAGAACTTCCAATGACTAAATTTTCTGTAAAAATAAAAATAATTTTTTTACAAATTTTTAAGTCCTAAATAATAAGAAAATAAATTGAAAATTTGTGTTTTCATTGATTGATATTTTGACATTTAATGATTTTCATAAATTCATAAATATATAATATTTATAATAATCCACAATAAACAAGTTATGGTAATCTAGCCGATAGGCTATTACCTAGATGAATCTCATTTTGAGTGCTACATCATCTCGATGACGAGTCCAATGGAGGAACTTCCCTAGCCGCAATGCTTGGAATGCCAATGAGTTTCTTGAAGGGATGGCCTTTACAACAACCTATCTATTCTATGATCTTTCACATAGATTCTATAGAAGCCTTGCCATCGAGTTTCCCTCATCCATGTAGACTACTGGATCTACCTCAAACATGAAGGTGATTGGTGAAAATTACCATCCTGACCAAGATATATAAAGGATGTGTGGGGGCATATATTTATGACACTTGAATTTATAGTGCAAGAGTTATTTGGGGTAAGATATTGCAACATCAAATATTTGACAATCGAAAGAGAAAATGGAAATTCTTCGATGGGAAGAAAATTGAATAAGGGTACTGCCATCACTGCAACCTTATAACACATCAAAGCTTTCTTCCTTGAACAAATGGTTTGCATTGCTAATTTCTTTTCTTTGAAATTTAATTTCAAGTTTTGTTTGATAATGTTGTAGGGGCAATAATTCCTAGCAAAAATGAGGAAGAATTAGATGAAGTAGATCCTCAAGCTCAAAGAATTCATTATAATGATGATCTCTACCAGAAAGGGCTTTCAATTAAACTCTTAATATATGTTTTATTAGTCTGGGCTAGTTTAATAGATCATGGTAACATGTAAATATTATTATCTTCTGTTGTTTTGAAGATCTTCTTACACATGATGTATCCTTAACTTTAAATACTAGTTCTATGGACAAAATTATTTAAATGATAAAAATATTTAAATTCCCATAATAAGTGCAAGTAGTTCAAAGTGTCATTCATTGAAACCTCATCAAATTCAATTACACTCCCATCCCACCATTAGAACTTGAAACCAAGAAAGTGTTTGATACAATTGAGTAATTGTGGGTTGTCTTTGATCTTACACAAATGTCATATGAATTATTAGTTAGTCCATACTGAGCTCACTTAGATATTGAAGACAAATTTCTATGTCTATTGAGCATTCTTATGGTTGCCTAGTTTAGAAGGTACATCTACTGAGTTCACTTGGGTGTCGAAGAAAAGTATGTATAAGATGAGTGTTAATTGAGCTCACTCAGTTAATGAACAAAATTTGGATGGAACTAGTACTAAACAAGGTCACTTAGTTGCCAAAGCATCTTTGCATGTATGTAGTGTTAATTGAGCTTCTGTTGGTTAACATAGGAAATAATTTCTAAGTTAGTTTCTATCGAGTTGGGTTGGCTAACAAAGGATTTTCTTATTTTGGCATATTAAACTTGATTGATTTATCTATTAGTTCTATCCTACTATGGTGATAAATATTAATTATTCTAAGTTCTATTTGAGATAACTTGATAATATGAAAGATATAAGTATAAGGTCAAGTTGTGAAATAGAGGTCTAGTGTGTGAAAAAGGATCATCATTTGAAGATTTAAAGATTGCTCTAAGCAAGAGAATCTAGAGGTTAGAAAGATATGTTTTAGCAACTAAAATGGATACATTTGATCAAGAAGGATCATGTAAGAGCCAAAATAGAGATCTATAATCAGCAATAAGTTGTATCTAATTTAGGTCATCTCATTGTTACTCTCTAACCATTGTAGCAGTGATCTAAATCTCTTAAGAAAGTTAGCTTAACAGCTATTTGTAAATCCTCTAACAAGGTGGCAATTATATTAAATCTTATAAAGACCTCTAAAAAGGACACTCCCAATAGGGTGATTGAATCCTTTAATAGGGTCACACCTAACAGTGTAGTTTGTAACCTTTAATAGGGTTGGCTCCTAACAAGGCTCACTTCAAGTGAAAAATATTAACTAGTTACAATTGGTGGTTTCCCCAAATTGGGTTTCCATGTTAAATCTTTGTGTTATATGTGTTCATGCTATTTCTTTTATGCTTGCAATTAAGACAAAGTAATCACTAATAACATCTTAAGATCTACAAAGTTAATTCATTACCAAGTTACAACATTTTTAATGTGTTTAACAAGCATCAATAGTATTTAGTTTTTAGATTTTATTTTATACTAACATCTAAAGGGATCTTGGATTTATTTTTGTAGTAACTGGTTCACCCCTCCCCTCTCAATTACTCCTTTATATTTCCAACAATTGGTATTAGAGCTTTCGGTGATTGCAGTGAAGGTTTCAAGTACCTAAGCTAAAGATTACGATGTCTTACAAGAGAGAGATTCTAAAGTTGAACAGAGACAATTTTGTAGCATGGCAAGGACTTATGAGGTTACATCTAGCCACTATCAATGATTTAGGTGTAACAAGATAGAGTTTCCATTGCACCAAAAGATTTACCTATTAATGCTCAATACAACCACTAGACTTATAGAACACAAGAGGTGGTTAAAACATGTCACAAATCCCAAAGGGGATGGCTGGTGGTTATTCCATAAATTTCCCCCTAGTGTTACACAAGGAGATTCAAACCTATGACCAAGCTCTAATAACACTTATTACAAGCTATAGTTTTTGTTGCACCAAAAGTTTGATCTTTTAATCCTTGATACATCCACTAGACTTATAGAACATAGGAGGTGGTTAAGGCATGTCATGAATCCCAAAGGCAAAGGCTAGCAATTAGTCCAACATTGGGTTACAAGTATCTTGAAACTGAATACAAAATTCCTACTAGAATATTATCAGTTGAAGGTATTGCTAAGAAAAAGAACCAAAACATGATGATGATTCATATTAAATCTTCTCACAGTTATGCTAAACTTGATGAGATAAAGGACAAAATTGCTCATGAAATGTGGACCAAACTGAAAGATACCTATGGAGGTGATGACAATGTAAAAAAAGCCAAAGTAGAAAGTCTTAGAGGACAATTTGATCAAATCAAAATGAGAAAAGATGAGAATATTGCAAAATATATGGAAAGAATCAAGTCCAGTGTAAGTACAATCAAAGCCTCTAAAGGAGACATTAAGGAGATAACTATTGTAGGAAAGGTACTCAAAACTCTTCTTCCTATCTATGCAATTAGAGTGTCTACTATTCAAGAAATGAGATGTGATCCAAACAACAAAATAACCTTGGATTCTCTAGTTGGAAGATTGACAACTTTTGAACAAGATAACTATGATAATTATGTTCCTATTTCCAAGAAAATTGAGTCTACATTTGAAGCCAAACTCTCACTTGAGGAAACGAGCAAGAAATCAAAGGAAAATTAATTAGGAAGTGAGGAAGAAACTAAAGAAAGTTCTAATAGTGATCTTGAAATTATTGAAGCACTGCTTGCAAATAAATATTCCAAGGGCAGAGGAAAATACAAAAGTAAAATCCCTCTAATTTTCTTTTCTTGTGAAGAAATTGGTCATATTGTTGCTAAGTGTCCAAACCAAAAGAGCAAGGATGAAAAGAAGAGCCACAAATACAAAGGTAAGAAAGAATTCAGATGTCACAAGAGCTACAAGGACAAAGGTAAGAAAGCTTGTTTTATGGCTAAAGATTCTTATGATAGTGAAGATGAAATGGTGTATATTGTTGTAAAAGATGAATCTAATGATAAAGGAGATAAGATGTCACTTATCTCTCATGTTAGCAGAAATGATACATGGATTATAGATAATGGATGTTCACACCATATGACTGGTGATAAATAAAAGTTTGAACATTTTGAATATTATGACAAAGAAAGTGTAAGATTTGGTAACAATGAACATTGTTGCATAAAGGGAAAAGGTTGTATCTCACTAACCAATGAACTTATATGTGATAATGCCTATTGGATTGAAAGACTAAAGCATGATCTACTAAGTGTGGAAAAGTTGAACAACATTCAATTCAAGGTAGAATTCATGAATGGCAAGGCTCAATTTTTGGATGACAAAGGAAATCTGGTTGGGTCAAGCAAGCAAACAAAAGGTAATCTATTCTATCTTGATCTTGGTGAATGCTCATGTTTCATTTCTCAAGTAGAAGAAATATGGTTATGGCACAAAAGGATATGTCATGCAAACTTTGACAATCTAGTTAAGATAAGAAAACATATAAGAGTAAGAGGTATTCCTAGTTTGAAGAAATTTGATGTTAGTTTGTGCAAGAATTGCCAAATTTGTAAAATGGGAAAGACTAGTTTCAAAAGAAAAAATTATCAATCAGAAGATGTCTTGGAAATTGTACATATAGACTTATGTGGACCCATTGGAATAGAGAGTTACAGTGGAGAAATTGTTTTTCATTTTCTCTGTTGACGATTATTCTAGAATGATGACTGTGATGTATATAAAAAAAAAATTAGAAGCTTTTGAGAAATTCAAATGGTATCTAGCAAGAGTAGAGAAAGAAACTAGAAAGAAATTGAAATACTTAAGATTAGATAGAGGTTGCGAATTCATCTCCAATGAATTCAATAATTTCTACATTGAAAGAGGAATCAAATGATAAGTATTAGCTCTTGGTACACCTTAGTAGAATGGTATAGCTGAAAGAAGATATAGATCCATCATGGATTGTGCAAGGACACTGATGATAGAAAAGAATCTTGCTATCAAATAATGGAAGGAAGTGATTAGCAGTGCAGTTCATACTTTGAACCAAGCTCAGTTGAAGAAAGACTCAAACCAAACTCCCTATGAATTTTGGTATGGCTACAAACCTAATGCAGGTTACTTGAAGGTATTTGGAAATAAATTTTATATCTTGAAAGAATCTAGAAAAGGAAAATTTGATGTAAAAAGTGATGAAGGCATATTTCTAGGATATTCCTATAGAAGTAAGGCATACAAATGTTTGAATTTGTCTAGTCATAAGATCATAGAAAGTGCACATGTGAGAATTAATGAGTTTGCAAAAAAAAAGTGAAGAAGAAAGAAAAAAGGAGCAAGAGGGTTATAGAAGATTTGTCTACTATGAACCTAATACATTGCCAAATCTATTTTAAACAAAGGAGACTTCATCTCCCAAGTCCCCTAAATCTCTAATGGTTATCGAGTTGCACTGAGTCACAAACTAAAGGACCCAAGTCACAATCATATGCTATCGAGCTAGTTCAAACCGAGTCTAGTGGACCCAAGTCATAGACAAAAGGACCCAAGCTTAAAGTTGAAATTCATATTAAAGACAATGGAACTCGTTCAAAGCCCAAAGATCCTATGTTAGCAAGATATGTCAAAATGCATCATGCACTTGATTATATCATTGGAGATAAATCAGATGGAAAAATGACAAGAAGCAAATTAAAAGGTACTTGTTTACTTGCTGAATTTGAACCTAGAAATGTTAAAGATGCTATATAAAATGAAAGTTGGATTGAATAGATAGAAAACAACAAAACTTAGACTCTTGTTCCTAGACCCAAAGATAAAACTGTAATTGGTACTAAGTGGGTATTTAGAAACAAGATTGAAAAGTGTCTAGAAATAAAGAAAGAATGGTATGTAAAGCTTATTCTCAAGAAGAAGGTATTGATTATGGTGAAACTTTTGCACCTGTTATAAGATTAGAGGGTGTTAGAACTCTACTTGCATATGCAACACACAAAGAATTTAAAGTGTATCAAATGGTTATTAAATATGCATTCTTGAATGGAATTCTTGATGAGGAATTCTACATTGAACAAGAAGGTTTTATAGAACCTTAAAAAAAAGGGCATGGATTGCAAATTACTCAAAGCACTATATGGTATCAAGTAGGCTTTGAGAGCCTAGTGTGAAAGACTACATAACTATTTGACATAGATTGGTTTTCAAAGTACAAATGATAATAGTAGTATGTATATCAAAAAAAGACCAAACAAAAATATTGTGTTGGAAAAAACATTTGTTGATGATACCCTATTTACAGGAAATGATGAATTTTGCAAAGCATTTTTAGAAGAAATGAGTAAAGAATTTGAGATCTCCATGTTTGGTGAGATAAAATTCTTTGTTGGGTTGTAGATACAATAGAAAAAAATGGTATCTACATTACCCAATCTAAGTATATCTAGGAGATACTTAAAAAGTATGGGATGCAAGATCCAAGAATAGTTGGAACTCCCATGTCTACTAGACATAAGCTTTCCAAAAATGATGATTCCAAAGAAGTAGATTAGACCACATACAAATAAATGATTGGAAAATTATAGTATGTAGTACATACAAGGCTTGATATTGCTCTAGCAATTTGAATAGTGGCAATATTCTTAGAAAATCCTAAAGAAAATCACATGATGGAAATCAAGGGAATCATGAGATGTTTGAAAGGAACTGAAGACTATGGCTAATGGTATAAAATTAGAGGCAATTTAGACTTTAAAGTATCTACTGATGCTGATTAGGCAGGAAATCTTGATGACAAAAGAAAACTGGTGGTGGAGCATTCTTTCTTGGTAAAAGACTAGTGTCTTGGACAAGCAAGAAGTAAAATTTTACATCTCAATCCACAATAGAGACAGAATATGTGGCAACAGCAGTTAATTTTTCTAACATTGTTTGGTTCAAAGAACTATTGGAAGGAATGAAAATAGAGATCAAGGATCCAATAGTCATAAATTGTAATAACACTAGTGCAATCAATATACCAAAGAATCCAGTGATGCATACCAAAACAAAGCACATTGCTATAAAATATCACTTCTTAAGAGAGTTAGTATAGGATAAAGAAGTAAGATTGGAATATTTTAATACAAAAGAATAGATTGTAGAAATATTCTCCAAGCCATTTCCTAAAGATGTATTATTGTATCTAAGAGGTAAGCAAGGGGTCATTCCCCTATTTGAAGCTTAGTAAATGAAGTTTAGTGATGCATCAACGAGAGCAAGTTGAAGATCAAATAGTTGATGCGGTATTGACAAGGTCATATTGCAAATGAATTAGTACATAAGGTACATTGATATTATTAGAATTGTTTTCTTTGGCATGTGTTGTTAAAGAGGGAGAAGTTTACTATCATATGTCACAGAAAATTTTGTTATTATAAAGAGGGAGAAATTCTACGTAGAGATGTGAGAGAGAGAGAGAGAGAGAGAGAGAGAGAGAGAGAGAGAGAGAGAGAGAGAGAACTTGAAAAAATATTATTGTAGATATAATTTTTTTGATAGAGGGAGAAGCTAAAGAGTTGACACTAATAGAGGGAGTCTTGTTGTAAAAAATTCATTGTGTTATGACAATTATGTTGCCATCAATACCAAAGAGGGAGATTGTTGGATACAATTGAGTAATTATGTATTGTATATAATATTACACAAATTCCATATCAATTATTAGTTAGTTCATATTGAGCTCACTCAGGCTGCACATTTTTCTATGTCTACCAAGCATTTCTATCATTTCTTAGTTCAGAAGGTAGTATCTATCAAGTTCACTCAGGCGTCGAAGAAAAGTATGTAGAATATGAGTGTTAACTAAGCTCACTCGGTTAATGAAGGAAATTTGGATGGAACTATTGCTAATCAATCTCACTAGGTTGTCAAAGGATCTTTGCATGTATGCAATGTTAACCAAGCTTCTATTGGTTAACACAGGAAATCATTTCTATGTTAGTTTCTACCAAGCTAGGTTAGCTAATGAAGGATTTTCTTATTTTGGTATAGTAAGCTCAATTGATTTATATATTGGTTTGAGCTAGCTATGGTGATGAATATTAATTATTATAAGTTGTATTTGAGCTGACATGATAATATGAAAGATATAACTATAAGGTCAAGTTATGAAATAGAGGTTTAGTGTACAAAAATAGATCATCATTTGAAGATTTGGAGATTTCTCTAAGGAAGCAAATTAGGAGGTTAGAAATATATGTATGAGGACCTAAAAGGATACATTCAATCAAGAAGGATCATGTAAAAGCCAAAATAGAGATTTTTAATCAACAATTAAGTTGTATCTAAATCAAGTCATATCATTGTTACTCTCTAACCATTGTAGTAGTGATCTAAATCTCTTAACAAAGTTGGTTTAACAACTATTTGTAAATCCTCTAACAAGGTGGCAATTCTATTGAATTATCTAAAAACCTCTAATAAGGCCACTCCTAATAGGGTGATTAAACCCTTTAATAAGGTCACACCTAATAGTGTGTTTTCTAACCTTTAATAGGGTTGGCTCCTAACATGGCTCACTTCAGAAGAGTAAAAGATAGTAACTAGTTACAATTGGTGGTTTTCCCAATTTGGTTTCCACATTAAATCTTGGTGTCATATGTGTTCACGTTATTTCTTTTATACTTGCAATTAAGATAAACTAATCATTGATACCATCTTAAGATCTAGAAAGTTAATTCATTACCGAATTACAATATTATATATGTGTTTACCGAGCATCAATAGTATTCATTTTTCAGAGTTTATTTCATGTTGACATCTAAAGGGATCTTGGATTTATTTTTGTAGTAACTAATTAACCCCTCCCCTCTTAGTTACTCCTTTATATTTACAATAGAAAGTTGTCGTCATATTTTTGGGTCCTACGAAAGAAACACTTTTTAAAAAATCTAATTGAAAATATATAAGTTACTAAATCTAGTAAGAGTATAATGCTTTGACCTAGAAGCAATGTTGAACACATATGAAACCAAGATTTAATGTGGAAACCCAATTTGGGAAAAACCAGCAATTGTAACTAGTCACTATTTTTCACTCTTCTAAGGTGAGCCATGTTATTATCAAGCCAACCCTATTAAAGGTTTCAAAACACACTATTATGTGTGACCCTATTAAAAGATTTAATCACCCTATTAAGAGTGGCCTTGTTAGAGGTCTTGAAACAATTCAATAGAATTTCCACCTTGTTAGAGGGTATACAAATGGTTGTTAAACCAATTCTATTAAGAGATTTAGATCACTACTATAGTGGCTAGATAGTATCAATGAAATTACCTAATTGATATGCAACTAAATTTTTGATTATAGATCTCTATTCTAGCTTGTACTTAATCCTTTTTGATCAAATATAGCCTATTTTCTCCACAAGGATATTCTACTTATTCTTAAAATTCACTTCCTTGCTTTATCTCTTGCAATTCATTCATTACAACTTGCACACACACTTTGAAACCACAACTTGACCTTTTACTTATACCTTTCATATTATCAAGTTAGCTCAAATACAATTTAAGATAACTAATATTCATCACCATAGTCAGCTAGAACCCATAGATAAATCAATTGAGATTAATATGCCAAAGTAAGAAAATCTTTCAGTAGCTAACCCAGCTTGGTAGAAACTAACTCAGAAGTGATTTCGTATGTTAACCAACAGAAGCTTGATTAACACTACAAAATTGCAAAATTCCTTTGGCTTAGTTAACACTAGTTCCATCCAACTTTCCTTCATTAACTGAGTCAGCTCAGTTAACACTCTTTTTTTGCATGAATTCCTTCCATGCCTGAGTGGATTCTATAGACACTCTCTTCTACATAGGAACACTTAGTAGACACAAAAACCTGTCTTCACTACCCGAGTGAGCTTGACATGCACTGAATGATAATAATATGACATTTTTGTAAAATAAAAAACAACACACAATTGATTAATTGTATCCAACAGTTGTTGATATTATGAAGAGAGAGTAAGAGCAAAAAGAAGAGTTGTGGGGCTAAGGAGCCAATTAGAAGACATGTTTCTAAAGATAGAAAGGTACAAGAAAGCTAGAAAGGTGATACAAAATTATTCATAAGGAAAGCCAAGGAAGAAGACAAAGATTAGAGGATCTCCATAGATTGAACTAATCTACAAGAAAAGTTCCACCATTCTTTAGATCAACCATTTAGTTTTCTTTCTTACCATCGCATATATGCTTTAATTATAAATATTTGTAAATCCTCTCACAAGGTACCTCTTAGGAGTGTTGTAAATCCTCTAACAAGGTAATCATCATAGGCTTATTATACTTCTAATAGATTACCAAAAGTCTTCATAGGATAATTTCTAAGAAAAAACATTGTAGCTCTTAATAGGGCAACCTTTTATATGTAATAAAAGGCTAGTGGGTATATTAATCCCACTGTGGTTTTCATCCTTCCATTGAGGGGTTTCATGTACATAATTGACGTGTCATTGATGTATGCTTTCTTGTGTGAGCTTGCATGGTTATATTTTGTTTTCTTTTATCGTCGTGTTACTATTAAAGCTTTTGATATTGAAAATATTTAAGATAGTATCTTAGCTAACCAGTTTTAGACTAAGTATTGATTCACCCCCCTTTCACTAGACTATATTTTTGAATAAAATAAGAGAATATAGGAGTCCATTAAAAAAAAAGTTGTCAACCAAAATTAGTCAAGCACTCCATAAATATCTCAAAAAAGGTATTACATGAAAATCAAAGATAATCTTTAAAATAATAGTTAGAAAACTATTAGTGAGTTTCAAAAACCTTGTCTAAACAATTGATTTTGTGTAAAAACTAAATCATCGACATCATGTATTATGTAAGTGTAGACACCCAAAAATTGGCAGACTTAAATCATGTAGTTTCGATCAATCAGTGTAAATTAAAGACAAAAATTAGAAAAGACACAATAAACTTTCAAATCAAAAATCACATCAAGTCATTAATTATCTATCAAATCAACAAGACCTAAATTAACTTTACAAGAGGAGAAAAACAATTCAAATTCATTAAAATGAAATTCAAAAAAAGGAGGAAGAAAAAGAAAAAGTGTTGAAAGTAAATTATACATTTATTAAATCAAAAAAATTATTTATCCTCACAAAATGAAAAATATTCCTTTTTCATTTTAAAAGAATTAAAAATATCTTTAATTATCCTCAAAACCAAGTCTGTTGGACTCTTCCTCCTGGTCTCTTATGAGATATTTTTAGTTTCACTTTCACCCCAGTTAATGGTGAAAATCCTAATTCATACACCAACCACTTCCAAAATCTTATAAATAGGAAGGAAATCCATGAAGCAAGGTACCCAAGTCTTAGACATCTGCACTATAGGAACATTTTGATTCATCATTTTAGCATTCTCATTGTAGCATTTCATAGCATTTTAGTATTATTTTGTATTATTTAGCATCATTTATTACATTTTAGTTCATTGCATATTCATCTTAATAGCATATAATCTGCATTTCAATCATAGATCTTGCATGTACCCATCATAGATCTGCATTTTAAGCATTCTCCCATTCTAGAACTATCACTAAGATTCTAGTATAAGAGCTATTTAAGTAGTTGTAGTTAGGGAAACATGAGATGCTCATAGAGATTACATTCTGATGATGATTAATTGGGTTTAGTCTAGTTCATCGTTAGTCCATTTTCATCCTACACTAAGGTTTCATGAATATGCGTTCACACTATGTACAAATTGGTGTCCATCATGGGGATTGAACACAAAGCCTCTTTGTTTTCAAAAATTTTAGTCTAATATTTCATTTCTAGTGTAGATCTATGTTTTTTACTATTCACATGTATAGATCTGATCAAATATAGATTTTACAGCATTTGGAAGGGCTCATATCAGCAAGAACAATGTTCCAAAATCTTCCCCAAGCATACAAGGGTCGGATCTGAACCTTCTGGCACTTTTGAGATTTGTTTCAATGCTTCTAAGAGATATGATGATGCTTATGAACTATATTTTAATGCATTTAATTTTTTTGTAGCACATACACATAGTTCTGTAATGCATCTACATATTTCTATAGTGCATTTTCATAGTTTTGTAATGCACTTTCCCTTTTCTATAGAGCTTATGAGACTTTTGTAACATATTTTATCACTTTTTTAGTGCATTTAAGGCATCTTACAATGCATTTTATTCTATTATAGAACATTTTCATGATAGAATAATGCATATAAGGTTTCCTATAATGCATATGAGCATTTTTGTAGTGCATCTGGTAAAAATTATAGATTCCTAAATCTAACTTCTAGATTTGAATATTGCTTGCTTACAAGTCACTTCAGAGTCAATGAAGAGGCTCTTAGATTGTAGATAGTGTACAAATAGGAATGAAGACCCTCATAAATGTTCCTAGCTTATGCTAGCTCTAAATTAGGTAAGTGGACCTCAGCTCTCATTGATTAAGAGTGTGGTATTTCTAAGTTCCAAACATAGCTTAATAGAAGCATTTGATTTCGCTGATCAAACATAGAAGTAGGCCTATGCTCTCAACTCTTTTGAGTTGATCAAAATTCTTGACCTTCTATAAATATTGGTCACAATTGAATGGGGAAAGAATCCACACATAGTCTAATTAGGAACCCCTTTTTCTATAGTAATATAATGGCTGCTAATCAATACTTCATGTATGTTGTGTTTGGGAAGTTGAAATAGTAGGGATATGCTCTCACTCTCCTTGAGTGATCAGACTCCCAAACCTATCATGATTTGTGTTTCCTTATTTACACTAGGTAGGGTTATCTTCTCATAGAAAGGCTACCTCCCGAGTTTCCTAAGTAGGGCTAGTGAGAGGGATTACCTCCTAAGCTTGCATTCTCAATCGATGCAAGCCACCCATGTTTGAAACATAGCCTTCCTCAAGTAGTCCCATAAAGGATTGCACCAAACCTCCCTAGCATTAGTGGGAAGCTCTCTTGCTATAAGAGAGGTAAATCCAAACATAGATGGTTAAAAACTAAAACCCACTAGTCACCAGCCTTTAGATAACCTTGTCAGGAAGCCATTTTCTTCCATTTTCTAGGTGTGTGTGGTTTTACATTTTGCTTTGGATTTTACTGCCATTGTGCTTGGAAGTGCTTCAGAACATAATCAAAAACATGAGTGCATATCATAATCCTTCCAGAAAGAAAATCTTGGAACTGGTATCAAGAAATCAAGTTCAAAACCAAGACATTGCTGAACTAACCTTAAGGTAGCGCATATACTGCATAAAACAACACTTTTGAATATTCATGTAATGCTTTTGATATTTTTTATAATGCATATACCTATAGAACAACACATTTGAACCTTGGAGTATTGCATCTAAATCATGAAACAACACATTTGCATCATAATACAACGCATATGATCAATAAAATAGTGCATTTAATCAATGAAATGGTTCATATGATTAATCCTACGATGCATATTAGGAAAAAAATAAAAGAAAGGCCATCTAGGTGCATAATAATCGTGAACAAATGATAAATTTGGATACCCTTTTCCTTGTTGGCATTTTATAAAATCTAAGAATTTATGTGTCTGACCGAAGATATCTTTTGAAAAAAGCAAAGCTATGAACATCATCATTAACCCAACAGTTACCATTACCTCACTTTGCATATCAAGCCAAAGATGTTTAGAGACACACATTTGTCCCTTTACCTAACTTTTTGAAAGTGAACCTTATCCTATCAACATTGGCAAACACCTTATCCAATCTAGCTTGTTGCTACAAACAAATCACGGTCAACAAAAATCTTCACTTTTTGAAAAATGCTAAAAGAATCCAACTCACCTTTCATGCCACTACACAAAAAAGGTGTACCAACAAAATTTAAATGGTTTCCTATATGAGTGAGTGCTAGGATAGCAAGTAGAACCATCAAATGCACAACACCTCTAAACCTCCTTGAATCCACTATAGCAATGAATTGCACACAAAACACAGTTACTCCCAAGTCACCTTTATCCAATCAAAATTTAGAATCCCTAGCCATAATGGGTTCATCTCATGCATGGGATGACAGAAGCATTGAAATCAAAATCAAAGACTTTCAGCAAAATCTCAAACGTGTCCATATCATGCACAAGATACTGCAGAAATAAAAATAATGCTACATACTCACATTAGCACAACAAGGTGCCAAATTGCCATCTAACTTTGATGTGACCAATTTGAAAAGAGATGAAGAAGATTCACCTTTAGACATTGTCACACAAAAATTTCAAGACTTACAACTAGAAATGGAAAATATGAAAAGAGGGAAAATACAACCCACAGAGTTTAGCCTCAAGAAGGTGTGTCCCCTACCATTCAATAAAGGCATTACCTTCACACCTTTACCTCCAAATGTTTAGATACCAAAATATGATAAATATTTTGGTACATCAAATCCACAAGATCATCTTAGACAATTATATTGCTACATATGGAGTTCATCCATGACACAATGTAGATAATGTGTCTATTTCCTAGGAGCCTTGAGGGGCAAGCCATGGAGTGATTCTCCAAGCTACCCTCCAATATTAAAACCTTGGATCAATTGGCCACCATTTTTATCACCCAATATTCATATAACATTGAAAGGGAAGTTACAATGATTGATCTATGTAACACAAAACAACTCCTAGGTGAATCATTCAAGGCCTTCCTACAATGTTGGAGGCACATGCTTGCCAAATATCATAGAGACATACTAGATAAAGACAAGATGGATATCTTCATCAACAATTTCTCAAAACCAATAAATTATTGACTCCAACTCCAAGATCCTATAGATTTTAAAATTACATTAGAAAAAATTGCTAAGGTGGAAGAAACCTTGATAAACAATGACATAATTAAATTATTTAAAGATGGTAAAGGTTTCTCCAACAATTCCACATAGACGCACAATTCCTCTAATCAGTCCATTGAAAAACATAAATCATGGTGGAGAAACAATAACAAAAACACCACAAATGATGGGGTAGCTGAAGCCAACCATGTCAAAACTCAAACTCAACCCACTTTAATCAACTGGGTTCCATTGTCACACCTCAAAAAAATAATTCTTGTTCATTTTACCAATGCAATATGAAGACTCCCTCTATGTCTAATCAATAGGTTGCTTACAATCAAGCTCCTCCCCCACGAAGATATCAGTCTTTTGATATATCTAAGGAGTATAGACCCATAGGGGTGTCTAGTGAGAGTGCTTTAAAAACTCTCTGTTGAGATAATGGGTGTTGCACACATTGCATAATATTGTTATTTTATTATTTTATTTTATTATGTAATGTTGTACCTAGATGGACGTGCAACATGTAAAGATTCCCATGGAATATTCTTGATGAGTTGTATTGTAACATAGTGAAAATATTTCATGTAATTATTTAATATTGGGGAAAAGAATTAAATGCCCAATATTAAATGTGGGGTTAGTGGGTTAGGTAGCACATGGTTTTAGCACATGGTTTATGTAATACCACTTAGTGGTTTTGTGGGACTTGCTACTATATAAGCAGCGACAAGGGTAGTTGTTGTATAGACAAAAGAGTAAGAGTGACAAAGAGAAGACAAAAGGCAAGAGTCGAGTGGGACAAGGCTTGACAGGTTAGCCAAGGGAGCATTTGTGAAGGTTGAAAGCATGGCATGGGATGTGTGGATTCATGCTTCTTCACATAGTTTGCTCGGTTGTGGCTATGGCCATGAAGGCTTCCATAGTTGTATGGAAATGGTATTTTTGCTGAATAATACATGGTGATGGATGCTTTTGGAGGCTGGGTTTTTTCCCTCAATGAGGGTTTCCCAGGGTATATCTTGTGTCACAATTTTGTGGGTATGTTGCCTATTCTCTTGCATGTGCATTTTAATTCTGTATTTATTTCAGATCTATTATGGGTAATGTGGAAATGGTTATATTCTTTGTTGCCAATTTTTCTTACAAGTGGTATTAGAGCTATGGTTTTACTATTGTAACCCTAGGTTGAATCCATGGGAATGCATGAGAGGATAAAAGAAAAGGGCAAGATATATGAATGATTGCAGATCTGAGGGTTTTGGGTTTGCTGTTATGATGGAATGTTGAAAGATTTGGGCATGGAAAATTGTTGGACAAAAAGATTTTTTTGGATGTTTCATTTAAATGAGGGTTTTGGGGGTTAGCTTGTAGAAATGACCTCCTGGGTAAAAACAGACCTCACCATTGGATCCGGGTCGACATTTCCATAAAACTTGATATATAATATGCCCTAGTTTGGCCATGTTTAGAGGAAATGAAAGAGATTTTTTGGTTTCAGCCCATGATGGCCGTCAAATTTAATCCCGTCGGAATTTTCGTCACTGAATAAATAAAAAATGAAAAATCGTACTGCAAAATGGTAAAAAGGCTATCTTAGTAAAACGGCCATAACTTTCTCTCAGAATGTCAAATTTCAGAGTTCTTATAGGCGTTGGAAAGCTAATTTAGAGCACTACAAGATGGTGTAGGTTTGGTTCTATGATTTTTGAGATTTTGTCAAGTTTTAAGAGCCCTAAAGTTAGATGTTGTTTATTTTGAGCATGAATTAGGGCATAACTTGGGCATACGAAGTCAAATTTTAGACTTTGAGTAGTCAACAGAAAGCTCTTGGAGAGCTCTACAAATTGGTTCAGATTTGGTGTAGGTTTGGCATGATTTATTTGGTGATATATTGATCTAAATAGTTTATAGGTATATTTTGACTATGGTAACATTGTGAGTTTATGGCATTGGAGATTTAAGTTTTGATGTCATTGTATACTCATTTCATATTTAGATTGGTCTCATGATGATATGGTTATCAGTGTTTGATTTGGATATGCATGATGACTTGTTGGATCTACAAGTTGTGCAATGTTGTAAGCGGTCTATACTTACAGGTTGCATTTATAACTTGGTTATGGGTTGTCTTTGCCCATTGATCTTTCATTATTGATGCATATTCAGATTGGTGGCTTGGATTTGGGTTGTCTATGCCCTAAGTCACATGATTTACTATTTTCTTCATGTAGAAGGGATGAGATATTGTTACCAGGTACAGTCATGGTGGAGGATTGTGGTTGACTATTTTATGCTGATAGGTTGGACACTTTGAGAGCTGGATGCTTAGTTAATGGATGTGATCATGGTGTCATGGATTTTGGCATGACATGATTGGTTATACAAGTACATCCTTGATGTTCATTAGCTTGGATTTTTTGATTTGGTTATGGTGGTATATCTTCTTGGTTGAGGATCATGGTTATTTGGTTTTTTTGAGGAGCTCATGATGTGCACTTTGATTTCTTTGATGGTTTGATGCCTTGGTTGATTCTCATGGTTAGAGGATGGTTTTTCATCATTATGTCATGGATAGCTTGGATACACGGTTTAGTGGGAGCTTGTGACAGTGATGGGGTGACAGTGCAGGATTAGTTCCTGATTTGGTTTATATCTTCTTAGTTTGGAGAGGATGGATTTTATGATGCCATAGGTGACTTGGTACCACGGTTGAGTGGGAGTTGTTGGCATTGATATATTTATTGAGTGTTTGTAGATGTTGGAGGTTTGTCTTAGATCCTGTTGCTTCAGAAGCGTCTTTGACATTTGCATGGTGCACTTGTTATCTTCATGGTGTTTGAAGATGGTTAAATCTTGAGGACTCATGGAGTTCTTGGTTATCTTCATAGTATGTGGAGATGGTTCTTCCTGGTATGTGGAGATGGTTTTCTTCATGGTGTGTGGAGATGGTTGCATCTTAAGGACTCACAGGGTTCTTGGCAAAGGTGTGGTTTATGTTGTCATTTGGCATGTTATCCTTGGTATGAGGATGGTTTCATTATTATGTCATGGTATACTCTTGATACACATTTAGAGTTGTGACATGTTATGGTGTGTTCATATGGAGCATGTTATCTCTTTAGTTGAGATGGTAAGATCATGTTGTCATGTTTACGTTCCTGAGGCCATGGTTGGAACTTTGACATTGATCTTGGTTTAGTTTATTGGTATTGAGTACACTGATCATAAGTTGGATACTTCATGTTATTGCTATGTTGCATTTGGAGTTGGCATGTATTGATTGGTTATAGGTGCTCATGGATACTTAGAGACGGTGGTGACACTGATTTCTCTTGGATTAGAGAAGTATTTGTTGGGATGGTTGATAGTTTCAGCAGGAAGTCTGAGGGGGAGTCACCTGATATGGACTTCAGAGGAGATTGTTCTTAGATGAGTCTTGGTTGGAGACTTGGGTATCTTGATGAGCATTCTCATTCCCCACTCTTGGTCTACTCGATGGTTTGCTACTTGAGAGGTATAGCCCATTGTTTTCTCTCAGTTGCATTATATTTATGCTCTTCTTTCATGGATATGAATCTTGAGCTATGGTACATGAGTTAGTTCTAGAGGGTTCATTTGAGAGATGGTTTAGCATTGGTTATCTCCATTTGCATATGTTGTTATGCTGGTTGAGTTTGGGAGATGGTTTTATATTGGGCATATTCTTTGGATTAGGAATGGTTTATGAGTTTGATCTTCTTGTGAGAGGCTTACATCCATGATGAGTTATATGGTATGGTTTGGGTGTTGTTGAGGCTTCTTGTTGGGGTTTTATGGAGGAGATCATACTTGTACAGTTTACATCTAGAGGTGTGTGTAGAAGGACATGATACAGGTTATGATTTGCATGGTTTCTCTGGTCTTGGTTATCTTCTTGGATGTTTAGTTTTGCCTACATTGGATTTGAGATTGGTTGGAGATTGTGATCACTGGTTTGTGCTCATGTATGTCATGTGAGAGATGACATGGTTATTTCTTTATCTCTTTCCTTTGTTGGTTGTGGAGAATTTGAGAGACTATTGGAGACTTTTTATGAGAGTTATTCTTGCAGGATATTGGATTATGTATTATGGATGTCATTGATACTACATGGATTCACTTCTTTGAGATGTGTTGAGTGGATTGGTTATAGATTTGACATTATCTTTTGCAGTGGGAGCTTCTTAGTATATATGTTGCAGGTATTGCTCTTGAGACTTGTGATTGCAGGTTACAAATTGGATATTTCAGTGATATGAGATTCACTTGTTATACCTTTGACGTATGGATAGTTGGATGGGTTTGGCACTTGCTGTGGGTGCTATTTCAGCTATGGATATTTTTACAACTACGGATACATGTGATTACCTTTGGATTAGGTTTTTTTTGTGCTTGGAATTTCAGTTGGTACAGGATTTTATGATCTTCTAATGCGACAGGTTGGGTGGCTTTCTCTTTGGATGGCTTCTATGTATGTCCAGTGGGAGTGGCATAATAGGATGTGAGATCATTCATGTTCGAGATGTTGGATACTTTGATTTTGTTGCGGGTACCAGGATGGAGCACTTGGTGTATTTTGATCCATGATGGTGGATGTGCTGGGAGGGATTGTTCCCTTGTTATTTTATTATTTTATTTTATTATGTAATGTTGTACCTAGATGGACGTGCAACATGTAAAGATTCCCATAGAATATTCTTGATGAGTTGTATTGTAACATTGTGAAAATATTTCATGTAATTATTTAATCTTGGGGAAAAGAATTAAATGCCCAATATTAAATGTGGGGTTAGTGGGTTAGGTAGCACATGGTTTATGTAATACCACTTAGTGGTTTTGTGAGACTTGCTACTATATAAGCAGCGACAAGGGTAGTTGTTGTATAGAGAAAAGAGTAAGAGTGACAAAGAGAAGACAAAAGGAAAGAGTCGAGCGGGACAAGGCTTGACAGGTTAGCCAAGGGAGCATTTGTGAAGGTTGAAAGCATGGCATGGGATGTGTGGATTCATGCTTCTTCACATAGTTTTCTCGGTTGTGGCTATGGCCATGAAGGCTTCCATGGTTGTATGGCAATGGTATTTTTGCTGAATAATACATGGTGATGGATGCTTTTGGAGGCTGGGTTTTTTCCCTCAATGAGGGTTTCCCAAGGTATATCTTGTGTCACAATTTTGTGGGTATGTTGCCTATTCTCTTGCATGTGGATTTTAATTCCGTGTTTATTTCAGATCTATTATGGGTTATGTGGAAACAATTATATTCTTTGTTGCCAAGTTTCCTTACACTCTCTTGGGAAATGAACTCATCATGTTACTCAAGGCCAAACCATATGACCCCAAGTCAAGCCAAAATGGTGGAATGACAAACATGTTTTTGCCTATCACCAAAATTGGGGGCACTTAACAAACAATTGTTTTTCTCTTAAGGGGGTCATCCAAAAATTAATAAATGATGGAACTATTAAGGTAAACAATCTTAGTAATAATGAAGACCATACGGCCTTCAAGAACCCCTTCATGAGTCATGAAAAGGGGGATTGCTCCAAGGCCAAACAAAATGCACCTCCTCAAACCAAGGTTAATTATGCACATCACTACGATAATACCATTGGCATGATTTTTGAATTTGATGACATTGTAAGAGTCATCATAATTAAAGATAAAAACAAAAAACAATCCTCAAATGTCATTATTTGAGGTCAATCCTTTAAATTATCCGACCAAGACCTATGAAAAATCTCGACCGAGTAGCTCCAAGTTCCTCCATTCCTAAGTACAACCTAGTTAACCAATTACTCAATACTCTAACCCACATCTCCATTTTCAAACTATTGCAAATCTCCCTAGAGCATAAAGAAATACTTACCAAAGCCTTAGTGCCAGACGACCTAGATATGAGTAAATTTCAAGACATGGTCAGAAATATAGTTGTCCCAAATTGTGTGTCTTTTTAAGCTCAAGATGACATATTTTTCATCCAGCCACAAAATTCTCCTTTTCATATTGAAGTATTCATCCATCGAAACCAAGTTAAGAGAGCATTGGTTGATGGTGGGGCTAGTCTCAATATTTGCACACTTAATCTAATAAAAGTGCTTGGGTACACAGCAGAGGTTGTTGACCCAAGAAAAAAAAGTACCATCAAGGCTTATGATGATGAAGAAAGATCCTCCAAGGGCATGGTTATATTACCAATCAAAGTAGGACTAGTTGTGAAAGAGACTATCTGTCATGTATTAGACCTACAATTAATTTATAACATCCTACTGGGAAGATTGTGGATTCATGACATGCAAGCCATTCCCTCCACCTACCACTAGTGCCTTAAATTTCCTTACATGGGTCAAGAAGTGACCCTACCCAAAGATCAACACTTTGCCCAATATTGTAACTCACTTGTCCTTCATAACAAGGAAGAAACTGGCACACTGATAGATGACATCAGCCAGTTCATAGCTATAGACACTTCACACTCTACTAACCAAACAAGCAACCACTCATCAAAATCAACAAAGGGTAAAGAGAAAGTGGTTTTTTTGGGTCCTTCCACTCCTTCATCACCAGCATTGTCAAAAGATCCTAAACAATCATATTACAAAGAAATGGACAAACTGATGAAAGAATTTGATAGAAACTGTAAGTTTCACCATAAAGGGGTAGGCGAGTACTTAGTCTCCTTATTTGATCCCCCACTTTCTCTGAGGTCTCATGGAAAACTATCATCCACCAAGCCATATCATGCACATTTTATCAAAGCAAGTGGGACACCTCCAAACTCAATGGAATACATCAGTCAACAGAACATTGACATCTCCTCCCATTTGCATGGGAAAGGCTTTGACCTAATGAAAAAGATGGGTTACATGGGAGATGGTCCCTTAGGGAAAGCAATAGGTATCATTGAACCTCTAATGGCATAGTTCAGGTCTAACAAGTCTAAAATAGGGGTAGGGTATGGTAGACAAGACAAGGCACAAACTTCTTCTAAGCCTTGTGTGAACCATAATGATCCTTCCTCTTCTACCTTAGTGTGGGTACCTAAAGAAAAGGATAGTTATACCCCAGTAACAACTGACATCATAAATGTAAATTTTTCCATCTCAAGTTCACATTCCATAGAAGAACCATCCATGAATGCCTCAAATAATGAAGATGATGATGATCTCACTAAATGGGAATTTGAGTCACTATCTAAGGAGTCTCTCCATGATAAAGAATGTGATGTTGTCCACATACCCACCCCTAATAGTTTGGCTACACAAAGAACAAATTATAGTTCAAGATCTACTTCACCAAGAAACAAAGTACATTAGGGTGGCTTAGAATCTGCTGAACATATTGAAGGACTTAAATTTCAAACCTTATTCCTTGAATTTTTCTCAGTAGAATTTGAAGATTATTACTATGAGCCTCTTGCAAGCTCTAATTTTTCCAATACTCTAGAAGAATTCCATGTCATAGATCTAATGGATATAGCATATGAGTCATCCAATGAAATTATGTCTTTATACCCTACTGAACCCATCACATGCTACGAATCACTTTCCCTAGTCTATCTCAAACTCATCAACTAGGATACAACTGAGCCTCGCCACCTCCCTCATTTTGACACTAAATGTGAAGTTTTCATCTACTTTAATGTAGTTGAACCATCTAATCAACAAAGAACAGAAGAAGAGTATATAGTTAGGTCTAGTATCAATCACCTCAGTCACATTAGTGCAAGGCAAGCATCCCACAACCTTAGTGACCACCACCAAGTTGTGGCTAATCTTGAGAAAAAGATGGAAAAAAATAAAAGTGATACATCCCAAGGTAAAATCCCAACCATGGCACTCATGGATGGGGTAATTGATACCTTACCTAAACATTCTGAGGAGAGATCTTCTATTTTGATTGAATAGACATAATTGGTAAAGATTAACATAGAACAAGACCCAAAGGTCATTTATTTAGCACAGTCCTTGAGTACAAAAGAAAGGAAGGAATTCATTGACTTCTTCAAAGAAAGATAGATAAACTTTACATGGTCTTATGTAGACATGCCCAGCTTAGACCCAACCTTAATCCTCTACCATCTTAACATTTCACTGGAGGTCAAGCCAGTAAAACAAAAAGTTAGAAAGATGCATCCCCATATAGCTTGGTTAGTCAAAGTAGAATTGGAAAAATTAATCAGCACCAATTTCATCTGGCCCCTAGTGTATGCATCATGGATATCCAACATTTTCCCCATATCAAAAAAGAATGGTAGCATACACATCTGTATTGACTTCTAGGATTTAAACAAAGCATGTCCCAAAGATTACTTTCCCCTCCCCAATATCTACACCATTGTCGATCTCATGGAAATTCATTCCATTTTTTCACTCATGGATGAGTTTTCAGGGTATAATTAGATTAGGATAGCACCAGAAAGTCAAGAGAAAACTACTTTTACTTGTGCATGGGGCACATTTTGTTGGACTGTGATGCCCTTTGGTTTAAAAATTGTTGGAACCACCTATCAATGGGCCCTGACAACCATCTTTCATGATATGATGCATATCTTTATGGAAGATTATGTGGATGACATTCTCACCAAATTCTACAACCATGAAGAACATCTCCCTATACTAGCCAAGATATTCACCTGTCTAGAAGCATTCAAAGTTAGGGTCAATCCCAAGAAAGGCACTTTTGGCATCAAATTAGGCAAGCTTCTAGGATACATTGTCTCAGCCAAAGGGATAGAAGTTGATCCTGTAAAGGTACAAGCCATAATTAGTATGCAACCTCCAAAGACATTGAGTTAGTTATGCTCACTTTAAAGCAGGCTTCAATTAGTTTGTTAGTTCATTTCTTAATTGGTGGAAAAGTGTTTACCTTTCACACACTTTCTCCATAAAGACATAAATTTTAAGTGCGATGATTAGTGTCAGAAGGCTTTTGAAAAACTTTAAATCTATTTGATGAATCCATCCATGTTGGTACCTTTGATATCACACAAACCATTACTATTGTACCTTTCTCTAATAGGTAAATAAATTATATTTCTCCTAGCACAAGAAAATGACCAAGGAAAAGAACGACCCATTTATTACATCAGTCATACCTTGGTCAACTATGAGCTTAATTACTCTTTCATCAAAAAGGCTTGCCTAGCTGTAGTTTTTGCTTCCCAAAAACTATGTCATTATTTTCTAACACCCAAAGTCAACCTCATCTCCAAAATTGATCCTCTCAAATATCTTCTTAGCAAGACAACATTAACAAGTAGATGGGCCAAATGGGTGATGATTCTAAGAAAATTTGACATTGAGTATGTTGATAGGAAGACAATACAAGGAGAGACCATTGCCAATCAATTGGTAGATGCACCTATAGATAGTTCCAATCCTATCTTAGTTGACTTCCCTGATATGCACATTCTTTAGACAGATCCAGTAATATGGAAATTTTATTTTGATGGTTCCTACACACATCATGGATCAAGTGCTAGTATTTTGTTCATCATGCCACTTGGTGTTACCATCCCTAAATCTTACAAAATAGCCTTCCCTTCAACCAAAAACATGGTAGAATATGAATCTTAGGTCTTAGGTCTCAAACTCACTTTAGAATAAAAATTAATAGCATTAGAGGTTTATGGAGACTCCTAGTTGGTCATCAATTAGGTCACCAACATTTACTAGACCAAAGATGAAAAATTATTTCCTTTTAACATATGGTTGACACACTTAAGGCATGTTTTGTTCACATTTCTTTTGAGCAAATTCCTAGAGAGAAGAATAGAGTAGCAAATGCTATGGTCACTTTGGTCTCTTTACTCCAACTCTCGGAGAAGCACAAGTGGTATGAGTTCTTCATAGAAAAGGTGGTTCAACCCATGTTTACTCAACCCAATTCCCTTATCATCGTTCACTTAGATGCTCTCAATTCCCTTTGGTATAACAACATCATTACTTATCTTTGTGATAACACCATCCCATATGACCTTTCACGTAACCAAAAGTAAAATTTCATTCAACAAACCTCACACTAATCCTTGGTGGCTGATACACTATATAGGAAGGGTCTTGATGGTACTTTATTTAGATGTCTTGAAAAGGATGAGTCTAGAGTCATTCTATAGGAAGTCCATGTAGGGATTTGTGGGTCACACTCGAGTGGGTTCACATTAGCAAAGAAGATTCTTATAATGGGCTATTTTTGGCCAACCATGGAAAAGGATTCTATCAGCTACATCAAAACTTGCAAGAAATGTCAAATCCATGGTAATCTTGTTTATGCACCAGCTCAAGAACTCAACCCTTTAGCCACACCATGGCCTTTTTATCAGTGGAGTTTTTATTTGATTGAAGCCATCCATCCACCTTCCTCTGGTGGACATAAATGAATTATCACCACTACCAAATACTTCACCAAGTGGGTTGAAGTAGCACCACTTGCTGACTCTATGGGAAACAAAATTCATCCTTCCTCCTAAACCATATCATTTGTCAATTTGGCATACCCCATGCCATTCTCATGAACATTGCCCTGTACTTTAAAAATTAAATAATTGATGAATTGTGTGAAATGTTTCACATTATACACCACTCCTCATCAATTTATTATCCCCAAGGAAATGGCCAAGCAAAGGCCACCAATAAAACCATTATCAACATCCTCAAGAAAATTGCCAATGACATTGGTTGAGATTGGCATTTACAGCTAAACCTTTCCCTCTCGGCCTCTAGGAGGAGTGTTAGAACACCTTCAGGTGTGAAACCCTTCTCCTTGGTTTATGGTTGTGAAGCTATTCTTCGTTTAGAGTTTGAGATCCCATCCTTAATAATTACCCTTCAAGATGTCCTATTGGATGAGGATTATAGAGTGGCTTGTATAGAATAGCTAGAATTGTTAGAAGAATATTAGCATGCAGTACATGAACACCTCAAAGTGTATCAGAACAGGCTATCAAGACATTACAAAAAAAGGTAAAACCTTCTGTCTTTTAGATTGGTGACCTTATGCAAAGAAAAAACTCTAAAAACCAAATGGCAAGGGAAAAGAAAGGAAAATGGGAAGCCAATTTGATTGGTCCCTATATTATCACAGAGTCCTTTGGGATTGGCACCTACAGACTTTCAAATTGCAATGGCATAGACCTAGAAGAACCCATCAACAACATCCATCTCAAATAGTTTTATGTTTAGAGCTTTGAGAAAATGCATTGAAAATATAAAAAATTCAAAAAATCAAAAATACAAAAAAGAAAAAGAGGACACCACATTTGGTTTGTAAAAGGGGCGAGAGACAGCATCTTTGGACTTCCCTACACAACAGAAGTCCTTCAATGCTAAAAAATAGTCATGACAACACTCAAGTAATTGTCTCTGGACAAATTTTGTTTGTTTCAAGCACCATTGAGTTAATTTCACACATGCCCAATTGTGAAACCCTTGTGGGTAATAGTTTTGAGGTCTTTTGGCATCAAATGTGGTTCACAAAGTAGAAATAGCCAATATGATAGTAGTAGTAGAGCAAGGCAAATAGAGCCCATGACAGCAATAACAATAACACTAACAAAAACAAATCAAAGCCCTTTTCCTCGATTGAATGTACACCCACAACTCTTTATGTTCATGCAACAACCCTTTTTCATGCAAAGAAGTAAAGACTGAACTAAAACTAGAAGTAGGAGTAGTGGGAATTAAGAAACAATTGTAGGTTATAGTTTTGTGGTTCTTTGGCATCAAATATAGTTCATAGCAACAAACATAGCCAATATGATAGCAACACAAAAGTTGAGGGCAACAGGGAGTCAAATTATGTATTGAGCTACCGTAGACATGAATTATAAGAAAATCAATGTGCATCTCAGCTATCCACCTTGACCAATGCTCACCACTATTTATTTTGGCCCTCCTTTGACCCATTTGATATCCAACACTCACCCTGTGTCCCAAACATAGATATTCATGCCCATTTTCAACCTTTTGCGCCCATTTTGGTCACTTTACCTCTTTAGGTGCATCACACAGTCTTGGTTACCCCTCATACTCTGAAAAATCTCACTCACATCCTAGTTCCAATCCAAAAATTTTCAAAAAATAATCAAACAAATTCAAAAATCCTCTAAAAAATATCGAAAAATTGCCAAAAATTATGAAAAAAGATAAAAAAAATCCTCCACAAATATTTAAAAAAATCCAAAAATTGCCAAATATTATCAAAAAAATAAAATAAAAAATCCACCAAAAATATCAAAAAAATCAAAAAATTGCCAAAACTAACAAAAAAAAATTCAAAACTTGCCTAAAATTATTAAAAGGAATTCAAAAATTTCCCATATTTTCCAAAAACATTCAAAATAGCATCATAATTGCCAAACATGTTTTTAAGAGCTCGAAAAATTAACATCACCCTAAAATTCCTATCAATTTAGGGTTCACTTTAGCTCAGATAGGGTATATGGCATATGAAGCACCTCAATGGTATTAAGAAGTAGTGTAGTAGTGTCCTAAAACATTTCACTAGGCTTTGGAAAATCTGGCACAATGTTGATGAAGGTACGCTTTGATACCACTAACGAAGGGCCACACCACCCTTACCAACTCACAACCAAGAATGCAACAATATGAAGACAAAGAGAGATAAAATGCTTCCCAAGAAATTTTATTAAACTTGAAAATCCTTCAATTATAATAACCTTTCTGTGAGATCTCTCAAGATCCAATCCAAACCTAAGCTAGTCCAGATCCACACTCTAGTAGAAACCTCCAAGGTCTCAACTTGTTCTCGCAAGCCACCAAGAAACCTCCTTGTTTCTAAACTACAATCACTAGCTCTTCTCCAACTTTATCCAAGATCCAAGTGTAAACTACCTCACATTCGACACTCTATCTACACACTCACAACTCTATCACAATCCTGCTATAAACTACCTCACATTCGGTGCTCTATCCACAGACTTAGGGAAACTCACTCTTCACTTTCTTCTTCTCTTTCACACCTTGAAGCCTTCACACCTTCTAGCTTTCACACCTTGAAGCTTTTCCTTCCAAAGATTCTACTTCCCAATCTACTACTTCTTGAGCTTCTCCTTCTCCAGCTTGATTAGAAATGCTCATATGCCTTACTTAAATAGGCACTTACCACCCAATACATGACTTATCTACAACCTTCTATAATTTCCTCCTACACAATATCCACAACCTTCTACAACTTCCATAACCTTCTAGAATTACAACTAAGCACCACCATGTCACCCAATTAGAAAATTACATTTCCTTTATGGATCACAACAAATATTAAATGCAATATTTAAAAAACTTTCCAAAAGCTTCTAAGATGCCACCTACACACCTCGATAAATGGAATGACAACCAATTTTTTTTTTTTTTTTCTAATTGTGCCACCTATGCAACTCAAAAATAGAAATTGCTCCTTTTTTCATTTTTCTCCTTTTTATTTATTTATTTTTTTCCTCTAATTTTTGTCACTTTCTCTCTCCTATAGAATTTTTTTTTTTTAATAATTAATTTTCCCATGCAAGATGCTCCTACATCAAACTCCCCCGGTAGATAGAAAAGTGTGTCCCACACTTTGACATCAAAAATAGAAAGATCTACAACCATCTTCATCTTCACCCAAGGATTCCACCTCAACAGGGACAAGAAGACCACCATACAAATCTTCCACATCTGCATTACTCTATCAAACACTCAAATCTCAACCATCCAATCAACATGCTCACCCCCAGGAACAAATTGAACATAGTGCTTCATTAGAAAACCCTCATCCACATCAGCAACTAGTGAATTCATACTCGTAGCAACAAACTCTGCATCAGTAACAACAAATTCCACATCAGCAACAATATGTAGATTTCCATCAACACAAGCCAAACTCTCAACACTAGCAACCTCATTGCTCACATCATAACTCACCTCCAAAAACTTGATCAACCACAACCAAATGCTTTGTAGTCTCCATGTCAGACTCAACCAACTGATCATGAAAACCAACCTCTTCCACCATGACCTTCTTAGCTTGATCAACCAATCTAGCATCCAACTAAGAAAACATCTTAAAAATATTCCTCTCTACTATATCATGGATTTTTTCAATCATTTTAAGATCCAATCCTCTTGGAGCCATCTCCCAAGATCTTTGTAAACCCTCTACAACAAATCCTTCCCACGCTTCTTGTCAAAAACTCAAATTTTTTGCAAGTCAGATCGCAACCTACCACCTCACACGAACAATTAGGAACCACATCACAAGTCTAGGACAATACATCTGCAATCCACAAGCTCTCTACGATCATGCCTCAACAAGTTAGTCATCCATCTCCGCATCCATTGATCAATTGGCATGTCCTCCCAAGGTCTTGGTGCAAATTTCCACAACTTTGGTGATCTGTCTACACTCAGGAACTCCTAAACTGATAAACTTCACCCAACCAAGGTCCTGGTAAAAACTGCCTCACACTTAGATGATCTGCTTGTACACTCAAGAACCCCTGCTGTGATACCACTTGATGAAGCTGCACTCTGATACCAGTGATGAAGGGCCACACCACCCTTACCAACTCACAACCAAGAATGCAACAATATGAAGACAAAGAGAGATACAATGCTTCCCAAGAAATTTTATTAAACTTGAAAATCCTTAGCAATTACAATAACCTTTCTGCAAGATCTCTCAAGATCTAGTCCAAACCTAAGCTAGTCCAGATTCACACTCTAGTAGAAACCTCCAAGGTCTCAACTTGTGCTCGCAAGCCACCAAGAAACTTCCTTGTTTCTAAAATATAGTCACTAGCTCTTCTCCAACTTTATCCAAGATCCAAGTATAAACTGCCTCATATTCGGCGCTCTATCTACACACTCACAACTCCATCACAATCTTGGTGTAAACTGCCTCACATTTGGTTCTCTGTCCAAAGACTTAGGAAAAATCACTCTTCACTTTCTCCTTCTCTTTCACATGTTGAAGCCTTCACACCTTCCATCCTTCACACCTTGAAGCTTTTCCTTCCAAAGCTTCTACTTCCCAAGCTACTCCTTCTCGAGCTTCTCCTTCTCGAGCTTGATTAGAAATGCTCATATTCCTTACTTAAATAGGCACTTACCACCCAATACATGACTTATCCACAACCTTCTAGAATTTCCTCCTACACAATATCGACAACCTTCTACAACTTCCATAACCTTCTAGAATTACAACTAAGAACCACCATGTGGCCCAATTAGAAAATTACATTTCCTTTATGGATCACAACAAATATTAAATGCAAGATTTAAGAAACTTTTCACAAGCTTCTAAGATGCCACCTACACACCTCGATAAATGGAATGACAACCAATTTTATTTTATTTTTTTCTATTTGTGCCACCTATGAACCCTGAAAATAAAAATTCCTCCTATTTTTCTTTTTCTCCTTTTTATTTATTTATTTTTTTCCTCTAATTTTTGTCACTTTCTCTCTCCTCCTAAATCTATTATTATTATTATTACTTTAATAATTAATTTTCCCATGCAAGATGCTCCTGCATCAAATGTGAATAGCACAAGAGGCACCAATGGAATCCTCTTTCCCTCTCTTGTAAGGAACAACAATTCCCAACATATCATTTATCTTATTTATGTTGCATGGCCATGATTGGTCTAAGCTCCCTTCAACAATTATATCAATACTATCTTGAAAGCCTAGATATCCATTGGACTCTTTCATCCTCACTCAACTGAGGGCACAAAATAAGAAAATGTAACCGTATGAGTTTGGCCCCCTCTTGAGTGCCTTTTTTAGGCCTCAAGTTCTTTTTTCAAGGCCTAAGAATCCTTTTCGAACCCCTCCAGTGCCTTTTTAGGCCCAAAACACCTTTTTCAAGGCCCAAGTGTCCTTTTTGAACCCATCTAATGCCTTTTTAGGCCCAAAGCACACTTTTCAAGCCCCAAGTGTCTTTTTCAAGGCACAAATGTCCTTTTTGAACCCCTCTAGTGCCTTTTTAGGCTCGAAGCACCTTTTTAGGCCCCTCGAGCACCTTAACTCTAGGCCCCATTTCACCTTTTTCAAAGACCTTGATGTCCTTTGGGCCCCCAACATGCCTTTTCTAGATTAAAGCACCTTTTGCAAGGCTCTATTTCACCTTCTTGAGACCCAAGTTTCCTTGTTTGGGCCCCAAAAACCTTTACATAGTCCTCGAGAATGTCCATCTCGTCACACACCTAGAGAAATGTCCCCACATTGGCCTTATTATTATCTGTCATGGTTATTAATATACACATACATATTCTCACTTATCAGTAATAGTTACCCTTACTCTATGAATTGTATTATTCCCACTTTTATAAGAGTCAAACCATTCCCATATTTATCACAAAAACACAAAAACATTCAAATATCTATCAAACATTTCAAAAACATTTAAATATTCAACAAAAACACAAAAACATTCATATATATTCCACAAAATCCCAAAAACAAAACATGACATTGCATTACAATCAACATCCATTGTCCCTTTGATTGCCAAAATAACAAGCACAAACTTTTTATTCTCCTATGAAAGCAACAATAACATTACATTTAACTAGAGTCTGGCAGATTATTTATTCAGGCCTCCCCGAGGGAGGTGGCAAAATAGAGTGTCCAATCAAGGGTGTCTCTTCTGGCCTATCTCTAGATGAAGAATCCCCTAGCGTCAACACCCTACGTGTCCAGACTACATCCATGGGAATTAGAAACCTCCCGCAACATAATTGCATGTTCAACAGATGTGTAAATTCCCTATTTATGAACTATGTCTCTTATCGGTCCTCATTTGAGAATGCCTAATAATAACATCCCATCCAATAAGAAGCTTCCTAGTGTACCTTTGTCATCTGGGGCATTTCCACAAACACATTTTCTGCCAACTTGCTTATCCCCTATGCAGTGATCACTCATTTGGCTACATCCCACTCCTATTGCATCTAATCAGTCATCATTTGCCAACACTCCACATCTTCTTTTGCCTCACCCAAATGATGCTATAGTTGCCTCACCTTCCTCTCACTCAATGCTAACCACTCCTACAACTTCAATGCTAAAGAATTTTCCTTCGCAATCACTTCTCTAATGGACTTTGACTCTGACTGCAATAACACAAGTTCATTTTGAGCACTCTCTAAACTCACTTGCACCATATTCAACAATTTTTGTAACCTCTGAGCCCATGACCATTTTACATGCATCCCTGCATCATTTCCCTTTGCATGTGAATGATCCATATGTAGCTCTATCTCTAGTGAATGCACTCATACCTGCTTTGCATCCACCACTACTTGCAATCATCTTGCCTCCATTTGTGCCCCATCCTTTTGTGCCTTCTCCATCAATCCCAACAAAAATGTGACCTAATGTTTGACATTCTCTACTCGAAATCTCTCTATAGCTAATATTTGTTGTAATCCCTCCACATCCTATGTTGATTGATCTCTGTCTCCTGCTTGTAGCCGCATCTCTCCCACATTTACACTTATGATTCCCCCTTCTATTGACGCTCATCCCAGTGTCTCAAGGCTAATCAACTGACATGTCCCATTCATTGTTCCCCTCCACTAACACCTTCCATATCCTTTTGAGCTTCTCCCATAGGCTTTTCTAGAATTTTATCTCTCCCACTTCCTCCTCTGCTCCTTACATGCTCTTCATCTTCTTAGGTGGACTATTCTCCACCTATATTATTGACTTGTCATCTAATACCACTTGCAACACTGATTGTACTGCAGTCCCTGACAACATCATCAAAGCCAACAAGGGTGTTTCTTCTACCTCCATCCCCACCTCTTCTAGTTTCAGTAGAACTTGTCCCATCTAACTCATCTCACCTAGACCCAAAAATTAACACTTAGAGTTCTAACTGATCCACCCACTCCTTGGAGGTTCACTGAATGCACTTTTCTCTTTACCCTTGCCTTAGCCACCTTCATTGGCTAGCATCACCCTCCTTCTATGACTGACCTAGTGAGCTTGACATACTTTCACTTGCATGACTCTTACAACTTGTCAATACATCCAACAATCATGTTTTCCTTTTCACTTTGCCTTGATTCATTCCCATCGTATTCACCTACTTATAGCCATCACTTACTCGAGACTTGTTTTGTACTAGTCTTCCACGTCTCCACTATCAGCATCCCACTACACTGGTACTTGGTACACTTAGCCCTTGGTTCCAAAATTTAACTACCTTAATTTTTGTTGATGCATAGCCATAACCCACTACTAAATCACTTTTGACACATGCCATTCTCTCTTATTTGTCTGATACAATAGTTGCTCCTTGGTAGAACTAAATAAACTCAATACTATTTCATACAACTAGAAGAATGCCTAGTCTAAAATAATGATTTCATATGCTATCATGTGCTTTTAGTGCCTTGATGATATACTTGACTAGAGGTACTAGGATGAATTCATGATCTTTTATTGGTTTTTCACTATTTTACTTTAGTGATCTTGTGCTTTCACATATCATTGGTGTCCACTTATAACTGCCTCCTCTTGTATGGAATGTCATGTGTACCTCGACCAATTTTGAGTGATATCTTTGGTGAGATCTTTTATTTGACATGTGACTGTTTGTGTTCTTGTTTTTATTATTTTGTGGCTATGGCTTCTATTTCTTGATGGTTGTAATGTTTTCTTGTACATTTTTCCTCTTTGCTGGTACATCTTGGTGTGACATAGTATTCATATCACTATAGTTGAGCTAATGGTGGTTGTACTTAGTTGCTTTTGTTTTATTATATGCTCTATGATTATAATTAGTTTGCATATCTTTCAAACAAGTGTTAGTTAGTTGCACTCATTTATTTTGCATTATCATCTTGGGTTCCTTGTAAACAAATGGTTGGCACATAAATTAGGATACAATTCACAAACATTAGTGAACAACTTTATGAATGGTTATCAAAAAGTGGACAACAACATCAACATCAATATCATGTTGAGCTTCAAGCACTCCAATATCATGGACATTTTCTCTTGGCAACATCCACACTAACATTACACTTCACACATTCACATATTCATTCCACTCATTGCATTATGTGGCTTTCAAATCTCAAACAATTCTAGTTGCTAGTAAATTGCATGACATCGTCTACTTCCTTGTGTGCCTTTTGAATCTCAAACAATCTTATTTCACTATATTCCATCTCCTCTGATTCAATGCATCATCTTTTCCCATCCTCCATCTCCTTTCATTTTCATCCATTCATTTCATGGCTTTTGAATCTCAAAAGTTGACACTCCACATCATAGCCTTCGAATCTCAAACAATTTCATTTCCTTCCATTTTTCACCTTCACTCACCCTCCATGTGTCACGTCCAATTTTCTCACATTTCCACTTATCTTTTCATCTCCTTTCTATTAGGAATAAGGTGTCTCAACCTTGTATAATTCCTATTCTTATTATTGTTATTTTTAAATGTATTTCTTGCAAATAATGTTGATGTGTCAACATATTGAATTATGTGTAAGGAGATCATGACTAAAATGGTTATGACCAATTCCTATGACACGTAAGAGCTATGTTAGGAAGATTCAATGACAGGTGAAGACATGTGGCAATTAAGATATTTGAGTACTGTACACTCTAAACCAATAGTGGGGTAAAAAAAATTTGGGGTTCCTATTTTCTCAAAGATTGGTAAAACCCTAATATGGTTTACCTTTGGGAGTAGCCCTAAAGTGAAGTGCATTTTATAAGCATTTTTAGGGTTGCAAAGAGAAGAGATGGAAAAAAGGTGTATTGTTGGTACTGTGAGTAGCTACTGGAGTCTTTTGTTGTTGATGTTGAACTTGCATTGCAAGTGTATTGTAACCTTGTGTTGAAGATAATACATTGTGCAGGTTCTGAAGGGGTGGGGTTGTTTTACCGAAAGGTTTTTCCCCACCAAAAAATCCTTGTGTTATGTGTTCCTTTCTCTGTCTATTTTTTATATGCATTGTTGACTACAATATTGTTGTTTACATGATACTAAATCTATAAGTGTAGAAGATTTTAATAGGATTTGCACCATACTTCTCTTAAGAGATTGGTGTAGGAAGCTATTTCTGCACTTGAGTTTCCTTACAAGTGGTATCAGAGCTTGATCAAATTTTGATCCTAGTTGTTGGGTAGGGTTTTTTGAGCTAATCTCAAGTTGAGTGGGAGTCTTGTGCAGAGCACCCTGAATCTTATTTATAGATTGAGATGGCAAGTTCATCATATGGAAGAATGGAGGTGGAGAAATTTAATGGCATTAATTTTGAGTTGTGGAAACTCAAGATGGAAGACATGTTGGAAGATTGTGACCTATGGGAAGTGACTACAAGTGCTACAAGACCAGCAACTATAGCTCAAGCAGATTTTGATATCAAAGACCATAAAGATAAGGGTCTCATAAGACTCTGTTTAACCGATGCAGTCTTTCTAAATGTTCTAGATGAGAAAACCACATATAGTTTGTGGGAGAGACTTGGGGCCGTGTATCAGGCCAAATCTTTGGTGAACAAGTTGTTCCTAAGGAAGAATTTGTATTCTCTGCGAATGGAGGAAAGTGGATCCTTAACAAATCATTTAAATGCATTTAATCTATTGGTTGCATAGTTGACATCAGCGGGTGTCAAGTTAGAGGAGGAGGATCATTGCTACACACTGTTGTGTTCTTTCCCGAATTCATGGGACCATCTTGTGATGGCTCTCAGAAGCACACTAGTCACCTTCAAAATGGATGATGTTGTGTCTTTGTTGCTATCAGAGGAGATGCGGAGAAAGGCTTCCATTTGAAAAAAAGAAGCCCTTGCTGTTCGTGGGAGATCCACAGAAAGAGGGAAGAAAAATGACAATAAGTCTGACAATAAGGGTAGATCCAAATCCTGTGGGAAGTCAAAGACTTCCAATAATTCCAAGGCAAAATGTTGGAACTATGATAAGACTGGGCACTTCCATAAAGACTGTAAAGAGCCTAAGAAGAAGAAGAAAGCCTCAGATTTTGGTTCTGAAAAATCTCAAGAAGATGGTGATGCATTCATCGTAGCTTTGGCAGCCCATGCGTCTGATGATTTGTGGTTGGTTGACTCGGGTGCATCTTTTCACATGACCTCTCATCAAAATTGGTTATCAAGATATGAAGAGTTTGATGCTTGAAAGGTGTACTTGGGTGATGATTCTCACCTAAAGGTAGTTGGACGCAGAAGGGTCACTATCAAATATCCTGATGGATGAGTAAATGGAATCAATGGAGTTATGCACATTCCAGGTTTGGCACAAAACCTATTATCTGTAAGTATGTTGAATGATGTAGGTGTGCAAGTTGTTTTTTCTAAAGATGGATGTAAGATGATGAGAGCAGCTATGGTGCTTGCTAAGGGTGCTAGGAGAGGTACTTTGTTTTAGCTTGATGCATACATTTCTCAGTGTAATAGCTCTTTTGTTTCAAAGAAGAGAGCAGCTATCACTTCATCCCCACCATCTGAACGAGTAGTAAAGAAGACTATGGTTAGTGGTTTTGATGGTAGTGCAACAAGTGTACCTAAGGGTGTAAACACTTTGGAAGGAAAGCTTCCTACAGAAAAGACAATGTTGTGGTATATGAGATTTGGCCACATTGGTGAGAAGGGTCTCAAAACCTTGAAAAATAAAAATCTTGTTGAGGGGTTAAATGATTGCGATCTCGAGTTTGACTTCTGTGGACACTGTGTCTACAGTAAACAAAATCATGTTCAGTTCTACTCTAGTTCTCACAAATCTTCTAATGTTTTGGATCTTATTCATTCTAATGTATTTGGTCCTGTAAAAGTTCCTTCAATCTCGAAGTCTGTAGTTTTTGTATCTTTCATAGATGATTATAGTAGAAGGACATGGATTTATTTCCTTAAAAGTAAGACACAAGTCTTTAGTCGATTCAAGGAATTTAAAGCACTTGTAGAGAATTAGACTAGTAAGAAGATTAAGTGTCTGAGAATTGACAATGGTGGTGAGTTTTGGTTAGCAAAGTTTGAATAGTTCTATAAAGAACAAGGTATTGAGAGACATAAGACAACTCCATATACCCCACAGAAAAATGGAGTTGCAGAGAGAATGAACAGGACACTGATGGAGAAGGCTAAGAGTATGCTTAGTGGAGCTGGTTTAGAACAAAGGTTTTGGACCAAAGCTGTGGCCACTACTTGCTATCTGGTTAACAGATCTCCTACATCAACCCTTTAGGGTAAGACACCCATGGAGGTGTGGTCTGGTAAGAAGCCTTCAATTAGACATCTTCGTGTTTTTGGTTGTGAAGCTTATGCACATGTTCCAATGGAGAAAAGATCTAAGTTGGAAAACAAAGCTGCTAAATGTATTTTCATTAGGTACAGTGCTAGTGTGAAAGGATACAAGCTTTGGGATCCTGTGACTAGTAAGGTGTTGTATAGTAGAAATGTTATTTTTAGAGAGCTAACATCTTCTCCTATTGTGCTACAACTAGATGAAAAAGAAAAGGAAAAAAATGTTGTTCAGTTGCCTCCTACCCCTGAGAAGACTGAATAGAGAGACCATGTTGGGTCTAATGATGAGGAGAGCTCTTGTAGCTCTGATAGTTCAGAAGAAGAGGAAGAACAACCTCAACCTCAGCCCTTGAGGAGATCCATGAGAGAAATAAAGCAACCCAAAAGGTTTAGTTATTCTATGTTACATTACAGTTGTGCTTTTGCTTTGATTACTAACATTTATGAGCCTAGATCTATGAAAGAGGCTTTGAGCATGGAAGATGCAGGTTCCTGGATTGAGGCTATGCATGATGAGATGACTTCATTATAGAAAAACAAAACATGGGACCTTGTACCTTTTCCTAAAGGGAGAAAATCTGTTGGCTGTAAATGGGTGTTCAAGAAGAAATTCTATGCAGATGGCAGTGTTGAAAGGTACAAAGCTAGATTGGTTGCAAAGGGGTATTCACAAGTAGAGGGAATAGATTATGGTGAAATATTCTCTCCTGTTGCAAAGTTGACATCCATTAGATTTTTGTTATCTCTTGTTGCATCATATGATTTAGAGATAGAATAGATGGATGTGAAGACAACTTTCCTTCGTGGTGATTTGGAGGAAGAGATTTATATATCACAGCTTGAGCACTACATTGTTAAAGGTAAAGAATCCTTAGTCTGTAGATTAAAGAAATCTCTATATGGTTTGAAGCAATCTCCTAGGATGTGGTACCTTAAGTTTGATGCCTTTGTGTTGTCAATTGGATTTGTAAGATCAAAATCAGATCATTGTGTTTATTTCAGAATTGAAAATAATCGCCTTCTTATTGTTGCATTATATGTTGATGATATGTTGCTGTTTGGGAAGGGTAAGGGTATGATTTCTGATTTTAAATCTTAGTTGTCAGCACAGTTTGAGATGAAAGATCTTGGGGCAGCTAGGTACATCTTAGGTATGGAAATTAATAGAGACGAGTCTAATAGAAAACTTTGGTTGAGTCAGAGTAAGTATGTGAAGTCTATGTTGGACAGGTTCAACATGGCATATTGTAGACCACTATGTGTTCCTATTCCTGTGGGGACAAAGTTATCTGTAGATGATTGTCCAAAATCTCCTAGTGAGGTGGAGGACATGAGTAGAGTACCTTATGCTAGTGTAGTTGGTAGTCTTATGTATGCTATGGTCTGTACTAGACCAGACATTGCCCAAGTAGTGGGAGTCTTGAGTTGATTTATGGCTAATCCTAGATGGATACATTGGGATGCAGTTAAGTGAGTATTCAGATATTTAAGAGGTACATCAGATTACTCCATATGTTATCATGGTAACTCTTCTGGATCTTAGCATTCAGTTTGTGTTCATGGGTTTGTGGACTCAGATTGGGTAGGTGATATTGACTGCAGGAGATCCACCAATGCTTATGTGTTCACTATGTTTGGTGGTGCCATCAGTTGGATGAGCAAGCAACAACCTGTGGTTGCTTTGTCCACTACAGAAGCTAAGTACATGGCTACTACTCATGCTTGTAAGGAAGCCAGTTGGCTTAAGAGATTATTTTTTGATGTTGGTGTTGATGTAGAACAGATTACTATTTGGTGTGACAGTCAAAGTGCTATTTGCCTTGCGAAGAATCCAACTTTCCATGCTAGAACGAAGCACATTGATATGCAATCACTTTGTGAGACATGTGGTGGAAGATGGAAAGGTAAATTTGGAAAAGGTAGATACTGTGAAGAATGTTGCAGATGCATTAACAAAACCAGTGGGCACTGAGAAGTTCAGATGGTGTTCAGAGTCTATGGGCCTTTTGGCCTATAGCGGTTAGTTCTTGTTATGTTCATGTTGCTCTTACAAGGTGTTTGACAAGTGGGAGAATGTTAAGAATAAGGTACCTCAACCTTGTATAATTCCTATTCTTATTATTTGTTTTGTAAAATGTATTTCTTGCAAATAATGTTGATGTGTTGACATCTTGAATTGTGTGTAAGGAGATCATGACTAAAACAGTTATGATGGATTCCTATGACACGTAAGAGCTATGTTAGGAAGATTCAATGATAGGTGAAGACATGTGGCAACTAAGATATTTGAGTACTGTACACTCTACCCCAAAAACTTTATTGGGGTTCCTATTTTCTCAGAGAATGGTAAAACCCTAATATGGTTTACCTTTGGGAGTAGCCCTAAAGTGAAGCGCATGTTATAAGCATTTTTAGGGTTGCGAAGAGAAGAGATGAAAAAAAAGTTTTATTGTTGGTATTGCGAGTAGCTACTGGAGTCTTCTATTGTTGATGTTGAACTTGCATTGCAAGTGTATTATAACCTTGTGTTGAAGATAATACATTGTGCAGGTTCTGAAGGGGTGGGGTTATTTTACCGAAAGGTTTTTCCTCACCGGAAAATCCTTGTGTTATGTGTTCCTTTCTCTGTCTATTTTTTATATGCATGGTTGGCTGCAATATTGTTGTTTACATGATACTGAATCTGTAAGTGTAGAAGATTTTAATAGGATTTGCACCATACTTCTCTTAAGAGATTAGTGTAGGAAGCTATTTCTGCACCTGAGTTTCCTTACACTTTCATCCCATCCATGCATTTGGACATTTGATTCCATTTATTTATTTTATGTCATCCTATCATATATCAATTTGTTCATTAACCATTTCATTATTTTTTGTCATCCTCTTATATATATTACATCCGTAGACATTTCATTCAATTTCATTCCATCATTTGTCATTTTGTTCCTTAGAAATTCCATTCCCTTTCTCATTTAACCATTTCATCGCATTACATCTCATCACATTTCATTTCTTTACCTCTCATGTTATCACATCTCATTTCATTTCATTTCACTACTCATTTCATTGCATATCATGTTATCACATCTCATTACATTTTCATTACATCTCATTTCACTTCATTCTTCAATTTCATTTCATTTGATAACATATCATGTTATATCACATGTCATTACATTTCATCTCATTTCAATGCCCATTTCATTACATATCATGTTATCACATCTCATTAAATTTTCATTAGATTTCATCTCATTTCAATACCTATTTCATTTCATTTAATTACATATCATGTCATCACATCTCATTACATTTCATCTCATTTCATTACCCATTTCATTTCATTATGTTATATATCGTGTTCATTTCATTTCATTACATTAAATTTCATTTCATCACCCATTTCATTCCATTACATTTAATATCATGATATCCCCTTCGATTTCATTTCATTTTCATTTCATTACCTATTTCCATTCATTACTTGTCATATATCATTTCATTCATTATCTAACATGTCCTTTCATTTTAATTTCATTATATATCATATGTCATTTCATTCATTATACATTTCATCTCATTTCATTTCTATTCTATTCCATTTCATCCATCATATTTTTTTCACATTTCATTACATTAACCACAACATTCATATTATTACAATTTATCTTTCATTTATATTACAACTCATTTTCTCACATCAAGTTACCTCTTGTTCTATTTCATTATATTACATTTCATTATCTCATTTCATTCACTTTCATTACATCACATTCTATCTTACCACGTTTCATTTCATTACATTCATTTTACCAAATCACATTTTCATTACATCATCAATAACATAACATCTATTCTTACTCATGATCCATCTACATTAATCATTCACATATATATACACATCCACATCCACTGCTACCATAACCATCAAATAAAACCCATCACATGCATGCATAAGTTCATGATATAACAAGTACACACATCTGAACATTGATAAACTCGGATATCTCATAAAGAAAAATAACAATCAAACAATGTGTCCAAAGGTCAAAATCACATGAATAATAGATAAATTGCAAGAACATCAAATGATCACATAACATGAAAGTCCATAAATCATGGATCAACTAAGTACATCAGCATAAGTGTCCAATGAACATCAAAGGGATAATCATACATAATGAAGAGTGAGACCATAGTACATAATCCACACTCATCCCTGTGAAGGTGCCTGCTTTGATGGCCCCTACTCACTTGGGGTATCTATGTCCTCTCGAGGTGCCTACCCTATTGCATCTATCATCGGTACTACACTGACCACCTAACTCATTAATGCACCATCTATACTCAGTGTTGGTGGTGGTGGTGGTCCTAGAGTCATCACTGCTATAAATCTCTATAAAGTACTCAATGCCTCACCCATCCGAGCCTCCATGGCACTCATCCATGCCTCCAAATATGACAATCCTCCTGGCCTCTTGGGTGGTGGTTGTGCCTTTGGCAGTACCTACTATTATCCATGTGGTTGTGCACCTAGTGGATCTCTAATAGGACCCTATACCCATAGCCTCTAGCAATAAACAAACTGCACATCCTCTGGCAGCCTAGCCCTCACCTATTCCACTCTAGCCCACTCTGCTCCTCTGTCCTGCTGGCCAACCATAGCTTTGCCAATCATCCCTCCTCTCATCCATGTACCACCTTGACTACAGACACTAATAACCCTACCTCCACTCATTAGTCCCTGTGCCAAGCCTCGTGCCACTCCCCTTTGTGGTAGTACCATGGCTACTTGATCTCACATCCCTCATGCTCTACCCATTCTAACTCTGGCATATCATCTCCCTCTATCTCTCCTTGAACCACCCTCATCATCGTCATCCTCTCCCCCACTTGACAACTCATCAATCCCTAGAATCAGCTCTATTAGATCTATGTATCCAGGGAAAGGATGATCTTGAAACCAATGTGCATAATCTCCCTCCATCCCCACATCTGCCACCCCATCTTGCAAGGCCCATGGCTATAGTTTGTCTATCATTTGTAAAAATACCTCCAGATAGGCCTCACACTCTAGAGTTAGCCCCCACACTGCTCCCTCTGACTGAACCTGGGCATAAAGTGTAGTCCCCTATGGCATGTTTTTTCATCAACCAAACTACCTCACCACTTGCCTGAAGAAAAACCATTCTGTCATAGATAGAGTCTAACCAAGAAAATACCTCAGGCTAAAGAAATACACCATCTCATCATAATCCTCTGCCCACAGCTCTATGAACTTGTATGGTCTCCATACGACCTCATCAATATCATCTAGAATCCAACACCAATATTTTGTCTTACCCAAATAGGGCTGCATGATTAGACTAGAATAAGTATACATATATGGCATTTCCTGTGGCTGCTATTGTACACACACTAGATGAGTAATGGGAAAATGCTCCCATGTCCATATCTATAACAAAATGACCCTTGGTGATAGTGATGAGGCTCCCAAATATACAACCTAGTGTAAATCATGATATAAATATGCCAAAATATAGCTACCCCATGCAAATCTCTATGGCTCATCAATCATCTCCTGTATCAACTGGTGCCATCCAACTGGACACCCTTGCCCTTAGTGATCTGGCAATAGAAACCCTCTTATCAATCTTGCCAAAATTGTCAGTAATGCTTCATACTATAGCAACTGGAACCAAGACACGCTATCATCACCAATACTGTCACCTCTGAACAAATCTCAGAATATAACCTTGTCAATAGTTTGATCATAATAAACCAAATCCCCTACAGTCAAGATCTGAAGAATCCTATAGATATCCTCACAAGTCATTGTCATCTCCCCCATTGGTAAATGAAATGTGTTGTGGTCTAATTTCCACTGCTTGGCCATAGTTTTTAGTGATCCCCTATTCACTTGGAATTGGGGCATCTAGAATAGGGGCATCTATAATAAATATGTGAAGCCACACCTATCTATCACTTGCCTATCTATGTCAGACAATCGGCCTATTGCCTCTAATGGCCACAAATAGAGTCCTCGTACCATGAGCTTTTGCCCACACACCTTTTATTCATTAAAGAAACACAATGCATTAGTTTTCATCATAAAGTGATCATCAGCCATCAATCTCATATCTCTATCTCACTACCTAGCTACTAGTTTTATCTTTGACCTATTGTTCGTCCTTCTCTATCCTGAGTTAGACTAGTTTATCTTCCCTACTCTATATCCTAAGTTGGGGCATCATCTATCTCTTATCAGATTGATACTATGAAATCATTGCATGAATCACTGGCTACTATTGTTACTCGCTATGACCATCCCTAGATGATAGACTAAGAATCTAGTCTTTTGCAATATCTTAGGCTCAATAGAGGACCTACACCTAGTTTTTGCCCTCTGATAATCTTTCACCATTTCCTAGATATATGTGCTAACAAATCAGTTGAATGCATTACAAAATTCAAATGCACTACTATATCATTCAAAGATGCCATTTTATATCTCATATGAGCTATAAGATATATATGCATTAATGAAATAGTCATACACACTATTTGATCATTCAGAAGTGCTATTTACTTTAAATGCACTAACACATGTCTACAAGTGCTACATGACCTCTAGTATGTGCTATACTACATATATGTGCTAATATACTTTACATAAGCACTATTCCATGGATTGAAAGCATTATTCTATTTAGATGCACTAAAATATACTGCATGTGTACTATCGAACATCACATATGTGCTAAAAGATTCATGTGTGCCATTAAACATTGTATATGCGCTTTAGAAACTATTATATGCGCTAAGTTACTCAACTCCTACGGTTATGTATGCATTGAACTGCACCACATATGTGCTATAAGCCTACCAAAATGCTCTAAAGAAATGAAAATGCGCTAAAAGAATGTTCAAATGTGCTAAACTATTAAAATCACCACATTTACCCTAAAAATCCACACAAAACATCCAAAACACAAGTAAAAATACCAAATATTAAATGTAGAGCATCTCAACGACTTACTGGGGTACCGTAGTTTGTTGGAGCTTATACCAATGACCCCTCTTAAGTCTATGCTCTCTTAATGAAACCACCATCCTCATTGAATCAGAGCTCCAAATCACCAAATGTAAAAGGAAAAAGTGACAATGACAAGGGTAAAAGGTCTTTTTGACCTATTTAACCCCCCCCCCCCCCCCCAAGTGGCATTTATATCACCTTTTCAAATTATTTACCCCCTATTGGCATCTTTTTGGTAACCAAAATTGAATGGGGTATTGTATCAAACCAACTTAATTACCTTTTTCCACTAACCTCCCAACATTTCAAAAATAAAATTAGAACCTACTCAACTTTTACAGTTCCATATTTTTCTTCCAATTTCATTTTTGAGGGGGTAGTATATCTGTATTAAATTAGGGCATCCAAGTTGGGGCATCAAAATTTTTGAAAAACATCAAAAACATCCTACCCTAGCTATTTTTTTATTTTTTTTCAAATGTCAAGCCTACCAAAACCAGGGGATCGAAACAAAAATATTGCAACACCAAATCAACATTGCAATCAAATCATCAAATCAATGATAATCAAATCATCAATTCAACAACTATCAAATCATCAAATCAATGACAATCAAATCATCAAATCAACGACAATAAAGACATCAAATCATCAACGATTAGACATCAAATCATTAATGAATAGATATCCAATCACCAGAATTAGACCTAAACATTGAAAATCAAGACTGTCTTTGAACTAATATGCTTCACATATTAACTCAAAGAGGGGTATTTTTAGACATCCAAAAATTGGCAAAGACTTAAATCACGTAGTTCTGATCAGTCAGTGCAAATTAAAGAGAAAAATAAGAAAAGACACAACAAACTTGCAAATCAAAAATCACATCAGTTCATTAATTATCTATCAAATCGACAAGACCTAAATTAACTTTACAAGAGGAGATAAACAATTCAAATTCATTAAAATGAAATTCAAAAAAAGGAGGAAGAAAAAGACAAAGTGTTGAGAGTAAATTACACATTTATTAAATCAATAAAATCATTTATCCTCACAAAATGGAAAATCTCTCATTTTCATTTTAAAAGAATTAAAAATATCCTCAATTATGCTCAAAACCAAGTCTGTTGGGCTCTACCTCCTAGTCTCTTATGAGATATTTTCAATTTCACTTTCACCCCAATCAAAGGTGAAAATCTAAATTCTTACCCCAACCCCTTCTGAAATCCTATAAATAGGAAGGAAATCTAAGAAGCAAGGGACCCTAGTCCTAGACATCTGCACTATAGGCATATTTTGATTCATCATTTTAGCATTCTAATTGTAGCATTTTCATAGCATTTTAGCTGTATTTTGTGTTATTTAGCATCATTTATTACTTGTTAATTCATTGCATATTCAACTTAAAAGAGTATAATCTACATTTCAATTATAGATCTTGCATGTATCCATCGTAGATCTGCATTTTAAGCACTCTCCCATTCTAGAATTGTCACTAAGATGCTGGTCTGAGAGTTATTTTAGCAGTTGTAGTTACGAAAACATGAGATGATCATAGAGAGTACATTCTAATGATGATATCTTGGGTTAGGTCTAGTTCGTCATCAATCCATTTACATCCTACACTAAGGTTTCATGAATACGTGTTCACATAGAGTATAGTAAGAAATTACAAAACACTAAAATGTTGGTCAATTGAGTCAAGGGCAAAACATATACCAACAAGACAATAATAATTTCCATTTTTTTTCATGAAAAGAACAAGATTCGACTGGCTTGTCTAATAAATTAAGAAAATAATGATCTGAAATTTGGTTAGTAAGTAAATTATTTATAAAATTTTATTGAACCATAATTATTTTAATCAAATAATAAGAACTTCCAATTACTAAATTTTCAATAATTTTTTGTTTTGTTTTTTAAAGTATTTAATTCCTAAATAATAAGAAAATAAATTATAAATTTGTGTTTTCATTGACTGATATTTTTACATTTAATCATTTTCATAAATTCATAAATATATAATATTTATAACAATTTTTAATAAACAAGTTATTGTAATCTAGCTGATAGGCTATTACCTGGGAAAATCCTAGTTTGACCATTAAGTCATCCTGACAATTGGTCTGATGGAGGGACTTCCCTAGCCCCCACCCTTGGAATGCCAATGAGTTGTGTATAGGAATGGCCTTTACAACAACTTTTCTATTCCATGATATTCCACAACGCTACTATAGCATCCTTGCCATCGAGTTTCTCTCGTCCATGTAGACTACTGGATCCACCTCAGACATGAAGGCGGTTGGCAAAAATTACTACCCTGACCAAGATATATAAAGGATGTGTGGGGCATATATTTAGCACACTCATATTTACAGTGCAAGAGTTATTTTGGGGAAGAAATTACAACATTAGATATTTGACAATAGAAAGAGAAAATGGAAATTCTTCTCTGGGAAGAAATTTTAATAAGGGTAATACCATCATTGCAACCTTTTAGTGCATCAAAGCTTTCTTCCTTGCATAGATGGTTTGCATTGCTAATTTCTTTTCTCTAAAATTTAATGTCATGTTTTGTTTGATAATGTTGTAGGGGAAGAAATTGGTAGCAAAAATGAGGAGGAATTGGATGACGTAGATCTTCAAGCTCAAAGAATTCACTGTAATGATGATCTCTACCAGCAAGGGTTTCTTTTAGCAAAACTCAAGTGCAAGGGTTTCTTTTAGTAAAACTCTTAGTGGGTGTTCTATATATTTGGGCTACCTTAATACATCATGGTAACATGTAATGATTATTAACTTATGTTGTTTTGATGATCTACTTACACATGATGTATCCTAAACTTTAAATACCAGTTCTATGGACAAAACTATTGAAATGAACATAGTATTTAAATGCCCATAATAAGTGCAAGTAGTTCAAAGTTTCATTCATTGAAACCTCATCAAATTCAATTACACACGCATCCCACAACTAGAACTTGAAACCAAGAAAGTTGTCATCAAATTTTTGGATCCTACTTCGTAAGAAACACTTTTTTAAAAATCTAATTGAGAATATATAATTTACTAAAGTTGGCAAGAGGACAACATTTTGAGCTAGAAGAAAAGGTGAACATTTATAATTCGATAGATTATTTAGGAGGCCCAATATCTATTGACAACAACATTACTAGAGATTATGTAGTAGAGCTTCGTGGAGGTCGACAATATAATAGATTTTTCTTGAACTCCTTTGATTAATGAAGAGGATATTCCAAATACGGAGAGAAAACCTAAATTATGTTATCAGAAAATAGATCAAAACCAATGTCAAACCAAAGGACATCAATCAATCTTTAGAATTGTCATCCAAAACCTAGAAAAGCCAAAGTTCAAAGACTTAAAATCAATATCACTAGATACAAATCTTATAGAACCTTTGAATTTTTTCTATCAAAACATGAGTCATAATCGATCAACCCCATATTCCATTAAATTTTAAGAATCTTCTCTTTCTAGCAAGAGTAGCATATCTGGAAAAGGATGCCTTCAATATGAGCTACAATGATCAAGTAATGACAAATACAATAACATAAAATTTACCTTTATTTTTGCTCAGTTTTGTCTTATATTGATGAATCTTGTCATATTAATGAGTATTCATGCAGGTTTCTCACACCTCCTCATAGTCCTAAATGTGTTTCTTTGTCATCAAATTCTTCTAGTGGTAGCGGGTGTTGACCATCTCTTGTGGTTGGCAAAATTATGCATTCTTAAATAAGTTTCACCAAAAAAAGGTGGTGGAAAACTTGGCATATGATATATGACATGAGGCAATTTTAAAAGGTTTTACAAACATGGCATATTTGAATTAAGAAAAATTGAAAGGAATTATGACTATTGTTTTTTATTGTAATGATATTAAAGGAAATCTTAAAACACTAACGTTGTTAGTATGTGCTCTTAAATGCACATCTGCATGTCTTGCCAAGTGTTGAATTTATGTGGTAGACTTGAAATGATATTAAAACATGATTTTATTTGTGGGCACTTTGAAAAGCACATTATTTTTAAAACCATATGGTTTCTATTATGAAATGTTTGTTTTGATGTTCTCTCTACAAGACTGTAAATAAATTTTGCCTAAATACTGGATACATTTTTGGCCGCGAATATAGATGTTGTGAAGTCTTCTATGACAAGTCTTTTGAAATGTTTGTAGAAAGTTTTGTTTTAGCACTGCAAGTTTTCCAACTTGAAAAGAATAGGTTTCATACTATGAAATATTCTGTTGCTATTTGTATATACTCTTTTTTTCTCCTTCCTGTGCATGCTCGAGATGAATAATGGAGCTTTTCTTCAAATAGAAAAAGGGTTTTTGAGGTAGATGCATAAGGGTTTTTAGAAATGGAGGTAAATAAAATAAAGGTAGTTTTAGGTATGTCATTCCAATGCTGTTGTTGTATATTCATTCTTTTTGTAAAAAAAAAATTAAGATTTTTTAAAAGCAAAAAAAGATTCAAAATTTCTTTTTTGAGTTTTAATTTTTTAGAAAAAATGAAGTTTGAAATTTCTTTAGAAAAGAAATACGGTCATTTTTGTTTAAAAGGGCATAAATATGAGTTTCAATTTCCTTCTTCAGTTTTGTAAAACACAATCAGGGGTTTCAAAGAATTTTGTTTCAATGAAATATATGGAAGTTCCTTTTATAAATCTAGTGTCATTCCTTTATAAGGAAATCCTTCAGTTTTAGTACGGAAAAAGATTTTGAAGTAAAGTATGACAAAGACTAGATAATAGATTGAAGAGATTTCATTTTGTTTGAAAAAGAAAATTTTTTGAAGAATTTTTATTTATTTCAAATGGCATTGGTAAAGGAATATAGAAAGAATCTAATAGTTTTCAAAGACAAAATCTTTTGTACAAACTTAGTATTTTAGTTTCTTCAAGATATAAAAGGGTCTCGACCCTAAAAATGTCAATTATTTTGAAAGATTCTTTCATTTGTTGAAAAAGAAATTCCTTGAGGGTTTGAAATATGAAACCTTACCTACACAGTTTGAAGTTTATATGATTGAACATGGATAAATTTGAAGTTTAACTAACTTAAGTTGTTTTCTTAATAGCATTTCATAAAAGGGGTTTTGTAAAATGACCCTAACTAGTTCAATTAGTTCTATAAATGATTCATTTTGAAATTCATCTCTATATATAGAGAACATTGTAAAATCTAAAAGAAAGATGTGTGTGAAAAAGGCATTGAAAGAGACACATATACATTTGTAAAAGATTTGAAAAGAGTTGTATTTAAAAGCTATATTATAAGCTTGTATATATGTATAGATGCAACATACACATTTGTATGTGTATATGAGATTTTAAGAATAGCAAGAGATTGAAAGGGTTGAACATCCTAAGTAGTTCTCGCTACTAGTTGTAAAGGAATTGAAGCAATAAAGATTACAGCTTCACGGAGTGGTTTTTCTCCCTATGATGAATCCCATTTGAGGAATTTTGAGAGTTTCCCACTCGGCAAAATACGTGTCTCTATACTTTGTGAATTGGTCTTTCTTTCTATTCATGGTGAATGCTTTTAATTTCCAGCACTATTTTATATTTATCTATGAATGGTTAAAGGATTGAAATTACTATGTTTGAATTAAATATAAATATACATAGTTCTGATTCACCTCCCTTCTCAAAACTCTAACACTTCCAAAAAGTGGTATCAGAGCATAGGATTCCTTTTAGGAATTTTTCTAGGGATATTATTTGGAAGTTATGGCACAAGCTGAAGGAGCTTCCCTTAATAGGGCTCCGGTGTTTGATGGAAATGATTATGTTTTCTAGAAAGTAATGATGGAAGCCATTATACACTCTTTAGATGTAAGAATGTGGGATATTGTTACTACATAGTATACTATCCCACAAATAGTCCCTACTGATGCAAATGATAGAATAACACTTGAGTTGGATAAAAAGGCAAAATATGCCCTTCTTTGTGGTCTCACAAAAGATGTTTTGGCTAAAGTTGTCTATTGCAAGTCAGCAAATTAAATTTGGGTCAAACTTGAAACAATCTATCAAGCAGATAAAAAAGTAAAAGAATCTAAACTACCAACTCTCAAAATACAGTTTGATAATCTAAAAATGAATGAAGATGAAACCACTGCAACATACTTCTTAAGAATTGATAAAGTAGTAAATGCTAGAAAGGGTCTAGGTGAATAGATAGAAGAATGTGATATAGTTTCAAATGCCATTAAGTTAGTATTACCTAAATTTGAAACTAAAATATCTACGTTAAGAGAAAAGAAAAGCTTTTCAAAAATGACCCTGCATCAATTACAAGGAACTCTAATTGCATATGAAATGAGGATTAGCAGTCAAGCTAGTTCCTCATAAAAAGAAACAACTTTTGAGGATGAAAAACATGATGAGAGTGATTTGGACCTAACAAATGCTTTAGAAGAATTTTTGGTTAGAAGAATGCGAAAGAAGTACAAAGGAAAACCTAAATGTTTTAGCTGTGGTCAGTTAGGACATTTTGCTACAAAATATCCAAATGTTGAACTAGAAGATTGCGATGAGAAAACTGAAAAGTTTTCTAAGAAGAAACCTTAGAATCAAAAAAAAAGATTCAAGGATTTAAAAAAGAAAAGTCTTCTATCTAAAGAAGATTCAAATGAAGAATCTAGTGATACTGATGAGGAAGGGGAAAGAATTTTCTTGGCTAAAATAGTCCGTGACCCTAAACCTAAAACTAGTGAATCTGAATCTTCATCTGATTCAGATAAATAAATAGATCTTGAAGAAAAACTTCTAACATCTTCTTAGGAACTTAAAAGATTAAAGAAGTTAATTTCAAATCATGAAATTGAAAATCAAAAACTTCAAGAAGAAGTAAAAGAAGTAAATATGATTATGGAAAATCAAAAATTCTTACTTGAGGAAAAGGATAAGAAATTGATTGCTTTGCAAAGCTCATCCAAAGAATCTTCAAATCAGAAAACCAAATTCTTCTTCAATGGTTATTGTTTCAACTATAATTTTTTTGAATACAAGGCTATTTTCTATGAAAACATCATAAATCAAGATAAAAGAAAAATTATCAGGTGCTTTAGATTTTTTCACTATGGTCATTATGCAAATCAATGCAAATTGAATTTAAGACCTAAATAGACCTGGAAGCAAGTAAAGACAATTGAAATTTTTTTAATTGTTGAAACAACCCTATTTGCTTGAAAACTTGCAATGTGGGTCTTTGATAGTGGTTCCTCACACCATATGATCAGGTGTAAAAGAAAATTCAAAACCATGGAAGATTTTGATGGAGGGTTTGTACGATTTGATGATAATTTAGGAGCCTATATAATAGGAAGAGGCTCAATAATTATAAACAAGAATACACCAATTCATGATGTATACTTTGTTGAAGGTTTAAAACATAACCTTTTGAGTGTTAGTCAGATTTGTGATAGTGGGTACTCTATTTCCTTTAATGCAAAAGAATGCTATATCAAAAATGGAAGAGATAGAGTCATTGCAAGTGGGTTAAGAATAAGTGGACATCTTTATAAACTAATTGATTCTACTATTCAAGAAACTTCATTGGTTACTACTTGTCTTATGAGTCAAGTAGAAGAGAATTGGTCATAGCACAAGAGATTGGGATATCTAAAATTTGATAATCTTGCTAGAATTAATAAGAACAAAAAGGTCAAAGAACTACCACAAATCACCAAACCAACAAATATTTGTGAAGAATGTGTTAAAGGAAAACAAATGAGAGTAACTTTTAAAACAAAAGAATACTCATCAAATAGACCACTTAAGTTGGTACATATTGATATGTGTGGTCCAACTAAAAATGCTTCATTAAAAGGTGAAAAATATTTCATGTTGTTCATAGATGATTATTCAAGGATGGTTTGGGTAACATTTTTGAAACATAAATCACAAGCTTTTGACCATTTTAAATTTTTTAGAAAAATGGTAAAAAGAGAGACTGATTTAAAACTAAAATGTTTAAGATCAAATAGGGGAGGAGAATTCACCTCTCAAGAATTCATTGAGTATTGTGAAAAATGTGGCATAAAAAGAAAATACTCTATTGGTAGGACACCACAGCAAAATGGTGTTGTAGAAAGAAAAAATAGAATTGTAAAAGAAATGGCTAGGACCATGCTTAATGAAGCAAAACCTCCTGATAAGTTCTAGAAAGAAGTTGTTCATACAGTTGTCTACATCCTAAATAGAGCACAAATCAGAGTTAGAATAGCTTATACTCCATATGAATTATGGAATGGAAAAATAGAAAATGTCAAGAATTTCAAGATTTTTTGATGTAAATGTTTTATCAAAAAGAATGATGATTCTCTAGAGAACTTCAAATAAAGATTTGGTGAAGAGATTTTTCTTGGGTACTCCACACATAGCAAAGCTTGTAAATCCTATAATAAAAGGCTAAACAAAATTGTAGAAACCATAAATGTAATATTTGATGAAAAATTTGTGTGCAATAATGACAAAGAAGATCATGAAGATTCATGTTTTCATAAATCAGAAACTTTACATGATGAACATCTTGGAAATGATAAAATTGAACTTGTGGATGAAATTGAACCAAAAAATTGCTGAAGTCCCAAAATAACAAGTGTTGCTTCAAGAATAAAAAATTCTTCTAAAATAATAGCTAAGAGACATCCTAAGTCTCAAGTTATTAGAGATGTAGAAAAGGGAATTTTAACTAGAAGAAAAGCCAAAATAGGTGAACAAGTGAACATTGCTAAACATTTTTGCTTGATATCATATTTTGAACCAAAGAATGTTGTTGAAGCTCTATCAAATTCTTGTTGGCAAAATACTATGTAGGAAGAAATAAATCAAATAGAGAAAAAAAAAGACTTGGGAACTTGTTCTTAGATCTAGTGACAAAAATTTCATAGGTGGAAAATGGATATTCCATAACAAACTAAATGAAGATGGCAAAGTGATTAGAAATAAAGTAGATTCGTATACAAAGGTTATGCTCAGCAAGAAGGAATAGATTTTGGTGAAACCTATGCTCCGGTTGCAAGAATGGAATCAATTAGAATCTTTCTTGCATATTTCAGTTATAAAAAAATCATTGTTTACCAAATGGATGTCAAAATTACATTCTTGAATGGGTATCTTGAAGAGGAAGTCTATATGGAATAGCTAGAAGTGTTTAAATAACCTGACAAACCTGATTATGCTTACTAACTCAAAAAGGCTTTATATGGTTTAAAACAAGCACCTAGAGCTTGGTATTCTAGGTTAGATATAAATTTAACTGCAAATGGATTTTCTCATGGAAAGGCAGACGGTACTTTGTATATCAAAGTCACAAATGATGGCATTTTGGCAATAGAAATCTATGTGGATGATATTATTTTTGGGTCTACTAATGATGAATTAACAAAACATTTTTCAAAAATTATGGAGTCTGAGTTTGAAATGTCATTATTGGGTGTGCTCACATTTTTCCTTGATTTGCAAGTCTCATAGCTTGAACATGGACTGTTTCTTTCACAAACAAAATATGCAAAAGAATGTTGAGAAAGTTTAATATGGCTAACTATAAACCAGTAAGTACTCCTATGGAGATAGGCTGCACACTAATAGAGAATGATGACCCACCTTTAGTAAATCAAACTCTTTATAGATTCATGATTGGAAGTTTGCTATATCTTACAACATCTAGACCTAATATAATGCAAGTAGTATGTATGGTGTCAAGATTTCAATCTGATCCAAAGTAATCTCATCTAAGTGCAGTGCATAGAATACTGAAATACATCCAAGGCGCACTTGATTATGGTTTATGGTATCCTCATAGCAATGATTTTACACTTTCTGGTTATACTTATGCAGATTGGGGTGGATCTGATGATAAAAAGAGCACCAGTGGTGCAACCTTCTTTCTTGGTGAGTGTTTAGTTGCTTGGCATAGTAAGAAACATGATTGTGTCATTTTATTTACTTGTGAATCTGAATATGTTGCTTCTACAACATGATGTATTCATTTAGGTATTCAAGTTTTAAAACCTATTTATATCATGTGTGATAACTTGAGTGTTATTCAATTGAGCAAAAATCTAGTGATGCATTCACGCACAAAACATGTGACCATTAAACTTCATTTCTTGAGAGATAAAGTTCTTAATAATGATTTCAAACTGATTTATGTGCCTACTCAAGGACAGGTAGCAAACATTTTTACTAAAGCTCTACCTAGAGAACTATTTGAGTAGTTAAGAACTTGATTGGTAGCTTTCTCTCAATCTATGCTGGTATAAGATTTTTGCTAGTAAACATTCTATGTTAGTTTGCTGCTCCTTTCACAGAAATTGTTCATGAAAAGCAGATGGTCAATTTTTTTGATGCAAAAATTTTGCGGGAGAAAGCATTTGATGATGTTACCAGAACTGTGTTTGATTCAGCATTCGTATGCATGATCATTTTCAACACTATATGATGGTTCTTAGCATTTGATGATTCTTAGTATTTTTTTGTGGTGATGGTTCTCAATATTTGATGATTCTCATTATTTTTTTGTCATTCAACATAGCATGGAATAATCAACTTTTTTTTTAATTCATTATCTTGTATATATGAGTTGAAACTTGTTTTCAAATTTTTATATGTTTCACCTTGTATATATGAGATGGTGAAAATTTTTTCCTCAAAAAATGGGGGAGATTGTTGACCATCTCTCGTGGTTAGCAAAAGGCATTCTTAAATAAGTTTCACCGAGAAAAGGTGGTGGCAAACTTGGCATATGATATATGACATGAGGCAATTTTAAAAGGTTTTGCAAATGTGGCATATTCGTATTAAGAAAAATTGAAAGGACTTATGACTGTTGTTTGTTATGGTAATGATATTAAAGGAAATCGTAAAACACTGACTTTGTCAGTACATGGTCTTAAATGCACATCTGCATGTCTCACCAAGTTTTGAATTTATGTGGCGGACTTGAAATGATATTAAGACATGATTTTCTTTGTGGGCACTTTGAAAAGCATATTATTTTTAAAATGATGTGGTTTCTATTATGAAAGGTTTTTTTTATGTTCTCTTTGCAAGACTGTAAATACATTTGGCATGAATATTGGATAGATTTTTGGCTACGAATACAGATTTTGTGAAGTCTTCTATGATGGGTCTTTTGAAAGGTTTGCAGAAAGTTTTGTTTTGGCACTACAAGTTTTCATGCATGAAAAGAATAGATTTCATACTATGAAATATTCTACCGGTATTTGTATATACTCATTTTTCGCTTCCTGTGCATGCTTGAGATGAATAATGGAGTTTTTCTTCAAATAAAGAAAGGGTTTTTGAGGCAAATGCATAAGGGTTTTTAGAAATTGAGGTAATAAAGGAAAGGCAATTTCAGTTATGTTGTTTCAATGCTATTGTTGTATATTCAATTTTTTTGAAAAAAAAAAGATTAACATTTTTTAAAAGGAAACAAAGATCCAAAATTTATTTTTCCAATTTCAATTTTTTGGAAAAAATGAAGTTTGAAATTTCTTTAAAAAGGAAACACAGTCATTTTTGTTTAAAAGGGCATAAATATGAGTTTTAGTTTCCTTCTTCGGTTTTGTAAAACACAGTCAACGGTTTCAAAGATTTTATTTTCAATGAAATATATGGAAGTTCCTTTTCTAAATCTAGTGTCATTCCCTTATAAAGAAATCGTTCAGTTCTAGTATGGCAAATGATTTCAAAATAAAGTATGGCAAACACTAGATAACAAATTGAAGAGATTTCATTTTTTTTTTTAAAAGAAATTTTGTTGAAGAATTTTCATTTATTTCAAACAACATTGGTAAAGGAATATAGAAAGAATGTAACAGTTTTCAAAGACAAAATCTTATGTACAAACTTAATATTTTAGTTTCTTCAAGATATAAAAGGATTTCGATGCTAAAAATGGCAATTGTTTTGAAAGATTCTTTCATTTGTTGAAAAAGCTCTTCTTTGAGGGTTTGAAATATGTAACCTTACCTACACAATTTGAAGTTTATATGGATAAACATGGACAAATTCAAAGTTTAACTAATTGAAGTTGTTTTCTTAACAATATTTCATAAAAGGGTTTTTGTAAAGTGACCCTAACTAGTTCAGTTAGATCTCTAACTAATTCATTTCAAAATTCATCTCCATATATAGAGAACATTGTAAAATCCAAAAGAGAGATTTGTGTGAAAAAGGCATTGAAAGAGACACATATACATTTGTGAAAGATTTAAAAAGAGTTGTATTTAAAAGCTATAGTATAAGCTTGTATAGATGTATAGATACAACATATACATTTGTATGTGTATATGAGATTGTAAGAATAGCAAAAGATTGAAAGGGTTGAACACCCTGAGTAGTTCTCGCTGTTGATTGTAAAGGAATTGAAGCAATAAAGATTACAACTTCACAGAGTGGTTTTTCTCCCTATGACAAATCCCATTTGAGGAATTTTGAGGGTTTCCCACTTGGCAAAATACGTGTCTCTATACTTTGTGAGTTGGTATTTCTTTCTGTTCATGGTGAATGCTTTTAATTTCCAGCATTGTTTTATATTGAGCTATGAATAGTTAAAGGATTGAAATCACTATTTTGAAATAAATATAAATATATATAGTTCTTATTCACCCCTCCCTCTTAGAACTCTAACACTCCCAACAGCAGGGCATTGAGAGATTATGGTAGTAGTACACAAGTAGAGCTATTTTTATATTGATGGAGATGGAGAAGAAGAATTATTATACCCTTCAAGTATAATGAATCAATTCACATCGTCTAGATGAAGAATGGACAATACTTGTGTGGCATGCACAAGACACAGGTGGAAAGCTGTGATTTTTATATGATTATTTTTATTATAAATCATATTTTTATTGCTTTCAGCTGTACATAATTCTTATTGATTTTTTTTTGTAAATAGAAATATAATTTTACATGAATTACATGGTCTTCTAAGTAGTACAAGGATTATATAACTTTTATTTATCATGAATCAAACACCCCTTGGTGATTTCCTCTTATAGGACCAGGTTCCTTTGTTAATTTGAATTCTCATTGTATCAATTTTTTTACCTATTCTGATAGGACTTTTGTGTTGCCACACTATTCTGTTGTATAAAACATATTATTGTTTGAGCTACTGGAGTCAAGATCAACATTGATTTAGATATTGGATATTGATACACATTACAAAGGATGATATTAATTTAATATTGTGATTAAAGGCCATGTTACACATACATGCATTTTTATTTTATTTCCAGAAGGCACTTTGTATACTTTGAAAATGGCAGTTCTGTAAAGGCTTCGACATAGAGAAACAAGAAAAGCAAGCCTTTATGTGTACCTGACAATGGTGGACCTCTTTGTGGTGAGAGGTTTGACAATCTTGACTAAACCATTTCATTGCAACTAAGGTGATTTGAGTGTCTTTATTAGGTAATCCAACTCCTTCCAAGGAAAAAAATTGTGGGGTCTACTTGCCTGTGGATTTTTTGAGACAATCCAATTGTATTGTTTTCACTATATTTAACTGTATAATTTGAGTGCACTGAACACTCAGATGAGCTGAAAATCTCAAACATCTATAATATTTCAATTTGGAGGTAATGCATATATTAAATAGCTTTGTAGTACCATTTTTGTCCAATTTTAGAAATTTTAGCTCAACAGACTTGGATTAAATATATGCTCTGAATTAGATTTACCAACTTGCTTAAGTCTATGTACAAATATTCCAGACCCTCGAGTGTTTGCAATTCTTAAGGCACTGAAAAAAATTACTCTGTTGAATTTCATTTCTAGGAATTTAGAGCAAATGTGCATCAACAGTGCTCCTGCCTTGGAAACTTTGTTAGTCTCTCAAAATCAAGGATTCAATGAAGCGAATGGTGTACAATTTCTCATTAGATTGTTGAATATTTAGCGAGAATGTACACATTTCAAAATTATCTTATCTACATTGAATTTGGAGATGTATGTGTGAAACATTATAACCCGTTCAGATTATTTTGTTTATCTTTCTATTTTGGGTCTACCATAATGAATTTATTCTATTATAAATCTAACCGATAAGTGGTAAACGTCGTCCATTTATTAATTCTACTTTTCAATTCATTTTTTTTTAGATCGTTGTTGACCTGTTAATTCAAATGTATAAAATGATTTGGAAGGGATGAAATTTGAAGAATTAATCAGTAATGTTACATGATCTAAATAAGCCAGTAGTGTATAAGAGTTCTGATGATATAATGCGGAAAATGTGTGAATCAAAGTTGAGGATTATAAATATAAGGGTTCCTAGCACTCTCACAAAAAATTAAAAACGTAATTGAAGTTGTACCCATGTTTCGTTTGTTCAGATCTCACTTGTGAAATTGTGAAAAACAGACTGATGTTTTTAGTTTAGGGTTCCATTGGTGGCAGATGATATTGACTGTACCAATATACATGCACTTTTTGGTTTCTTAGAAGGCAGTAATAATGCTGGTAATGCTTAAATGGTTTAACTCTATTTACAAAGTTTAAAAAAGAATACGTAATAAAAAGTTTAAAATTGAATCGGTAATCAATGTCGACTAGAATCTTGCACGTGCTAGTTATTTAACTCAGTTTTGACTTATAGTCAAATTGGGTGAAATGTTTTAGACAGCTCGGCTCTTCACCGTCTACAAATAATCAAATGTCTTGACATTCATGTTCAATATTTCTTTGGATGACACACACTCTTTGAACTTGCCAATCTAAAATACTACATCGATTCTTTGAACTGGCGTATTTTACAAAATTGGAAAATTACAAATTGTTTTATCTTATTCATGTTCAAATATCCTAATATTGATTTGATTTTGTTTGATTCTTAGGTAACACTTTTCTCTATGGATCTATTAGACAAATGAATCTGAAATTGTTGATGTAAGTCCAAACATCTTAGCCAACTCTACTCCATCTGATGAAACACCTATTGATAAGTGCACAATATCAATTTTACATTATTGCTCTAAAATTATTCGAGAAATTGAGAACACTGCATTATGCATTGATTATGTTGAAGAGATAGAAATAATGAGGATGAAAGATGTTGCACACAAGGTTAAAGAAACATATAAAAAGGTCATTGCCTTCACAAGTTTTATGGAAGAAGTATATTGTGATCACTTCCATAATAAAGGCCGTAATACTATTCTAATCATTGAAGAATATGTAATATATTTGCACCATTACAATGAAGTGCTCTTTATGCAATTTCCACTTTGTTAGCACATAACTTTTAAATAAGAGTTATTTGAACCATTTATAAACTCTTCAATTGTGATATAAACTACAAGGTTTAACGTATGATTTGTTATGCTTTGTAATTTATAAGCTAATGTTTGCAGAATTTTTTCAACTATTTTGAATCAAATAATTAGTTTGCCTTGAATTCCAAGCTTTGTGTAATAGTTTAGATTTATGATTGTAACTTAAAACATCACCAAACTAACAGTTATTTGAAATATTTAAAACCTCCTAAATTGTATCAATACACTACATGGTTTGACCTATGAAATTTGTTATGTTTTATAATTGATTGCTAATGGTTGTATGACTATTCTAATTTTTTTTAATCAAACAATTCATATGGTTAATTATGAACTATTACATATGTCATTTTAATTATTTTTGCTTCAACTCCAATCCTTATGTAATGGTTTAGATTGATGAATGTGATTTGTGTAAATGCTTTAATAGTATATTCTTAAAAATGATCAATAATTATAGATTTAGTTTATATTTCACATAATAGTATGAAAAAATATTTCAATTTAATTTATATATGTTGTTAAATATATACTCTATTATAAAATATAAAAATAATTTGTAACTAAAATGTAAATGAAAAATCGAATTTGTACTATTGTAAAATGTTATAATTTTACTTACCATTTATGTCTTCAAATTTACACTCAATTATACCTAAATATGCATTTTGTTAGTATAATTATCATATACTATGTTTCCAATTAATTTTTAAAAATTAAAGTATTGTTGAAATACTTTTATTTTTATTCAAACGTATTTCTTTTACCAATGTCCAGAAAATGACAAAAAAAATTTTTGTTTAAATACATTTATTTTTCTTAATATGTATTTCTATTTAGTAATGACCAAAACATTGTCAAAAATCATATATATAGAAATTTTATAGTTATCATACATGTATATCATGTGTGTGGTTGTTACTAGCTTATATATATTTATTCAGATAATGTCTATATTAAATACGTCGATCGATAACTTATTTGAATATAGGTCCTTCGAAAAGATATTGATTGATGTATTTAATATAGATATTATCTGAATAAATATATAAGCTAGTTAGAAAGTCATTTAGAAATGTTGTTGAGTCAAGTTATTGTATAAATTTGCATCTATTATTTAATAACATTAAGCTGGATATTCCTTCTTTCTCTATTTTAAATCTGTTGTTTTATTTTGAATCAAATCCTAGTTTGAATGAATCAAGTTCTAGTTTGAAATAAATTCTTGTTTGAATAGGTTCTCATATCATAGATATAAATGTTAATGTTTTAACTCTGTTTAATGTCAATGGTTTAACTCTGTTTACGAAGTTTAAAAATGAATCGGTAGTCAATATCGACTAGAATCTTGCACGTGCTAGTTATTTAACTTAGTTTTAACTTATAGTCAAATTCGGTGAAAAAAAAGTTTAGACAGCTCAGCTCGTCACCGTCCACAAATGATCAAATGTCACGTTCAATATCTCTTTGAATGACATTCACGTCCAATATTTCTTTGGATGGCATTCACGTTCTTTGAACTTGCGATTGAAATCCAAAATACTATGTCGAATTCTTTCAACTGGTGCGACTAGGAGTACTGGTAAGTCTTGATTCTTGTATATATATATAGAGCCATATTAAGACTATAAACTCTGTCCATTTCACAATTCCGAACAGTCTGGGTAAGTATGCGGAGTGGGTAGGCAGATATATTTTTAACTTTTTATTTAACTTTTTCAACTAGGTGGAACACTTAACCCTAAAAGTGTATTTTTTATTGCCAAATCAGGGGTCCTCGATGAGTGAGATTCACCACTAAATTTTTTCTTGATTATTGTAGACATATGTCTTTATTACAGGAACTTTCTCTAAAACTCTTTGTCCTTTAATATTTTTCTCGAAATGGGATTTGGGCCATTGATTAAGGATCATCCAATTGTTATAAAAATAGGGTTTTTATATGTTATATGATATAATATTAACTTAGCCTCATTTAGCCTTTAAGTCTAATAATTAATTAGGCTATATATAATAATAATAGAATAATAGTTTCTAGGTATGTGTACTTATGCACCTATGGCTTATTAGTTTTGATTTTCTTCACTATTGAAAAATTCACCAAGATTTTATAGAAATTCAATAGAATTGGAAAAAAATCACCAATGAGATTTTTTTTTCCTACTTTTGGAGAAAATTGCCAATATAAAATAAATATTCCCCCTAAAATAATTTTTAATTTGTCAATTTTTTATAAATTTTTACAAAGGAGTGTTTCTTAAAGTTATGCCTACCTACTACAAAAATGTGGCATTCAATAGTTCCACTATCTGGATAGAGCATTGGAAAAAATAGTCAAAGAATCATTAGACAAACAAAGAGAATACATAAACAAGTGAGATGAGAAATAATGGATGAGGAGATAAATCACATATTATCCACTATAGTAAATAGAGTGATAAAAATAGTGGGATAAATGACTTGAAAAACTAAAGATAAATTTCTACAAAAGGTACAACATGACAAACTCACTCACTTGGAAAAGTAAAGGAAGAAGAAAAAGGACAATTTGAGAAGATGAACACAAAAAAACCCCAGATTAGTTTCTAGCATTCACATGGATATATTTTTCAATGGGGCTAAGACCTAAAATAGATCATAATTCTATAGTAAAAGAAAATCATCAAATGAGAGTAGTAGAAACCTCCAAAGAAACTATGACAAATGAATTCATGACAGAGAACAAAGCAGCAAACCAAGGTATTAAAGAAGATGAATTCATTCAATATTTTTCAATAGAGGAACAAAATAAAATTGTAGAATATCAGCTACTTGATGATGTTGGTGAATACCATGTTAGAGCTATTATTTTGGTTTTATGACAGCAATATCAATAGAACTAAATTTTTATAAATAGGAAAAAATAAAGTTTAAAAAGAGGGTCTCAAAAATTGAAACAATAAGGGGTAAGAGAAAAATATGGAAGGAAACACATAGTGGCACAAGAGATCCACTGTCACAAGAATAGATGAAGTCCAGATTGAAAACATTATAGAAAGCATAATACTATTCAAAAACTTGAAGCATAATAGTCAATACATTAGCAACAAAATGGGTTCAATACGAGCTTACAATTCTTGATCATAATCTGAATTAACACTTGTTGAAACTATTTTGAACTTAAAGTATCATAACTATGAAGTTGAAGAAGTTGGTACTTGATTCTATCCAAGAGTTCACTAGTTTTTAATTCATCTTTGACATCTTTCTACAAATGAGAATGTAAAAAAATAATCTAAAATAATTTCAGAGTAAAATCAAAGTTTTTTTTTTTGTTTGTGTCAAAGGAATTTAATTTTATGATGTGCTAACTTTGACCCAGAAATAGAACAATAAAGGTTGAAAAATTCCAATGCATTTAAAATCTCTTCCTCAGAGTTTTGTATAAACATAACATGCTATCATCCACACAATGGAAGGAGTTGCAAATTTGGATAATGGTCTTGCATCATGATGAGACCACCGATTTAATGATACATTGACTTTTTTCTTATTATCCTAAATACAACTAGAGACATTGAAGATGGGTTGGTTAGGTGGTAGTGAAAAAACAACAAATTAGGGTTGTGTCAACCTAACACATAATCTTAAAGTGGTTCTGGACTTTATATCAAAAAGTTGTAAGATAATATTCTATAGAAAACTGAATGTAGTTTGTAAACTACTAAGCTTTATCTGGAGAAAAATATATTTGATTGGTCAAAATTTTGGATTTTAATATAGTATTACAAAAAAATTGGGGCGAAAATATAAAGTAGGTGTATGTCTGACCATCTTAATCAAAATTAAATGATAATATTTTTTAGTATAATTATAGATATAAAAAGTAGACTCATGCCTGGATGTGACACATATTTTTGGGTATTTTTATTCCAAATGAATAATTAAATATAAATTTTCTACTATAACTTTTTCAGAATAAAAGAAACTCCCATGTCTGACCACCTTAACTAATTGAAAACTTTACCAAATTAAAATTATTATTTTTTCTTATACTAGGAAAAGCATAGAATGTGATGACACCTTTGGATTTAAAAAATGTTATACCATTTGGAAGTTATAGATACTTTTCAATCAGTATGTCAATTAGCACTTTACAATCATCTTCATTGAAAATTAACTAATAAATAGTTATTGAACTCAGAATTTGGCAGCAATTATATCGATGGAATCTTGAGAGTGTTATAAAAAATCCCTTTTTGTTTCATTGAATTTTGATAAAATAATACTGTCAAATGGCTACTTGAAGTTTGAATGTCAATGAAACCCTTCTCAAACATGTTTTTTGAGTTGACCAAATAGGTTTGGCAAATACCAAGCCTAACCATATACCTGATTTCAAATCGGCTATCCGATTACAGATCAGATAGTTGATATAAAATCAGGTACCCAAAAAGTCCAAATTTTTAATTGCCAAAAATTTGAGGGAAACCACCCACATTGTAAATTTTGGAGGGAAATGACCCATATTAGAGGGAAACAAAAATTTGGAAAGTGTGGGCATTATTATTATTACATATGATTATGATTATTTTTATTAACTATTATTATATATGATTATATTTATTATTATATGTAGTAATATTATATTATTATTATACATAGTAATATGTATGATTATTATGATTATTATTATTAAATATAACATAGTTATATATAATTATTATTATAACTAAATATAATATAGTAATATATATGATAAATATTATTATTAAATATAATATCTAGTAATATATTATTATTACATTAAAATATACAGTACTATATAATTGTTATATTAATATATACAATATTATATTATTATTATTAAATATAATATTGTCATGAAATGCAATGAAAGGGGGCATAGGTTAACCTATGATCACTCTCGACACATTCCATCACAACATATGTCCCTAGGGCTCGTAGTTACCCCTTTTGATGCATTTCCAATAAGTCCCTAGGGGCCCTACGGTCCTTAGGGACATATGTTGTCATGAAATGTGTCAAGAGGGGTCATAGGTTAACCTATCACCTATTTCACTGCACTTGAACCAACATATGTAGTCATAACATGCATTAACAGAGGTCATAGGTTAACCTATGACCCATTTCAACTCATTTGAACCAACCAAATATATCCCTAGGGGCGCTAGAGCCCCTAGGGATATATGTTGTCATGAAATTCATCAAGAGAGGTCATAGGTTAACCTACGACCACTATCGATGCATTCAAACCAACCAAATGCCTCCATAGGGGCCCTCGGGCCCCTAGGGATATATATGTTGACATGAAATGCATCGATAGAGGTCAGGCATCATAGGTTAACCTATGACCCCTCTCTATGCATTCGAACCAACCAAATGGGTCCCTAGGGGCGTAAGGGCCCCTAAGGACATATGTTGTAACTAAATGCATCAAGAAGGACCCCTCTCGATGCATTTGAACCAACCAAATGCATCCCTACGGGTCCTAGAGCCCCTAGGGACATAGGTTGTCATGAAATGCATCGAGAGGGGTCATAGGAAAATCTGACCCCTCTCGATGCATTCAAACCACCCAAATGGGTCCCTAAGTCCCATAGAAAAATATGTTGTCATGAAATTCATCGAGAGGGGTCATAGGTTAATCTATGACCCCTCTCAAGGCATTCGAACCAATCAAATGCATCCCTAGGGGCCCTAGGGGCCCTAGAGAAATATTTTGTCATAAAATGCATTGAGGGGGGTCATAGGTTAATCTATGACCCCTCTCGACACATTTGAACCAACCAAATGTGTCCCTAGGGGTCTTAGGGATGCTAAGGACATACATTGTCATGAAATGCATCGAGAGAATCTATGACCCCTCTTGGTGCATTCGAACCAACCAAATGAATCTCAAGGGCTCCTAGGGCCCCTAGGGACATATGTTATCATGAGTTACATCCCTCTCAATGCATTCAAAACAATGAAATGCATCCCTATAGGTCCTAGGGTCCCTAGGCACATATGTTGTCATGAAATGTATCCAAAGGGGTCATAGGTCAACCTATGAGCCCTCTTGATGTATTAGAACCAACCAAATGTGACGCTAGGGTTGTCATGATATATGTCGAGAGGGGCCATAGGTTAAACTATGACCCCTCTTAATGGATTCAAACCAACCAAATCTGTCCATACAAGTGCTAGGGCCATTAGGGACATATGTTGTCATGAAATGCATCCAGAGGGGTCATAGATAAACTTATGACCCCTCGCAATGCATTCAAACAAACCAAATGTGTCCTTAGGGGCCCTAGGGCCTCTATTGACATATGTTGTCATCAAATATGTTGAGAGAGGTCATAGGTTAAGCTATGAACCCTCTCAATGCATTCAAACCAACCAAATGGGTCCTTTGGGGCCCTCCAAAAATATGTTATCATGAAATGCATCGAAAGAGGTCATAGGTTAATCTATGACCCCTCTCAACACATTCAAACCAACCAAATGCGTCCCTAGGGGTCTTAGGGCCCCTAGGGATATAAGTTGTCATGAAATGCATCAAGAGGGGTCATAGGCTAATCTATGATCCCTTTTGATGCAGTCAAACCAACCAAATAGGTCCCTATGGGCCGTAGGACATACGTTGTCATGAAATGTGTCAAGAGGGTTCATATGTCAACCTATGATGGTTCTTGATGCATTCAAACCAACCAAATGTGTCCCTAGGGGTCCTCTGACACCTAGGGACATACGTTGTCATAAAATTAACCAAATGTGTCCCTAGGGTTCATATGGCCCCTATGGACATACATTGTGATGAAATATGTTGAGAGGGGTCATAGGTTAACCTATGACCCTTCTCAATGTATTCAAACCAACCAAATGTGTCCCTAGGGTTTCTAGGGCTCCTACAGACATACCTTATCATGAAATGTGTCGAAAGGGGTCATAGGTTAACCTATGACCCCTCTCGACACATTCAAACCTACCAAATGCATCCCTATACGTCTTACGGCTCTTAGGGACATCTATTGTCATGAAATGCAATGAGAGGGGTCATAGGAAAACCTATCACCCCTCAATGCATTTGAACCAACCAAATTCATCCTTAGGGGCCAAAGCACCCCTAGGGACATATGTTGTCATAAAATGCATTGAGAGGGGTCATAGGTGCATCCTTAGGGGTCCTAGGACCCCTAGGAACATACGTTGTCATGAAATGTGTTGAGAAAGGTCATAAGTTAACCTATCACCACCCTCGATGCATTTTAACCAACCAAATGTGTCCCTAGGAGTCCTAGGGAACCTAGGGACATATGTTGTCATGAAATGCATTGATAGGGGTCATAGGTTAAACTATGACCCCTCTGTATGCATTCAAACCAACAAAATGTGTCTGTAGGGGCCCTAGGGCCCCTAGGGGCATATGTTGTCATGAAATGCATTGAGAGGTTTCATAAGTTAACCTATGGCCCCTCTTGATGCATTCAAACCAACCAAATGTGCCGCTATGTGCCCTAGGGCCCCTAGGAACATATGTTCTAATGAAATGCATCAAGAGGTGTCAAAGGTTTACCTATGACCCCTCTCAATGCATTCTAACCAACCAAATGCGTTCTTAGGGGCCTTATGGCCCCTAGGAAAATATGTTCCCATGAAATGCATCAAGAGGGTTCGGGGCTCATAGGTTAACCTATGAGCCCTCCTGACACATTCAAACCAACCAAATGCATCCCTAGGGGTCCTAAGGCCCCTAGGGACATACATTGTTATTAAATGCATCTAGATGGGTCATAGATTCTCAATGCATTCTAACTAACCAAATCCATCTAAGGCCCCTAGGGACATACATTGTCATGAAATACATCGAGAGGTGTCATAAGTTAATCTATGACCCCTCTCGATGTATTTGAAGTAAGAAAATGTGTCCCTAGGGGTACTAGGGCCCCTAGGGACATACATTGTAATTAAATGGGTCAAGAAAGGTCATAGGTTAACCTATGACCCCTCTCGACCCATTTGAACCATTCAAATGTGTCCCTATCTATCCTAGGGCCCCTAGGGACAAATTTTTTCATCAAATGCATAAAAAGGGGTCATAAGTTAAGTAATGACCCTTCTCAATGCATTTTAACCAACCAAATGCGTCCCTAGATACATTGTCATGAATATTTCGAAAGGGGTCATAGGTTAACCTATGACCCCTCGCAATGCATTCGTACCAACCAAATGCATCCGTATGGATCCTAGGGCCCTTAGGGACATATGTTTTCCTAAAATGTGTCTAGAGGGGTCATAGGTTAACCTATAACCTCTCTCAAAGCATTCGAACCAATTAAATGTGTCCCTAGGGGTTGTAGGGATCCTAGGAAGATACATTTTCATGAAATGCATCGAGAGAACCTATGACCCCTCTCAACACATTCAAACCAACCAAATGGCTCGCTCAAGGGCCTAGGAGTCCTATAGACATACATTTCATGAAACATGATGAGAGCGGTCATAGGTTAATCTATGACACCTCTCAATGCATTTAAACAAAAAAAATGGATCCCAAGGGGTGCTAGGGACCATAGGGACATAAGTTGTCATGAAATGCATTGAGAGGGGTCATAGGTTAATCTATGGCCCCTCTCAACATAATCAAACCAACAAAATGGGTCCCTAGGGACATGCATTGTCATGAAATGTGTTGAGAGCTATCATAGGTTAATCTATGACCCCTCTCGATGCATTCAAACCAACCAAATGCGTAGGGCCCCTAGGGACATATGTTGACAACCAACCAAATGCATCCCTAGGGGTCTTAGGGCCTCTAGGGACATATGTTGTCACGAAATGCATTGAGAAGGGTCGTAGGTTAACCTATGACCCCACTTAATGCATTTGAATAAGCCAAATGTGTCCCTAGGGGTCATACGGCTAGTAGGAACATATGTTGTCATGAAATTTGTTGAGACCCTTTCAATGCATTCGAAACAACCAAATGTGTCCCTATGGTCCCTAGTCCCCATAGGGATATATGTTGTCATAAAATGCTTTGAAAGGTGTCATAGGTTAACCTATGACCCCTCTCGACACAATCGAACCAACCAAATGGGTCCCTATGGGCCCTAGGGAACCTAGGGACATACATTGTCATCAAATGTGTCAAAACATATGACCCCTCTTGACACATTCGAAAAAATGAAATGGGTTTCAAGGGGTTCTAGGGCCACTAGTGACATAAATTTTCATGAAATGCATCTAGAGGGGTCATAGGTTAATCTATGACACCTCTTGATGCATTAGAGCCAACAAATAGGTCTCTAGGCGCCCTAGGGCCCCAAGGGATATATGTTATCATGAAATGTATTGAGAGGGATCATAAGATAACATATCACCCCTCTTGACACATTCGAACCAACCAAATGTGTCCCTAGGGGCCCCAAGGCCCCTAGGGACATACGTTGTCATGAAATGCATGGAGAGATGTCATAGGTTAATCTATGACACCCATCAACACATTTGAACCAACCAAATGCATCCATAGGGTCCATATGGCCCCTAGAGACATATGTTGTCATAAAATACTTTTAGAAGGGGTCATAGGTTAACCAATGACCACTCTTAATGGATTCAAACCAACCAAATCCATCCCTATGGACATATGTTGTCATGAAATACATTGAGAGGGGTCATAGGTTAACCTATGACTACTCTTAATGCATTTTAACCAACCAAATGGGTCCCTAGGTGCCTTAGGGACATACATTGTCATGAAATGCATCAAGAGGTGTTATGACCACTCTACATGTATTCAAACAAAAAAAATGCATCCCTAAGGGCCCTAGGGCCATACATTGTCATTAAATGCATTTGAACCAACCAAATGTGTTCCTAGGGGCCCCTAGGGACATACATTGTCATGAAATGGATCGAGAGGGTCATAGGTTAAAATATGACTTCTCTTGACACATTCTAACCAATTAAATGGATCTCTAGGGTTCTTATGACCCCTAGAGACATATTTTGACATGAAATGCAATTAGAGAGGTCATAGGTTAACCTATTACCCCTCTCGATGCATTCGAACAAACCAAATGTCTTCCTAAGGGTCTTAGGGCCCCTAGGGACATATGTTGTCATGAAATGCATCAATAGTGGTCATAAGTTAACCTATGACCCCTCTCAATGCTTTTGAACCAACCAAATGCATCCCTAAGGGTCCTAGGGACCCTAGGGACATAAATTATCATGAAATTCATCGAGAGAGATCATAGGTTAACCTTTGACCCCTCTCGATGCATTCAAACCAACCAAATCCATCCTTAGGGGCCTTAGGGACCCTAGGGACATATGTTGTCATGAAATATATTGAGAGGGGTCATAGGTTAACCAATGATCGCTCTTGATGCATTCAAACCAACCAAATGGGTTTCTAGGCGCCCTAAGGTCCGTAGGGTCATACATTGTCATGAAATGCATTGAGAGTGGTCATAAGTTAACCTATGACCACTCTCGTCGCATTGAAACCAACCAAATTCATCCCTATGGGACCTAGGGCCATAAATTGTCATGAAATGCATTGTTAGGGGTCATAAGTTAACCTATAACCCCTCTTGATGCATTCAAACCAACCAAATGGGTCGCTAAGGGCCCTAGGGCCCCTAGGAACATACGTTGTCATGAAATACCCTGAGATGGATCATAAGTTAATCTATGACCCCTCTTGACCCATTGAAACCAATCAAATATGTTTGTAGGGTCCTAGGGCCCCTAGGGACATATGTTGTCATGAAATGCATTGAGAGGGGTCATAGGTTAACCTATGACCCCTCTCAACACATTCAAATTAACCAAATGTGTCGTTAAGGGTCCTAGGGCCCCTAGGGACACAAGTTTTCATGAAACGAGTTGAGAGAGGTCATAGGTTAACCAATTACCCCTCTCAATATATACAGAAAAAACAAATGTGTCCCTAAGGGTCCTATGGCCCCTAGTGACATACATTATCATCAAATGCGTCGAGAGGGGTCATAGGTTCTCAATGGATTTGAACCAACCAAATGTATCCCTAGCGGCCGTAGGGGCGCTGGGGTCATACGTTCTCATGAAATGCATCAAGAAAGGTCATAAGTTAACCTATAGCCACTTTCGATGCATTTGAACCAACCAAATGCATCCATAGGAGCCTTAGGGCCCCTAGGGACATACGTTGTGATGAAATGTTTTGAGAGGGGTCATAGGTTAATCTATGACCCCTCTCGAAGCATTTGAACCAAATAAATTATTTTTAAATTAATTTAAGAAGATTTCACACAATCATAAAAATAATTTAGTATTATTTTATATAATGAAAAACAATTATGATAATTATATATGATATTTGCATGAGGATACACACACACACATGATATATATACATACAATATACATACATACATATATATGTATGTATGTATATATATACATATATGTATATGTGTGTGTGTGTACATACACACATATACATACATACATACATACATATATATATATATATATATATATATATATGTATGTATGTATGTATGTATCTGTACATATATGTCCATGCATATGCATATGTATATGTATATGTATATGTATGTATATGTACATATATGTACATATACATATATATATATATATATATATATATGTACATATATATATATGTATGTATATATATATATATATGTATGTATATATATATGTACATATATGTATATATGTATATATGTATATGTACATATATGTACATATATATGCATATATATATACATACATATATATATATATATATGTATATGTACATATATGTACATGTATATGTATGTATATGTACATATATGTACATATACATATATATATATATATATATGTATGTATATATATATGCATATATATGTACATATATGTACATATACATATATACATATATACATATATGTACATATATATATACATACATCTATATATATATATATATATATATGTATATGTACATATATGTACATATACATACATATATATATATATGTGTGTGTGTGTGTGTGTGTGTGTGTGTGCAATTCTCAAAAAATCTTCCTTGTGTTCTCGCTGTTGTTTGTCCCTTTCTCATTTTTTCCTACATAGGTTTAGATGAAGATGAGATTTTATTGAATGACATTCTAAATTTTCTTTTGGATTGTTAAGGGTAGATGCATTAGGCCCACCATTTCCAACATAGGAAAAAATGAAAATACTCTTTTTGAGAGCACTAAATGATGCAATAGCTTTGTTATCTTTGTAAAATGCCCTATCTTGTGACCCAATTGAAATAGGAATAACGTCAATGTCATTAGCAATGACATGTTCCATGGTAATAATAGTGTCCATTTCACAATAATTTTCTTCTCAACAGGGTTTGTAGGCACCAACCTAGCAATACCGCTACCACATGGGGCTCCCAGTGGATCAAACCACCCTAGACTCTACTATTCTTTTATTCACATTCAATCTAGAAGACCAACTAAAGTTAAAGAGGAGTTCAACTTCTCCCTTGTTACTACCTTCACCAACATATCTACTAGATTTTCACTGGTATGTATCTTCTCCAGCTTTAACTGTCCATCCTCCAAAACTAACCAAATGAAATGGTACCACAACTATATGGGTTTGGTCTTTGAATGTAGAGCTGAATTCTTTGCAAGATGAATGACACTTTGATTATCTGTGAAAAAATAATTATCCTTCTAAGGATGTCCCAATTCTTCCAAGAAGAACTGAAGCCATATCATCTCCTTGGCTGCCTCTGTAGTAGCTACATACTTTGCCTCTGTAGTGGATAAAGTATTAACCTTTTGTAACCTAGAAACCCAGCTCACGGCTGCCCCACCAATAGTAAAGATGTAACATGTAGTACTTCACTTAGTATCGATATCCCCTGCCAAATATGAGTCAACATAGCCCTGTAAATCAGCACTAGAGCCTCCAAAGTGTAAACACTTATAGATGTTCCTCTCAAATATGTGAGAATCCATTTGATTGCATTCCAATGCTAAATTTCTAGATGATTCATATACCTACTAACAACTCCCACTGCATGTGCTATATCTAGCCTAGTACATACCATGGCATACATCAAGCTTCCTACAATTGAAGCATAGGGTACCTTGGACATCTTGTCCTCCTCTTCTTGTGTTTTAAGTCACATCTCATTAGTAAACTTCAAATGACTAGGTAAAGGTGTGCTGACAACTTTAGCATTCTCCATAGAGAAATGTTGCAACACCTTATCAACATAATCATTCTAAGATAGCGTCAATGTTCTGTTCTTCCTATCTCTACAAATCTTCATACCAAGGATTTGTTTCATAGCCCCCAAATCCTTCATAGTAAATGCATGTGTTAATTGGTGTTTCAGCCCCTTAATGTGATCCATGTTAGACCCAACTACAAGCATATCATCAACATATAAACATAAAATAATGTAGCTATCATCATCCAAACTCTTAAAGTAAACACAATGATCTGAATGACACCTATTGTAACCATGCTCATGCATAAAACTATCAAATTTCAGATACCATTGCTGAGGTGCTTGCTTCAAGCCATATAAAATTTTCTTCAATTTGCACACTAAGTTCTCCTTACCTTTGACCAAAAATCCCTGTGATTGAAACATATATATCTCTTCATCCAAATCACCATGAAGGAAGGCTATTGTAACATCTAACTACTCTAAATGAAAATCTTTAGTAACCACTAGACCTAAAACAGTACGGATAGAAGTCATTTTAACAATAGGAGAAAATATCTCATCAAAATCAATTCTCTTTTTTTGTGCAAATCCTTTTACAACCAACTTGGCTTTAAATCTTTTCTTACCTCCATCCTCTTCTTTTAACTTATAAACCTACTTATTATGTTAAGCCTTTTTACCTATAGGCAACTTCCACAAATCTCATGCCTTATTCTTTAGCAAAGAGTATATTTCATCTTTCATTGTAGACTCCCACTGAATCTTAGTATCCACCTACATAGCTTCATCATAACTTTCAGGTTCACCAGCATCAATAAGTAAAAAAGAATACAAAGAGGGAGAAAATCTTTATGGAGGTCTAATTTTCCTTGTTGACCATCTAACATTCACTAGTGTGTGTGGTATTTGTTGTTGCAATTGTTGCACATCATGAGGAATGGCTGGAACATCACCTTTTGGAGTATCATCCAGCACTACATAATCATCTTGTTTCTTCTCATGTTGCTACAATAGATCTTTGTACAACACTTTCTCATTGAATATGACATCCCTACTTCTTATAATTTTATGATTATCAAAATCCCAAAGCCTATAACCAAACTCATGAATGCCATATCCAATGTTGGGACTAAAAATTACATGCTTCACTTTTAGTCACATTTCTAAAATTTTGAGAAAACCAGGCCTATAAATGCTTTGTGAAGCCTATGTACCCTACTGTTGAGTTAATGCATAAATGGTGTTTAATGTTTCTAACACCCTTCATTTAGCCCATTCACATATTTTGTAATGATAAATTGATATTCTGAGCTATTTGGCAAAGTCCTGTTTTGAGCCAATGTCTAATCTGCATTTTATCCTGTGTCAAATAGTGATAGGGAGGCCTTGTTTGCACCTGAATATCTCGCACCCAAAATTGTGTCATGATTCACCACTTTGGAAGTGTCTAGTGTCCATACCAGAGAACCTATGTTTTAGATTTTGATTTGTTTTGAGTTCATTTGATTAGATTTTGAATCCCTCAAAGTTGGTCAGTTCCTATTTTCATATGTTTACACATTGCACCTAATTCTAGGAAGCCCTGTTTGACGAGTTATAACTTCTGACCAGTTGACCCAAATACTAAAATTCCTTTTGCATTGCATTTTAAGCATCAGAGGCTTGTTTTGTTTCTAGTTTCAACTCATGACAAATCTGTTTGATCAGTTTTCAAATGCCATTCCAAATGCAATTTCTATCTTTTTACTAGTGTCAGCATTTGCAGATTTGTCGGAACCCCTATTCATGACATCATAACTTGAAACTCGTGATTGGTAAGGTCAAATGGATTATACCACTACATTGTCCTCTGAAAATAATCCAAGTGTCTCATTTTTTAGGTCTTGACGAATCCATTTGCACACTTTTCTAGGCTATTTTCATCTGCGAAAAATATTTTACGTCAGTGTTTCCAGTTGCAAAATCCAAGTAGCCTACTTTGACTGATCGCCATTTGTGCCTTGTGATTCGTCATGAGCCCAAATCATAGATTCATTGTGTCCTCATGATAGAGATGTAAGGAAACTCAGGTGCGAAAACAACTTCCTACACTAATCTCATAAGGAAAGTATGGTGCAAACCCTTTTGAAATATTCTACACTTACAGATTCAATATCATGTAAACAACATTATTGCAGCCAACCATGCATATAGAAATTAGATAGAGAAAGAACACATAACACAAAGATTTTTCGGTGGGGAAAAACCTTTCGGTAAAACAACCCTACCCCTCCAGAACCTGCACAATGTATTATCTTCAACACAAGATTACAATATACTTGCAATGCAAGTTCAACATCAACGATAGAAGATTCCAGTAGCACCTCAGTACCTGCAAACTTTCAACTATCACATTATTGCATTACAACATGCAATGAACATCTTAAGACCCAAAAAAATGCCCACAAAGGAATTGGACGTTTTTCATGGCTCAACCACCAAGAAACATGCACAATGCCACATGTAGATCCCATACCAAGAAAGGGGCATCCGTCCCTTGAATAGGCAATGACAGCTTGTCATATAATCCACCAAAAATAGCAGTCACAAGAGAAGTGTAAGGGAATCCATCATACCAACCTATTTTTGGCATATTCTCTTACACACACCAACCACTCATTCTTGGGCACCCAAATAGGCCTCATGTCATAAGATGCTCTTACACCTATCATAGCTTATTCCTTAAATAGCTCTTATGCATCATAGGAATCTGTCATAACCATTTCAGCCATGATCTCCTTTACACACTTCAAGATGCCGACACATGTAAGTGATCAACATGCCAACTAGACATGTACACTCACATTTACATATTATTTGCAAAAATACATTTTACAAAACAAATAATAATAAGAATAGGAATTATACAAGGTTGAGACACCTTATTTCTAACATTCCCCCACTTGTCGAACACCTTGTAAGAGCAATAGGAACATAAAAAGAACTAACCACTATAGGTCGAAAGGCCCATAGACTCTGAACACCATCTGAACTTCTCAGTGCCCACTGGTTTCGTTAATGCATTTGCAACATTCTTCACAATATCTACCTTATCCAAATTTACTTTTCCATCTTCCACTATATCTCTCACAAAGTGAAACTGCACATCAATGTGCTTCGTTCTGGCATGGAAAGTTGGATTCTTTGCAAGGCAAATAGAACTCTGACTGTCACACCAAATAGTAATCTATTCTACATCAACACCAACATCAGAACACAATCTCTTAAGCCAAATGGGTTCCTTACAAGAATGAGTAGCAGCCATGTACTCAGCTTCTGTAGTGGACAAAGCAACCACAGGTTGTCGCTTACTCATCCAACTGATGGCACCACCAAACATAGTGAACACATAACCACTAGTGGATCTCCTGCGATCAATATCAGCTGCCCAATTTGAATTCACAAACCCATGAATACAAACTAAATGAGGAGATCCAGAAGAGTTACCATGATAACATATGGAGTAATCTGATGTACCCCTCAAATATCTAAATACTCACTTAACTGCATCCCAATGTACCCGTCTAGGATTAGCCATAAACCAACTTAGGACTCCCACTGCTTGGGCAATGTCTGGTCTAGTACAAACCATAGCATACATAAGACTACCAACTGCACTAGCATAAGGTACTCTACTCATGTCCTCCACCTCACTAGGATATTTTGGACAATCATCTACAGATAACTTTGTTCCCACTGAAATAAGAACATATAGTGGTCTACAATCTGCCATGTTGAACCTGTCCAACACAGACTTTACATACTTACTCTGACTCAACCAAAGTTTTCTGTTAGACCTGTCTCTACTGATTTCCATACCCAAGATGTACCTCGCTGCCCCAAGATCTTTCATCTCAAACTGTGCTGACAACTGAGATTTAAAATTAGAAATCATACCTTTACCCTTCCCGAATAGCAACATATCATCAACATATAATGCAACAATAAGAAGGTGATCATTTTCAACTCTGAAATAAACACAATGATCTGATTTCGATCTTACAAATCCAATTGACAACACAAAGGCATCAAACTTAAGGTACCACATCCTAGGAGATTTCTTCAAACCATATAGAGATTTCTTCAATCTGCAAACAAAGGATTCTTTGCCTTTAACAATGTAGTGCTCAGGCTGTGACATATAAATCTCTTCCTCCAAATCACCATGAAGGAAAGCTATCTTCACATCCATCTATTCTATCTCTAAATCATATGATGCAGCAAGAGATAACAAAAATCTAATGGATGTCAACTTTGCAACAGGAGAGAATATTTCACCATAATCTATTCCCTCTACCTGTGAATACCCCTTTGCAACCAATCTAGCTTTGTACCTTTCAACACTGCCATCTGCATAGAATTTCTTCTTGAACACCCATTTACAGCCAACAGGTTTTCTCCCTTTAGGAAAAGGTACAAGGTCTCATGTTTTTTTTTTCTCTAATGAAGCCATCTCATCATCCATAGCCTCAATCCAGGAACCTGCATCTTCCATGCCCAAACCCTCTTTCATAGATCTAGGCTCGTCAGTGTTAGTAATCAAAGCAAAAGCACAACTGGAATCTAACATAGAATAACCAAGCCCTTCTGATTTCTTTCTTTCTCTCATGGATCTCCTCAAGGGCTAAGTTTGAGGTTGTTCTTCCTCTTCTTTTGAACTATCAGAGCTGCTAGAGCTCTCCTCATTATTAGACCCAACATGGTCTCTCTATTCAGTCTTCTCAGGGGTATGAGGCAACTGAACAACATCTTTTTTCTTTTCTTTTTCATCTGGTTGTAGCACAATAGGAGAAGATGTTAGCTCTCTAAAAATAACATTTCTAGTATACAACACCTTACTAGTCACAGGATCCCAAAGCTTGTATCCTTTCACACCAGCACTGTACCCGATGAAAATACATTTAACAACTTTTTTTTCCAACTTAGATCTTTTCTCCTTTGGAACATATGCATAAGCTTCACAACCAAAAACACAAAGATGTCTAATTGAAGGCTTCTTACCAGACCACACCTCCATGGGTGTCTTACCAACAAGAGCTGATGTAGGAGATCTGTTAACTAGATAGCAAGCAGTGGCCATAGCTTCGGTCCAAAACCTTTGTTCTAAACCAGCTCCACTAAGCATACTCCTAGCCTTCTCCATCAGTGTCTTGTTCATTCTCTCTACAACTCCATTTTGCTCTGAGGTATAAGGAGTTGTCTTATGCCTCTCGACACCTTGTTCTTTACATAACTGTTCAAACTCTACTGAGCAAAACTCACAACCATTGTCAGTTCTCACACACTTAATCTTCTTACTAGTCTTATTCTCTACAAGGGCTTTAAATTCCTTGAATTGACTAAAGGCTTGTGTCTTACTTTTAAGAAAATAAATCCATGTCCTTCTACTGTAATCATCTATGAAAGATACAAAAAATACAGACTTGGAGATCGAAGGAACTTTTACAGGACTAAATATATCAGAATGAATAAGATCCAAAACATCAGAAGATTTGTGAGAACTAGAGTAAAACTGAACATGATTTTGTTTACCATATACACAGTGTTCACAGAGGTCAAACTCAAGATTGCAATCATTTAACCCCTCAACGAGATTTTTTTTTTTTAGGGTTCTAAGACCCTTCTCACCAATGTGACCAAATCTCATATTCCACAACATTGTCTTTTCTGCAGGAAGCTTTCCTTCCAAAGTGTTTGCATTTCCATCAGAACCGATAACCACAAAATTCTTCACTGCTCGTTCAGATGGTGAGGATGAAGAATTGTTACATAGAGGAATACATGCATCTAGCTAAAACAAAGTATCTCTCCTAGTACCCTTAGCAAGAACCATCGATCCTCTAATCATCTTACATCCTTCTTTCGAAAAAGCAACTTGCACACCTACATCGTTCAGCATACTTACAGATAATAGGTTTCATGCTAGACCTGGAATGTGCATAACTCCATTGATTCCCTTTACTTGTCCATCAGGAAATTTGATAGTGACACTTTCGCGTCCAACTATCTTTAGGTGAGAATCATCACCCAACTACACCTTTCCACCATCGAACTCTTCATATCTTGAGAACCAATTTTGATGAGAGGTCATGTGAAAAGATGCACTCGAGTCAACCAACCACACATCATCAGATGCATGGGCTATCAAAGCTACGATGAATGCATCGCCATCTTCTTGAGATTTTTCAAAACCAGAATCTAAGGCTTTCTTCTTCTTCTTAGGCTCTTTACAGTCTTTACGAAAGTGCCTAGTCTTTTCACAGTTCCAACATTTTGCCTTGGACTTATTGAAAGTCTTTGACTTCCCACGGGATTTGGATCTACCCTTATTGTCAGACTTATTGTCATTTGTCTTTCCTCTTTTCGTGGATCTCCCATGAACAACAAGGGCTTCTTTTTTCGAAACAGAAGCCTTTCTCCGCATCTCCTCTGATAGCAGCGAAGACACCACATCATCCATTTTGAAGGTGACTAATGTGCTTTTGAGAGCCATCACAAGATGGTCCCATGAATCTGGTAAAGAACACAAAAGTGTGTAGCAACGATCCTCCTCCTCTAACTTGACACTAGCAGATGTCAACTGTGCAGCTAGCAGATTAAATGCATTTAAATGATCCGTTAAGGATCCACCTTCCTCCATTCATAGAGAATACAACTTCTTCCTCAGGAACAACTTGTTCACTAGAGATTTGGCCTGATACACGGCTCCAAATCTCTCCCACAAACTATATGCGGTTTTCTCATCTAGAACATTCAGAAGGATTGCATCGGTTAAACAGAGTCTTATGAGACCCTTAGCTTTACGATCTTTGATATCCCAATCTGCTTGAGTTATAGTTGCTGGTCTTGTAGCACTTGTAGTCGCTTCTCATAGGTCACGATCTTCCAGCATGTCTTCCATCTTGAGTTTCACCAACTCAAAATTAGTGCCATTAAATTTCTCCACCTGCATTCTTCCATATGATGAACTTGCCATCTCAATCTGCAAATAAGATTTAGGATACTCTCCACAAGACTCTCACTCAACTTGAGATTAGCTCAAAAAACCCTACCCAACAACTAGGATCAAAAGTTGATCAAGCTCTGATACCACTTGTAAGGAAACTCAGGTGCAGAAACAGCTTCCTACACTAATCTCATAAGGAAAGTATGGTGCAAACCCTTTCAAAATCTTCTACACTTACAGATTCAATATCATGTAGCCAACCATGCATACAGAAATTAGATAGAGAAAGAACACATAACACAAAGATTTGCCAATGGGGAAAAACTTTTCAGTAAAACAACCCCACCCCTCCAAAACTTGCACAATGTATTATCTTCAACACAAGATTACAATACACTTGCAATGCAAGTTCAACATCAACGATAGAAGATTCCAGCAGCACCTCAGTACTTGCAAACTTTCAACTATCACACTATTGCATTACAACATGCAATGAACATCTTAAGACCCAAAAAAATGCCCACAAAGGAATTGGGCATTTTTCATGGCTCAACCACCAAGAAACATGAATAATGCCACATGTACATCCCGTACCAAGAAAGGGGCATCCATCCCTTGAATTGGCAATGATAGCTTGTCATAGAATCCGCCAAAAATAGCGATCACAAGAGAAGTGTAAGGGAATCCGTCATACCAACCTATTTTTTGCATATTCTCTTACACACACCAACCACTCATTCTTGGGCACCCAAATAGGCCTCATGTCATAAGATGCTCTTACACCTGTCATAGCTTATTCCTTAAATAGCTCTTACGCGTCATAGGAATCCATCATAACCATTTCAGCCATGATCTCCTTCACACACTTCAAGATGCCGAGACATGTAAGTGATCAACATGCCAACTAGACATGTACACTCACATTTACATATTATTTGCAAAAATACATTTAAAAAAAATAATAATAATAAGAATAGGAATTATACAAGGTTGAGACACCTTATTCCTAACAAGAGAACCAATGCCCCAATTTTTGTCTTCCCAAGTATCTATCTGCCTAGTTTTCAAAGCTAATTCCAAACCCAATTTATTGCTTTTTGACATGTTTTCATGTAGGTGATTCTGAGAAAGTAACTTTGACAGCAAATATCTTTTGACTACAAATTCATCATGAGACGAGATTTGACACCATGAAAATATGTGGAATAAAGAATCAGTGGGTTAGATTTTAGAGCTCAGTCAAGTGTTTGGGTTAGTTTTTAAGTCCAATCAACAGACCTCCTGGCACAAATTTTCACAGTTGGTAGAAAGTGATAAAATGGGTTTTTAATAACAAATTATTGATCAAACTTGTTTCTAATCAGTATGAGATGGTGAATGAATCAGTTTTGCAATTCAATTGTCTAAAAACGAATTTTTTTTAGCTAGACCCACTTTGGGGCCCGACTAATTACACCAAATTGGTAAGTTGGTTTTGTTTTCTTTGGTTATAATTCATAAATGGGATGTTGATTTAAGTGTGATTTCTCATCACCTAAATGGTAAGGAGCCCAAGGATTCACTTAAAACTACAACTTATGATAAAATTTCTTTATTTTGGTATTGTAATGAATTACAATGCTCTTTTCAAAAGATCTCAACTTAAGGCAAGCAACAGTGTGCTTGTTCAGAAGATGGTTGGTTACAATTAGTAGGAGCCATATATATATGAGTGCTTCACTCGTCAAGATTAAGTGAGCCACCGTGAGGGGCATCATTTTATGCAAAGCCATGAATGGGATCGATTTTCATGAGAGAACTGAGTGTTGAGTTATCTTTACAAGGTGGAGCAATTCTGAAGTTGGCGTGTGGTGTGGTGAAAGAGGAGGCCATGGATGCTTATATGCCTTTTTCCATCAAATCAATGCATTTCAAATAATATAAAACCATGATTTCCTAGAGGCAATTTTTTTTTTAAATTGATGACTTTTAACTAACGAAGATAAATCCCAAACTCAATAGTCACGGCTGTTTTTAGGGAATCCATGTTATAGAAATTGATGTTTTTAAGAGATGGAATATCCCACTTACCCTAGAAGAGACATGCAATTGGTATATGATAATTGGTATATGATATTGTATGAGGTTGAGAGATTTTTAATTTTGCATTATTAAGTAGAGTTTTCAGTAAACAAAAACCTGCAAGCCCACTTTCTTCACCTATCAATAGCCACTAGGAAGGAGTCAATATAATCAAGGAGGGAGTCAATATAAAAAAAGAGGACTAGTTTAAACATAAAAGAGAAGCATTTGTTCTTGAACATTTTATGCTGAAGAAGGAAATAGGGGCGACACCATATATTAAGACGCCAATGTCTGAAAGAAGTCTATGTCAGCGCCAAGCTAGAGATGTAGGGGAGCCACTTAGAGAATATTGTGAGGAAATAAGAAACTCCATGCTAAACCAAAATAGTCACACCAGTGTTAAAGAGGCAATCTTACAAAGGAGAATTAACACCCAGCAGCAAAGCACACTGCAAAAGAAACAAGGGGACGCTAAGGGAAGAAAGCTCCACGTGCGGCAAGGAATAGCCCACGGCTTAGGAAGGAAATCTGTAGTGAAAAGCTAGAACATGCTATAATCAAACACCCACACGCATAAAGGTGTGGAAGATTGTGATGAAGACTCAGCACCATGACAAAGATTGCTCTCCACATTCAGCCAACAAACAAGAAGCCGGCATGAAAAATCAAGTACCCAAACGATAGTGTAAAACCTGCCAAACGAAACAAGGGTGAAGCCGTTTAAAAGAGGTAGGGGATACCCTGCGGCTTAGACCAGAAAGATGCCTTTCAAAATAGAGAAAAGGAGCAGCCAACATATTGAGACCAAGTCGCCCATCAAAGTAGAGAAATTATGCATCATAGAGTGGGAGCATTTGAAGCCGTAAAAGACTTACAATTTGCAGATCAATGAACACACGATTTTAATGTTCTTATCAATTACAAAACAGAAAGTAGAAGCCTGTGCTAGTAAAAATGGATGCCCACGTAGCTGATAAACACTCCAAGGAACAGTCAACGCAAATAGAAGAATGAACTCCAACATGTTTTGAGAGGAATATCTGTAGCAGGGAAACCATGTAATGGAGGAGAGAAGAAGAGAACCATTAAAAGGTTTAGTCCCACATAGAGCGGGAAGTTGGATTCTTAATGGTTCAAATACGAATCCACACATATCCCATCGTGTCTTAAAGGCACACCTTTTTAAAGGCAAGGGCATAGACTTTGAGGTAGACATCATGGGCCGCGAATGGCGTCAGCAAGAAGGCACGGGTAAAGTAGAAATTTTAAACAAGCGAACAACTATGATGATGTGGTAGACTCAAAGAAAGAACCACAGGATTGCACCATGTGGCACATCCTATGGTGCCTACTGCCCTACATTAACAAGTTGCAAGGAGGTTAAATAAAGCAGGAAAGCGAGATTGTGCCATGTGGCAGTGCGAGACTCAGACATGATGAGATGGTGCAGACAAGTAGGTTTAAGGTGGATGCACAGGATGCTGCCACGTGGCAGATCTTATGGTGCTCGCATTCCTGCAAAAAGAAGATGCAAGAAAGATAAATAATGCAAGAAAGCAGGCAAGTGCCTCCTGGCACGAGTCACGGTGGCACTGACATGGCGGATGATGTAGAAGGCTCGGCCAATCAAATGCGAACATGTGGCAACTAGTAAAAATTAGTTGGCCATGAATTTGAAGGGGGTGGAAAAAATAAAATGATTTAAAAAATTTTATTTAAAAATTATTTTCAAAAAGATACATGCAAGGTCTTTTAAATTAAAAAGTGTATTTTCTAAAGTCTACACTTTAGAAATTTTTAATTTCTAAAGAAATTCAAAATGCAAACCAGAGCCTTTAGCAAGGGGGTATGATTTTCAAACAAAGATTTCAGGCATTTCTGAAAGGCAAAGTATGCGATATTATATATTGCTGGAATCCTGAGAATCTGAATTTTCCAATTCTGGAGTTAGTTTTTACACAGGTAGTAGTGTGTTTGAGTTACAAGAGGATTTGTCTCAGGTACTTAAATTGCAACTGTATTCAGGTAATCATAGTTCAAAACTGATTTTTAACATAGTAAAGACCTTAATATCAGTAAAAGGCAGTAAAAACTCAGTTTAGGTCAAAATTTGTTTAGATTCATTCAGTAAAAACTAAGATTTTACCAGCATTTCAGTGAGCAAATCAGATATTTTGACAAACAAGTTTTCATCATTTAAAAAAGGACATTTGCAAATCAGTTACAAAGAAATGATGAAACCAAATCAGATCAGATGGAAGAGAGAGATTAGAGAGAGTCTTTTCTTTACTAGTACAGGGAATTCCAAGTGGACAAATGTCGATTGCATATTCAATCCAGGAATTCTTCTTTCTTTCCTATATCTTTCTATCTTTGATCCATTGTAACGAGTTCTAGTTTTTGGAGAAAAACCAGTCACTACTGAGATACCAGGTGTTGGATCTAGTTTTAATGTGTTCCCATACTGTGATACCATACATTCTTTAGCAAATTTCTCTTATGTGAACAACATTAGGAAGAATAATACAGATAGTAGATTTGTTAGGTGTTTTTCATACTTTCATTTCATGCATATGGTTGTATTGTTTCAAGGAAATTAATACAAGGAACAGTAGATTGAGTTTCATCTTGAATCTTGTCTCCTTTATCAGTAAGTTTCAATATTTTATGGCCTTTGAACAAAGAGCTTAGGTCATAGTTGGAGTCCCTTAAGGCTGTATGTTATTTCATTTTTGCTTATGACTCAAGAAGTTATGTAAATGCTTTAAGGAATTAATAGGGTTGCAAGTTTGGTGATGGTGATATAATGTAAGAATGAGGTTCAGATTGAGCATTGATGTCTATTTATAAGTTGAATAGATAGATCGTATATCTGAATATATGTATAAGTACCAGATATCCATATGTATGCATTTAATTCATAGATTTTTCCAATGGTTAAGGCACTGATCAGCTATAGGATCATTAAGTCATACTACTGCATATCTGAGGGTTTTGTTGAATTCAACATCTTTAATCAAACCTTCTTTACATTTTATGTTGAAGGACCTAAATGTTTAGCCCTCACTCAACTTGTGAATATTCTAGATTTGCATTTAGCTATTGTAGATCTGTGTCATTTCATGAGTTACTAGGAGATATAAGAGTTTTAATCTGCTTAATAGATTCAGGGATATGTTTTTGCACTGGTACGGTATCATTTGAATCTGAGGTCTACCTACCTAGGTTTAGCAGAGCCTAAAGTAGAAGAAGGGTCATGCCTTATAGTTGGCCTTTTGTTAGAAATGACATGTTGAAAATGGGAGTTAGCTGCCCCTAGATGTGTCACTTTCTCAGTGGGATAATTGAAAACCATCCAGCATTTTCAAACACCAACAAAATTGCGACTCTGCTAGGGAGTTTTGTTGAGATTCATGATAGAAAAACCTTGAGAATTTAAAGGAAGTCAACACAACAAAAGGAACTACATAGAGAAAGTTTTTGTACAGCAATAAGTTAATGTGTTTGATCTATTTCCTTACTAAATTTTCATGTTCCCCAATTAAGCTTTATTCATGGACAACATGTTGTGAAATTGGATGTAAATTGTGTTCTATGACTATTATAAGTCTATCTTCAATCAGTTCAGTCTTTGCAAGTGCTATTGAGAAAGTTTCAGAGTCAAGAAACAATTTATAAAGTGTATTTTCTTTTCAAGGTGTCAGTGATCTGCAAGTTTTTCCTACATTGAAGGTCTAGTTCAAATTTGTCAAGTGAAAAATTATGTTTTATTTCTCACAGGAGTGAGTGGCGACTCTCAAATCTCTGTACTAGTTTGTTCCTAGTTGATTTCATTGCAAAATTTTGAATGACTTTTAGTTGTATGGGTAGATCTAAAGTTTTTGATAAATTCTTGGAAAGGAAGTTTTAAATTCTTGACAAAGTTTATGTGGTTGCTTGTATCTGCTAAAGAAATTCATTTCAAAGCATGAATCACTGTTGTGATTTCATTTTCCTCTTCAAGGAGGTGGCGACTCTACAAAAGATTTTATCTATGATGTGAAGGGTTTCATATTTGCACTTGTGCCAGTTAGCAGATCTGAGATTTCAAACAGCAACACATAAAGGTATTTTTAGTTTTCATGTATTTTTCGTTCATGAAAGTTGAATGGTAAAAATGGATGCCTCCATCTAGTGTTTCAGCACCGATAAAGTAGAGGTAGATTTTTAGAATTTGAAGAAATGGATTCTGAGTCTGGATATCAATATGAATTAGAGAGTTTTCATGCGAAGAATGCTAGATTAGAAATATAAGTTCATGATAATCTATTTGTCATATTAAGAAGTAGAATTGGTGATGTTAAGGGTCTTGATGGATTGCACATTTATGTGAATTTGAAATCCATAGTCATGGATCTTCATGAGTCCTATAGACCACAAAAGTCTTCATGGCCAATGTTTCTCTTAGAAATTTTTACACTGCATTGGGTTGATTGGCCAAAGGAGGCAAGATTCGAAAAGATTATTAAATTTCATGATATTATCATAGAATTTGAATGCGAGTTAAAGGCTATTGAGTCTAATGTTAGTGAATGTAATGAGTCTGTTCAAGATGAGATAGAAAATGAAGAGTCTCAGTTTTATGAATCAGAGGATAGTAATCAGCAATCTGATAATATGCATAATGTCAGTTCATCTTCTTATGATGATGAGTATACAGAAGAAGAACAATGTAGCAGTAATGATAATATTTCTTCTAATGATGAATGTGTTTTTGTTGAGATGCTAGTTGTTGAGGTGTTGTCTCTGGAAGAAGAATTATGTGGTGATTAGATTTTTGATTTTTCAGAATGTATTACTAACAAGTCTGCTGTTACAAATTTTTCAAGCTGTCTGAATAATGATCTAAGCCAAGGAGAACAAACTAGGGACAAAATCTTGCTAAGTGTTGATGAGATTTCTGATTTGTTGGCTCACAATTTTGAAAGGTATGCTAACCAATCTAAGGATGCTTGTGTTTTGAAATGTTATGCAGATTCATGTGGTGAAGTCATTTTCCCTAAGTATGATGTTGAGATAGATGTAGTTTCAGAATGTGCTATGTTAGGTTTGGGGGTTGTATGTGATAGTAATTTGTATGTCAATGCACATAATGACTTCTATGATGAGAATGAAAATAGAGAGATAAGAGTAGTTGTTGATTCAATGTTTTCCTATTTTCATAAGGCTGAGATAAGTTCAGATAGCTCATGTGATAAGAGAAATACTAATGAAAGTGAGCTATTTGAGACAGGATTAGATACGGATCAATATATTCTAGGAATGCAATTTCATGATAATTCTTATGATTTGGGATCTAATAATTTGCTGGAATATGAAGACAATGCAGCATATATTCAATTTGATATATGGTGTACTGATGTTGCAAGTGAGGATAAATCAGATTTTCCATACTCTTCATATTCGGAGGCACAAGGTGAGTTACCATCTAATTCATGTAACTCGTTCAATGAAGTAGAATATCAAGCTTTTGTGTTTCTAGTTGAAGAAATCCATGACTCTATCAGTAGTGATCAAATTCAGTTTGATTTTAGTTGTTATGATCACACTGATGCATATTTTCATAGTGAGCAAGGTATAGAAAGTTTGTCTAATTTCTATATGCATTATGAAGATGATGATGATAGTTTTGTTTTGCCTAATGAACTGATTCCAAATGTTGATGTGCTAGGTGAAACAAATGGAAATGAGAATTTCAATTTACCTCAGGAGAATGTTAATGAAAATCAAGTGTATGACAAAGGTAAGGAGTTATGAAACTTTTTGGTGGCTCGAGGCCATCACTTGTATATAGTAGTTGTAAATTTCCCTATTTATAATAAAGCTGTTTAGGAGAGTTTTGAAGTTTTTGAATGGTCTACTTCTCCCAAAGATCTGAAATCTTTCCATGCTCGCAGGGGGTATGCATCCCCAAACAAAGCCACTATTGGGACTAAAAATTGCATGCTTCATTTTTAGTCACATTTTGAAAATTTTTAGAAAATCAGGCCTATAAATGCTTTGTGAAGCCTACGTACCCCGCTATTGAGTTAATACATAAATGGTTTTTAATGTTTCTAAGACCCTTCCTTTAGCCCGTTCACATATTCTCTAATGATAAATTGATATTTCAAGCTGTTTGGCGAAGTCCTGTTTTGAGCCAATGTCTAATCTACATTTTATCCTGAGTGTCAAACAGTGATAGGAAGCCCTGTTTGCACCTGAATATCTTGCACCCAGAATTGTGTCATGATTCACCACTTTGGGAGTGTATAGTGTCCATACCCGAGAACCTATGTTTCATATTTTGAGTTGTTTCGAGTTTGTTTCATTAGGTTTTGAATCCCTCAAAGTTGGTCAGTTACTATTTTCATACTTTTACACTTTGCACCTAATTCTGGGAAGCACTGTTTGACGAGTTATAACTTCTGACCAGTTGACCCAAATACTAAAATTCCTTTTGCATTGCATTGTAAGCATCAGAGACTTGTTCTGTTTCTAGTTCGAACTCATTAAGAATCTGTTTGATTAGTTTTCAAATGCGATTCCAAATGCAATTTCTATCTTTTTACTGGTGTTAGCATTTGTAGATTTGTTGGAACCCCTATTCGTGACATCATAACTTGAAACCCATGATTGGTAAGGTCAAATGGATTGTACCATTGCATTGTCCTCCGAAAATACTCCAAGTTTGTCAATTTTTAGGTCTTGACGAATCCATTTGCACACTTTTCCAGGTTAATTTCCTTCGCAAAAAATATTTTCTATCAGTGTTTCCAATTGCAAAATCCAAGTAGCCTACTTTGAATGATCGCCATTTGTGCCCTGTGATTCATCATGAGCCCAAATCGTAGATTCATAGTGTCCTCATGACAGAGAACCAACGTCCCAGTTTTCATCTTCCCAAGTGTCTGTCTACCTAGTTTTCGAAGCCAATTCCAAACCCAATTTATTGCTTTCTGACATGTTTTCATGCAGGTGATTCTGAGAAGGCAACTTTGACAGCGAATATCTTTTGACTACAAATTCTTCATGAGACAAGATTTGATAGGTTGAAAATATGTGAAACAAAGAATCAGTGGGTTAGATTTCAGAGGTTAGTCAAGTGTTTGGGTCAGTTTTTAAGGCCAGTCAATGGACATCCTGGCACAAATTTTGACAGTTGGTAGAAAGTGATAAAATGGGTTTTTAATGACAAATTATTGATCAAACTTGTTTCTAATCAGTACAAGATGGTGAATGAATTTGTTTTATAATTCAGTTGTCCGAAAATGAAATTTTTTTAATTGAACCCACTTTGGGGCTCAACTAATTACACCAGATTGGTAAGTTGGTTTTGTTTTCTCTGGTTATAATTCATAAATGGGATGTTGATTTAAGTGTGATTTCTCATCACCTGAATGGTAAGGAGCTCGAGGATTCACTTAAAACTACAACTTATGATAAAAGTTATTTGTTTTGGTATTGTAATGAATTACAATACTCTTTTCAAAAGATCTCAACTTAAGGCAAGCAGGAGTGCACTTGTTCGGAAGATGATTGGTTACAATTAGCAAGAGCCATATATATATATGAGTGCTTGACTCGTCAAGATTAAATGAGCCACTGTGGGGGGCATCATTTTATGCAAAGCCATGAATGGGATGAGGTTTCATGAGAGAACCAAGTGTTGAGTTTTCTTTACAAGGTGGAACAATTCTCAAGTTGGAGTGTGGTGTGGTGAAAGAGGAGTCCATGGATGGTTATATGCCTTTTCCTATCAAATAAATGCATCTCAAATAATCTAAACCCATGATTTCCTAGAGGCAAAATTTTTTAAATTGATGACTTTTTACTGATGAAGATAATCCCAAACCTAATAGTCACGGTTGTTTTTAGGGAATCCATGTTATAGAAATTGACATTTTTAAGAGATGGAATATCCCACTTACCCTAGAAGAGACATGCAATTGCTATACAATATTGTATGAGTTTGAGAGATTTTTAATTTTGCATTATTAAGTAGAGTTTTCAGTAAACAAAAACCCGCAAGCCCACTTTCTTCACCTATCAATAGCCACTGGGAAGGAGTCGATATAATCAAGGAGGGAGTCAATTTAAAAAAAGGAGGACTGGTTTAAACATAAAAGAGAAGCATTTTTTCATGAACATTTTATGCTAAAGAAGGAAATAGGGGCAGCACCATATATTAAGACCCTAGTGTCTGAAAGAAGTCTACGTCAGCACCAAGTTGGAGATATAGGGGAGCCGCTTAGAGAATATTGTGAGGAAATAAGAAACTCTATGCTAAACGAAAATAGTCAGACCAGTGTTAAAGAGGCAATCTTACAAAGGAGAATTAACACCCAGCACCAGAGCACACTGAAAAAGAAACAAGGGGACGCTAAGGGAAGAAAACTCCATGTGTGGTAGGGAATAGCCCACGGCTTAGAAAGGAAATCTATAGTGAAAAGCCAGAACATGCTATAATAAAAAATCCACATGCATAAAGGTGTGGAAAACTGTGATAAAGACTTAGCACCATGACAAAGATTGCTCTCCAGACACAACCAACAAACAAGAAGCCATCATGAAAAATCAAGTACCCAAATAGTAGTGTAAAAGCTGCCAAACAGAACAAGGGCAAAGCCATTTAAAAGAGGCAGGGGATACCCTGTGGCTTAGACTAGAAAGATGCCTTCCAAAATAGAGAAAAGGACCAGGCAGCATATTGAGACCAAGTCGCCCATCAAAGTAGAGAAATTACGCATCACAGAGTGGGAGCATTTGAAGCCCTAAAAGACTTATAATTTGCAGATCAATGAGCACAAAATTTTAATGTTCTTATCAATAACAAAACAGAAAGTAGAAGCTTGTGCTAGTAAAAATGGATGCCCACGCAGCTGATAAACACTCCAAGCTGTAGTGAACGCAAATAGAAGAATGAACTCTAGCATGTTTTGAGAGGAATATCTATAGCAAGGAAACCCTGTAGTGGATGAGATAAGAAGAAAACCATTAAAAGTTTTAGTCCCACATAGAGTGGGAAATTGGATTCTTAATGGTTCAAATACAAATCCACACATATCTCATTGTGTCTTAAAGATACACCTTTTTTAAGTCAAGGGCGCAGACTTGAGGTGGACCCTGTGGGCCATGGATGATGTCAGCAAGTGGGTGCGGGTAAAGTAGAAATTTTAAACAAGCAAACAACTATGATGATGTGGTAGAATCAAAGGAAGAACCACAAAATTGTGCCATGTGGTACATCCTATGGTGCCTACTTCCCCACATTATCAAGTTGCGAGGAGGTTAAATAAAGTGGGAAAGTGGGATTGTACCATGTGGCAGTGCGGGACCTAGATGCGATGAGATGGCACAGACAAGTAGGTTCAAGGTGGATGCGCAGGATGCCTGTGGTGTTCACATTCTCACAAAAAGAAGATGCAAGGAAGATAAATAATGTGAGAAAGCAAGCAAGTGCCATGTGGCATGAGTCACGGTGGCACTGACATGGTAGATGATGCAGAAGGCTCGGCCAATCAAATGTGGACACGTGGCAGTTGGTCAAAATTAGTTGACCACAAATTTGAAGGGGGTGGAAAAAATAAAATGATTTAAAAAATTTTATTTAAAAATTGTTTCCAAAGAGATACGTGTAGGGTCTTTTAAATTTAAAAGTTTATTTTCTAAAGCCTAAACTTTAGAAATTTTAATTTTTTAAAGAAATTCAAAATGCAGACCAGAGCCTTTAGCAAGGGGGTATGATTTTCAAATAGACATTTTAGGCATTTCTAGAAGGCAAAGTATGCGATATTATATATCACCGAAATCATGAGAATCTGAATTTTTTGATTCTGGAGTTAGTTTTTACATAGGTAGCAGTGTGTTCGAGTTATAGGAGGATTTGTCTCAGGTACCTAAATTGCAACTGTATTTAGGTAATCAAAGTTCAGAACTAATTTTTAACATAGTAACGACCTGAATATCAGTAAAAGGCAGTAAAAACTTAGTTTGGGTCAAAAATTGTTCAGATTCATTTAGTAAAAACTAAGATTTCACTAGCATTTCAGTGAGCAAATCAGATATTTTGACAAACAAGTTGTCATCACTCAAAAAGGGATATTTGCAAATCAGTTACAAAGCAATGATGAAAGCAAATCAGATCATATGGAAGAGAGAGATTAGAGAGAGTCTTTTCTTTGCTAGGAGAGGGAATTCCAAGTGGACAGATGTCAATTGCAGATTCAATCCAAGAATTCTTCTTTCTTTCCTATATCTTTCTATCTTTGATCCATTGTAACAGGTTCCAATTTTTGGAGAAAAACCAGTCACTACTGAGATACCATGTGTTGGATCCAATTTTGATGTGTTCCCATACTGTGATACCATACATTATTTAGCAAAATTCTCTTATATGAACATCATTAGGAAGAATAATATAGAAAGTTCAAATCTGTTAGGTGTTTTTCATGCTTTCATTTCATGCATATGGTTGTATTTTTTCAAGGAAATTAATACAAGGAACAACAGATTGAGTTTCATCTTGAATCTTGTCTCCTTTATTAGTAAGTTTTAATTTTTTATGGCCTTTGAACAAGGAGCCTAGGTTGTCATGCCTTATAGTTAGCCTATTGTCAAAAATGGCGTGTTGAAAATGGGAGTTAGCTGCCCCTAGATGTGTCACTTTCTTAGTGGAATAATTGAAAACCCTCCACCATTTTCAAACACCAACATCCAACAAATACACATTTCTTTGACTTAGCTCCTAGCTTTTTTCAATTTTCAAATTCTTTGTGAGCAAATGCTTCACAACCAAAGGTTTTGAGAAAAGAATAACTCACCTTCTTACCAATCCACGCCTCCTTTGGAATACCACAGCCCAGAGGAGTAGAGGGACCTCTATTAATCAAATGTATAGCAATATTGACAACCTTCACCCACATGTCTAAGGGAAACCCAGTATGCAACCTCATGCTCCTTGCACGTTCCATTATAGTCTTGTTTATGCATTCAACCACTCCATTTTCTTGTGTAGTCCTTGGAACAATTTTCTATCCATGAATACCATTAGTGGAGCAGTAATCTTCCAATTCATGACTGCAATACTCACCACCATTATTAGATCTGAGACATTTTAATTTTGTACTAGTCTCATTTTCAACTAAGCGTTTCCATTTCTTAAAAGTTTGAAATACATCAAATTTTTGCCTAAGGAAATAAACCCATACTTTTCTAATTGATCATCAATAAATGTAACATATTAATGAAAACCACCAAGGAAAGATACCTGAGCTGGTCCCCATACATCAGTATTCACAAGCTCTAATTTCTCCCTTTTATTTTCCTTCTTGATCTTTGCAAAACTCACTCTCTTTTATTTCCCATACACACAACTTTCACAGAAATCCATATTAGCATATTTCAGACTTGGTAAAACTTTCTTTGAATGAAATACTTTCATACCTTTCTCACTTATGTGCCCAAGTCTATTGTGCCACCACACTGTATCAAAATCTACAACAGCTACTTGTTCTCCCTGCTCAACTGCAACAATTGTTCTTGAACATTCATTTTTCTCTGAAACAATTAAAGTAAAAGGAACAATATGACCTATACAAAGATATAAGGTGCCTACTTTCACATCTTTTGCTACTACAAGGGAACCTTATGAAACCTTCCAATTTTTATCATTAAAAGTAACTACACAACCCTCATCACTGAGTTGCCCTATTGAAATTAAATTCCTACTTAGCATTGGAACATGTCTTACCTCATATAGTAGCCAATGATTCCCATTCTGCAACTTAATCTTAATTTTTCCCTTTTCAACAATTTGAAAGGGTTCATTATCCCCCAAATAAAAAAGCCCAAAATCCCCTTGGACATAATCAATGAAATAACCTCTATAAGGTGTAGTATGAAATGAAGCACCCGAATCTAAAACTCATGAATCATCAACACTTTCTAAAGACAAAAGAAAAGCATCCTCTTTGGATTTGTTACTTACCACATTTGACTTCTTGTCTCCATCTGATTTATCTCCTTCATTTTTCTTTTGATTCCAACAATCTTTCTTTTTGTGCCCTGGTTTCCCATAGTACCAGCAGTTGTTCAGTCCTCTCAATTGAGACCTCTTCCCCTTTGACTTTCCTCTTGATTTCCCATGATTTCCAAAATTACTTCCTCTCTCATTCGTTCTACCCTTTCTTTGTGCATTCAAAGCACTTCCTAATGTAGATCCATCTAAGGTTTTCTTATGAGTTTCCTCACTCAAAATAACACTAATCACATCATCATATTTTAGGGTACTAGATCCAAGAATAGAATTACTCATAGCCATTACCAAGCTATTCCAGCTTTCAGGAAAAGAACACAAAATCAAGAGAGCCCTAATTTGTTCTTCAAAATTTATACCTATAGAAGATAACTGACTAGTAATAGTATTAAACTCATTTAAATAATCTATAATAGATGTACCTTCTACCATTTTCATATTAAATAAATGCTTCATGAGAAATACCTTGTTTGAAGCAGAGGGCTTTTCATACAATGTCACTAAGGTTTTCATCAATTCTTCTGTCATCTTTGTTTTTGTAATATTAAATGCCACTAATGGTGCCAGGCATAATCAAATACTTCCAAGTGTCTTTCTATCCAAAAGATCCCATTCATCATTTGACATAGATCCCTAATTCTTGGCTTTGCCTTCCAACGGCTTCCATAAATCCTTTTGATACAGATAGTCTTCCATTTGCATCTTCTATAATTAGAAGTTTTGCCGATTAAACCTATCAACCCTTAGCTTATCCTTATCTGCCATTGCTCCCACTCAACCATGAGACTCCCACTCAACCATGAAACTTTCCTGCAGAGGATAACTGAAAAACAAGTAGGCTCTAATACCACTTGTTAGGATTAAACCACAGACATAAATAACAATTACATGTAAATATAACCAATAACAAAAAATAATAGATTACATAGAAAAGAACACAAGGAATCAAGATTTAACATGGTTCACCCAATCCCTAGGCTACATCCACCAAACAACAAGCTCAATATTTTTATGATCCAGTGATTACAACCTGATTGCAATCCGTAATCCCTTATAGCTCAATATCGCCACAAGAACCAATTTTGCATCACACCTTATGAAAAACAATCCATAACCCTAAGCCCTTTTATACAAGTATTTTAACCGCTTTAGGGTTATAATTAATAATTAAATGTTGGCCCAAAATCTCGATAAAATAGGGCCCATTTTTTTTTTCACCCCAAAGAATTTATGAAGTATGTACAATACTTTCTTGATCAGTCATAACAATCTATCATTTCTTTCTAAGCTTATTAACATTTTAAAGTGAAAATTCAAATTTGTGTAGAAGAGTCTGCACATTTTGGGTTGTATTTATCAAACACTCAAACTGTTGCACATAGAATATATTTTTTTTGCTAGAAGTTCCCATTACATTTGAGATGTTAGGAATGAGACATTAGTTGTTATATAGTTACTATTTAATGTACAAATGTTTTATAATTATTTATTTAGCTTTATTATTTATTGAACTATTTTATATTTTTATTATTTATATTTTTGTTTCTTTAGTAGACAAATTGATTAAACATACTTACTATCTTCTACATTTACTTCTTTTTAAAAATGTTTTTACTTACTTTAATCATTCTTATTATCTCTTTTAGTGTATCATATTTTTTATTATTATTGCTCAATTTTATAATATAAGTTTGATTTTAGTAAAAAATAAAAATAATAAAATGTATTGACATATTTTATTAAGTTTTTTTCTCTTTTTCTATATCTAAATCATCATCTTCTTAACAATAGCCTTCATTCATACATTTAAAATTATATTACATATTCAAACACAAATGCACATTGCTACACCATATAGATAAAATTTTAGTACCATTTAATTGTATAAATGTTCTTATGAGTTCTCTTTCTCAAATTTAACTTTTGTTTTGGTTTTCTAGGTCATGGATAATCCTGCCCAAGCTTAGCACATAATAGAAATCTCGAGTAGTACATTAAAGGTCAATACTCCCAGCCATCTATTGGGTCCAATGTGTCTATCAATTGGAACAGACATCCCCAAACTAAAATCTAAAATCTTGCCAATTGTGCTTCTCTAAATTGTACTAAACTTTTTGCACAAATGCTAGTGGCAAGTATATTCAAGAATTTGAGATCAGCAGAGTGGAGGAAGTTATGCATGAAATCAATAGACAACAACTCAACTATTATAGCTATTTCACATATCTAAGGGAGATTCATGCTAATGAGTATTATAGAGAAGGAAATGCACCCATTATTTGGCATGCATTTCAAGACTATCTTAATCGTCCATAGAAAATGATTTTCTTGTATTGTCCTCTATTAGTGTTTATCAATGAATTATCTTATATAATTTTTTACAAAATAGAGGTTTTTTGTACTATTCCTATTATTGTAATCAATGGAACTGCCTTTTGTTCATCCTCTATTATATCAAATGTTGTAACATTCCTATTTAACTTCTAAAAACTAATTCTATTTTGAATACAAATGTATCATGCATGTATCTTCAACACTTATGTATTTTTCTTCTTCGTTTACCCCTACATAATTGATATTTTTCAAATATACACCACATTTGTTTAATTATATAAAGTGGCTAGAATCTCTAAAAGATAGCGCACATATATTTGACTAAAATGGCTTTTTTTTTGTAACATAATCTTGTATACCATATTCAACATAACACACATGTATGCATCTTTGGACACTCCTACCTATATGTATATATTTTTTCTATTATTTTTTGTAAAAATATCAATTTTTACCCTAACTTTAATCTAAAGCCGTCCTAACATTTTTTTTTTTATCATTTGTATGTATTGCATGTATTCGTACATGTATGCTACCTTAACACTAGTTAAAAATGTGTTCATCTAATCCTATCTTAGACTATGGTCTATATTTAATTTCTTCATATAATACATTATACTACAAATTTGAACATTTTTTGAATCTATTCCCACACTTTAGTTGACATATTTGTGCTTCACCAAAGCAATTATGGCTTCTAGTTTCCTTGTATGCCATCCTATCTCTATACATTTTCCTCATGTATATGTTTTGGTTTCAAACTAATGTTAGTATATGTTATTAGAACTATCACTTTAACACACAAATCTATCTTGCGGTCTTGGATGTGTTTTATGCTAACACCAATAACAAGGTTACTACCATATTTTCCAAACCAAGTATGTAGTTTTCTATCACACTAACCATTTATTGGAAACATTACTTCTTGTCCAGGAGAAGATTTCATCACTAAATGTGCACTTCAAGACAATAATTCCAGATTGCATATCTTTCCTTGTTTTCCATCCTATCTCTATACATTTTCCTCATGTACATGTTTTGGTTTCAAGCTAATGTTAATATATGTTATTAAAACTATCACTTTAACACACAAATTTATCTTGTAGTCTTCAAATTTTTTTATGCTAACACAAATAACAAGGTTACTACCATATTTTCTGAACTATGTATTTTTATGTCACACGAACCATTTATTGGAAACATTACTTCTTGTCCAGGAGAAGACTTAGCATCACTAAACATGCACTTCAAGACACTAATTCTAGATTGCATATCCTTGGTATGCCCTCTTACATCTATTCCTTTTCCTTGCATACATTTTTTGGTTTCAAACTACTTGTGCTTAATACTATTAAGATTAGTATATAGGCATGCATTCGACCATAACAAAATAACCTATAACTACTCTTATTCTATTGTGACCACTACGTTCTCTGAGAAAACTGGTATCATAGTATGTACTACTTACGTCCAGCCCTAACTATATAAAGTGGCATATTAAAACAATGACAAATACATAGTTCTCTAAATTTAACTTTTTTACAATTACTATGTTTGTATTTCTAAACGCGAATATGATAATCATTTGTCTTGATTTGTAGGGAAAATTCAATCTCCCCAAAATATGTCTCAATCTCTTATAGAAGATGCGATCAGACTTATGAACAATGAGAACCTACATGTCCAACAACATCTCCAAGTCTTTTCCATTGCAACATTTGGAAAAGGAACTCAATCAACAAATAGATACAAGTTATAGATCTCTAATGGCCTTCACCTTCAAAAAGAAACCTTGCCAAGGAAGTTTAATGATCTTATAAGTTTAGATAAGATGCAAAAGCATTCTATAATACATGTCACCCACTATTCTATTCCCACCATTTGTGAGTCAAGGTAAGTTAGTTATGTACTAAGATTTTATTCAAAGAAACCCTTCTTGTTTTATTATGAAATTATGTAACCTTTCTAATATTATTATTTTACCTACTTGTTTAGGTGGATTTTAATCTTTGACTTAGAGGTTCTATGCATAGAACATGATATCATTAGCGTTCTGAGCTTCTTATTCAAAGAACCAGAGAAAATTGTAAACAAGTTTTTTGTTAGTCCATTGAGCATAGGAAAAAATGTTGGACACATTGGCACTTTATCACATATGGCTCCTACTAAATTGATGTTTGGCCTTGATGCATCTCTATGAAAAAAATGTTGCACTTTAGCAATCACTCCATTTAATAGTCTGAACCTATATCAAACATTGTGGACTATAAAAGGTTGTGTGACTATGAAAAAAGAAAAGTACCAATTCAACTTAAGGAATGGGAATGGTCATCTGTTCAGTTTTGATATTATTGATACCAAAAAGGCTGAAGTTTGTATAACCTACTTCAATGATGTTGCCGACCTCCACTTTGAAAAAGTCCAAGTTGGGAGTGTCTACACATTGTCACGTGGTACCATCAAATCTTCCAAAAAGTTATATAAGAAGTTGAATAGGGATTTTGAAATCACATTAAAGGAAGATTTAATACTTTATCTATGCCATGATGACCTCTTGATTCCAACACTTCAATTCACTTTTACACCCATTTCAAAGATTATGAATACAAATATTAATTCTTCTGTTTATATCATTGAAATCATCATTTGTGTGGATCTAACCTCTACGATTAGAAGACTTAATGCAATTGAGGTTGTCTGAAGGAGTATCAAGATGAATGATGCTTCTTCTTCCACTATCAATGTCACTTTGTGGCGACAAGAAGCTATGAAAGAAGGTGCACAACTATAGGAAATGTACCATCTATAAAAGTGGACTATACTCCTTGTAAAAAATGGACATATGTCAAAATATAATGGTAGGGTTGTAAGCACACTTGCCACTTCCCAGTTACTTATAAACCCTAATATCGATGAAGCCAAGAAACTACATTCTTGGTTTTCCCAACATGGACATACTTTTCTTGGACCAACACCCACCCTACTAGATCTGCCTATAATTTTAGTATGAAAAACTATTATCACCATTGAAGATGAAACTCCAAATTCCACAAAACCTCTCCTATGCATTCTTAAAGAAAACCTTTTCTTTATCGTGACAATTTTTTTGTTATCTAGCTTGTCCCCTTGTCATATTAGGTAAATAGTGTAAGAAAAGATTCAAACAAAATAGTGATTGTAAATGGTGTTGTCAAAAGTGTCTCACCACCTTTTCAAATTGTGATTATAGATATGTACTTTAGGTCAAGCTTGAAGAACATATTGGAACAATTTGGGCAACTACTTTTGATGAGATTGAAATTAAACTCCTTGGTATGTCTACAAAGAACTTTATATGCTACAATTCAACGATACTAAACCTGATCATGGAGATGCAATGTTTTGATGTGCACATTATAATCAGTCTCTCTTTACAGTTACAAGCAAAATGGAAACATATAATGATGAATTATGTTTGAAAACAACAATTGTAGAATTTGTTAAGTTGGATTTCATAAATGAGAGCACGTTTCTCTTCAATGAACTTTCACTTCTCAGTTGAGCTACCACTGAATAGGGAATGCAAAAAATATGAAGGATAACATTCTACCAGACTTTGATCCACATATTAAGGCAAAACTTGTTTTTAAGTATATTGTATCTTGATATATATATATATATTCTTAAAAAAAAGTGTATACTATGTTGTACATGTGCTCTATGTTTTATTTATGATTTCAACTTGGATATTACCATCTAATATATCTTATATTTGTTAATACCAATTACATCATGAAACAATTATCAACCCTTTAATCTTGGTAATTTAACATTTCTAGAAAAATAATATATTTGGAAACTACTACTCTTAGTCTTCAACTTAGTTGATTTCTCTACTAGTACAACACATAATGAATGATATATATTCCTATTATAGTATTGTAATATCATTGCACTCCTTTCCTTTTCATTGTACAATGGTAATAGAAACACATTTTTCATCTTAATGTGCAATTCAAGAAATGACTCCCAAACAATAATCAACCCTTTACTCTTGGTAATTTAACCTTTCTAGATTTCTTTTTTGAACTACTACTCTTACTCTACAAGTTAGTTTATTTCTCTACTTCTACAACTCATAAAAAATGATATATATTCCTATTATAGTGTTATAACATTGTTGCACTTATTTTTTTCATTGTATAATGGTACAATAGAAATATGTTTTTCATCTTATTGTACAATCTAGGAAATGATGAATGACAAATATTCCTATTATAGTGTTGTAACATCATTGTAATTCTTTTCTTTTTCATTGTGTAATGGTAATAGAAACACAATTTTCATCTTATTGTACAATTCAGGCAATGGCTCCCATTGTACTTGATCTAGAAAACCAACCCATCCATAGTAGTAGTGTTGATTAGTAATCATGCAAGAGAAGTCACCTGTATTATGCTCACCATAGAGATGCAATTAGAGCATGCCATTCCATCCAATGCTAGCCAAAATTAAAACTAGCACCCAACTAGTTGGTCCATCACCACCTCCAAGGTTATACATCCTCCCCTAATCCACCACCTTTTATGAATGCTCCGCCACATCCTGTTAGATATAGCTCTCATAGCCAAAACTCAATGACCCACTTGGGTTTCCAATTTTCATCTCAATATATAGATGCAAGCCACAAATTTAGAACTAGGATAGATGCCCTATCAAAATTAGAAACATGTACTACCTGTAAGGAATCCTACCTTGATATGAATGTATGTCAATCAAACGATGTTATAACTTGTAAGAGGTGTTATTTTGAGAGAGGAATCTATCATTTCTTAGTAGCCAACAACATGGACCCCTCTATACAACCAAATGTGTTGAGGGTTCTCACCCAAGTAGAAGAGATGCTTATTGTATGTGTTACTTTGATCTTGCAAGTAACTCGTGCTCATGGTGGACATACAAATATGGTGGCCACACAATAAGCTTCTCCCAAGATATACAAACAATTAAAAAGTATTTACCTCATAAAATTGATCAACTAGATGTCTTAATCCTTCAAAGACTAAATAAAAGTAGGAAGCATTATGATTGCTACATCAATAGAAGCCATGTTCACAATGAACTCTTATACAAGATAAAATTTGACCCTTACTACAAGGATGTTGAAATTGATGATTTCACATTATCACTGATCCCTACTTGCAATATAGGTATTTTAGACATGCTTCATACAATTGATGATTGTAGTGAAAACATAGCTTCAACTGATGCTCCAATTGAAAACCCACCATGTCTAATAGAAGGTGACTCCCAATATTCAACATCATTTATGATAAGCCTACCAAAAAAAAAATTTCAACTATAGATGATTTAAAGATTCTTTACAAATACAACAAGGGCCAATTGACATGGCAGCTTGGCCACCCATAAGTTCAAGCCCCATTAATGAGTACACTACTAAGAGTTTGTTTGGCATGGCCTTTCCCACTCTTTTCCCAAATGGTACTACACTACCCTTGCAACCTTGAGCTAGATAAGTTAAAATGCATGAATATGCAGTGCATCTTATGAATTTTCATGATAATAGGTTTGGCTAACATCCACGCTTTACACACTTCCTCTTGAATCTTATGGTGTGTCATTGTAGCTAGTCTACTGCAACTATTTTTATTAAACGAAAAGTTAAAGATAATACACCATCCACCATTGAAGACCTTCGCTCCCACTTAAATAACCTACCTGATAATCAACTAGTAGAAGAACTTATGCACTTTGGGTCTACTTTACGAGGAACAAGAGCATTTGGAATACACATCACACAGAGTTGACGAGTTTGATTACCCAAATAGGTTCCCTAATATTTTTCTTTACATTGAGTGTGACATACACTAAATGGCCTAATTTGTATAGTGTTCTTTCCCTAGATATCACATCTTCATTACTTTCTAGCAAACAACGCATTGAAAATGTGATTAAAAACCCTCATACAATGTCACTATATCTACACCAACAATTCACAATTTTTTGAGAAGAGATAACTGAGAAGCTCATGGGGGAAACTAATTACTGGTATCACTTAGAATGGTAGGGAAGAGGGTATGCACACATACATGGTGTCGTTTGGGTGAAGAATACCCCAAATATGGACTCCCTTGATTGGGATGACCTTGTCATAGTAGAGAAAGAAAGAAAATTCTTTAAGAAATATGTCATAGCTATGAACCCTCGCTCAAAATTTGAAATAGACAACATGCAACATAGAGCTCCAATAGATGATCCATGCCTTCTAAATACAACTGAAATAAATTCTACTAATCTTTTATTATTATTATGAAGAGTTGGTTGATTGTGTGAAAAGACACACTAGATGTACTAAGAGGACATGCCTACGTAAGAAAGGTAATAACATGCATTGTAGGTATAAAGCTCCATGGAAAGAGTGTGAACAATCATTGTTACATTGTGATGAATCTAAACACATGTCCTTTGAACTATCTAGAAATGATGATAGGTTGAATAGATCCATAACCCTTACATGCTAGCAATATGGAGAGAAAATATAGATTGGCAACCTATTACATCTCGAGCTTTGGTTCTCAAATACATTGTCAAATATGCCTCAAAAGTTGAAAAAAACTCTAAAAGTTGTGTTCAGATGTTGGGAAGAATTTGTGTAGATTCAAAACTAGATGACAATGTTGTTAGAGCATACTAGAAGTTAATGGTTGAGTTTGTTTCCAAAAGAGACATTAGTGCACAAGAAACATGTCATATGCTTCAAAAACCAACTCTTGTTAATTCTAATTGCTAGTTTATGTCTTTGAATGTGGGGAGAAAAGTGTTGCATCGTCTTAAACAAATAATTGATGGTAAAAAAAGAGAATCTAGATAGCTACATACAAGCCTACATGGAACGTCCAACTAACCTATAACTACTTACACTGATTGAATCAGCAAGATCCTACACATATGCTATATCTCAGAAATGAGACAAATGGAGAATATGAAAAGAACTAGCAATAGTACAAGTATTTCCAATTTTTTTGGCTATTCCAAAAGAAGACTCTAAACATTTTGAATCCTTCTATTGGAGTGAACTTCTCCTCTACAATTTTTTTTTTGATATTAGTGTAGATATAGGCTTGAATAAAGAAGACATTATTAGACATTGGAACCAATTGAACATAGAATCGTATAATGTTTGGCATCTCTAGCAAACTAGTCAAGTTGAAGATGTCCTAGAAGAGGATAATGAACCAGATGGTGAGATGGATAGGCATGATTCATTGCAATATAATGAGTGGGAATTCTTGTTTCAATTAGGCCTTTCCCATGGTTGTAACTTAAATGATCTTGACATGTTGGACAAATGTGAATCTGACAACAACCACCCATGGGAAGAATACAATATTCCTTTAAATTTGCATGACAATGCCATTCAATTTATACATAGAAGCAAGATGGTTGGATCAGTTCCTGACTCCACCTCTATCTCCACCAACAACTACATTTTATCACATCATCATAAAATTGCATTTCTATCATTACAAGCCACTCTACATCTAATTTCTCCATGCAACCTTTATACATGGTCATACAAGGAACTGCTAGAACTGGTAAATCATACCTTATTAGTTGCATAAGAAATGCACTATGCAATTCAATTCTCAACACAATAAACCCACTCCTTGTTCTTACACCTACAGGCATCGCAACTTTCATTATCCATGCATCCACCATATATGCGGTCCTCAAAATTCCAATTCGAGAAATGAAATCACTACAAGGAAAATCATTGAAAAAATATCAAGAAGACATGAAAAATATTAAATACATTTTAATCAATGAGATGAGCTTCATAGGTCCCAAACTACTATTAAAAATTGATTCTAGACTATGTGAAGCTATACCTCAAAAACAACACCCGTGCTATGGTGGCATGCCAATGATTCTTGTAGGAGACCTAGCCCAACTTCCACCTATTATGGATAAACCTATCTATGCATCTCACACCAATGCCAAGAAAATATGGCACAATTTTAATATAGTTGCAAGATTAAAATAATTTTTAGACAAACAGGTGATGATCCACTTCAAATACAATTTCGACGAGCACTAAACAACATACACAACACAAAACCAATGCTACATGACTGGGAGTTGTTAATGACTTGTACAAACAAGAATCTCACACCAAATGAATAGCTTGAGTTTGACCAAGCAACACATTTGTTTGCTACTATTAAGCAAGTTTCACTCCATAACAAAAAAATGTTAAAAGACCTAAATATCCCGATTGTAGTTTGTACTGTGATAAATGTACATCGTAGGCTTGAAGAATTTGTTGATGATGACCAACTACCTAAAGAAATCTTGTTATGTAAACTCCAATGTGTTATGCTTACAAAAAACCTTTGGATTGATGTTGGTCTAGTTAATAGATCTCTTGGAGAGGTAAGACATAGTGTAAGCAATGGGTTGTAAACCTCCTTTGTTGCCTTTCTATGTTATGGTAGAGTTCATGTTCAACTATACTAGTCCACCATGGGATCCTAAAAACCCAAAAACCATTCCAATACTACCCATTTCCTAAGGAAATTGTACACAAATACCCCTCACCATAGCCTGGGATATCAGTATACACAAATCACAAGGCCTTACCCTAGGCAGAGCTACAATTGATATAGGTAGAACTGAAAGACAAGGCCTCACCTTCACAACAATCTCCAGAGTCAAATCCATCCAAGGACTTCATATAGAGCCTTCCTTCTCTTTTGAACACTTTTGCAAGATTTATAAAAACCCATACAATATTATTTGAAAGAAAGAAGAAGCACATTTGCACTTAATGTCGCATGCAAACCAGATCAATGAAGCTACTTCTACAAAAAATGGTAATGTTAACATTCTAAATTTTTTCTATTTTTCCATTTATTGGTTTCTTTTTTCGCTTCTAATGTAATCCATTTATCTTATCTACAAATTGGCATTTATTGAATTCACAGAAGATGTTCATCCACAAAAAAGATCAAAACAATTTGAAGCATGTCAAGTTACACATTTAATGTTTTTACTATTTGACTAGTTTTTTATTTTTTAAAGCAGAGACGTATGTACACCCTATTATTAATTAATCTCATTTTCTTTTTACATACAAGTTTTTTCTTGCTATCCACAAATATCACTCCAATTATTTTGTTTTTTTGGGACAAAAAAATTATTCCATTAATTGTACACTTCATAGAAACTCTTAAATTGGAGGATCGTACATTAAATAAAATATTAAATTATACAATATATACAGTTTGTCCTATGTATATATTAATTAATCTTGTTTTCTTTTTACATACACGTTTTTTCTTTCTATCCACAAATATGACTCCTATTTTCATTTTTTTTTGGACAAAAGAAATTATTTCATAAATTGTACACTTCATTTCAACTCTTGAATTGGAGGGTCTTACATTAAATAAAATATTAAGTTATACAATTTATATTGTCATCTCTATATGCTCCATTCTATTAAAAAACTTAATTATATGCTATCAATTTTAAATCCTTCTTTGAATTATACAATCTCTGCAATTTTACCTTTTTAATAATAAAACTCAAACCAATGCTATCAAATATAAATATTTCTTTCAATTATACACTATCTTCAATTTACTTTTCTAATAATACCTATCGGCATATCTCTTACACCTCCCTTTAGTGCAAGTGCTAGTATACCTTCCACCTTCACTTTAGCTCGGTTTTGTCTTATACTGATGAATCTGGTCAAATTAATGAGTAGTTATGCAGGTATCTCACACCTCTCCACAGTCACAAATGTATTTCTTTGTTATCGAATTCTTCCAGCGGTAGCAGGGCAATGAGAGATTATGGCAGTAGTACAAAAGTAGAGCTATTTTTATTTTGATGAAGATGGAGAAGAAGAAACATTAAACCCTTCAAGTGTAATTAATCTATTCACATTGTCCAGACGAAGAGTGGACAATACTTGTGAGGCATGCACAAGGCACAGGTGGAAAGTTGTGATTTTTTAAATTATATATTATATTGTTATTGTTTTCAGCTGCACATAATTGTTATTGATTTCTGTATAAATAGAAATATAATTTTACATAAATTAAGTGGTCTTCTAAGTAGTACAAAGATTATATAACTTTTATTTATTATGAATCAAACACCCCTTGGTGACTTCCTCTTATAGGATCAGGGTCCTTTGTTAATTTGATTTCTCATTGTATCAATTTTTCGCCTATTCTTTCGCGTTGCCACACTATTCTGTTGTATAAAACATATTATTGTTTTGAGACACTGGAGTCAAGATCAGCATCGATTTAGATATTGGATTGATGCACATTTCAAAGGATGATATTACTTTAGTATTGTGAAGCAAAGTTTTAAAATAAATCGCTGATCAGTATCGACTAGAATCTTGCACGTGCTAGTTATTTAACTTAGTTTTAAGTCCACAAATGATCAAATGTCTTGACATTCACGTTCAATACTTCTTTGAATGACATTCCCGTTCAATATTTCTTTTTGCCTGACATTCACGTTCTTTGAACTTGCGATTGAAATCCAAAATACTACGTCGATTCATTGAACTGGTGCGACTAGGAATACTGGTAAGTCTTGATTCTTGTATATATATATATAGCCATATTAAGACTATAAACTTTGTCCCCTTCACAATTTCTAAGAGTCTCGATAAGCATATAGTTTTTGTGTTGTAATTGAAAGAGATTCCTATTTTGTTTTGTGTTGTCCTCGCAGCCTTTCCAAACTCTTCGACGTGGAAAGCGCACGTGGAGTGGAGTAGGCGGCGTTGGCGCCGCCGGGCATCGAGATGCTTCATTCCTCTGAAATTGCAAACAATATACACATACCAGCTAAACTTGTATTATTAAGCAGTCATTATGTGATTGAATTTTTTACTCGTGTGAGATGCTCTCCCCACATGCCAAAGCTGGCAGAAGATGATGCCGCCTTTTGCATGGACGGCTTCGACTTCTTCCTCACTGAAAACGCTCGGAGAATGTGGAAACCTGCATGAAAAGAAAAGACGTCATCAATATTATAGCCTTACTTCAATTACAACGCAATTGCTGAAATCTTTATGTCACATTTTAGATACCCAAAAGCTTGGGGCAAGATAGCGCTGGCCTCTGTGATGAGGAGGCTGCAGAATAAAACTAATTAGCAGTCATTTAGGAATGTTTTTGGGTCAAGTTATGATATAAATTTGCATCTATTATTCAATAAAATTAATGTGGAAGTTCCTTCTTTCTTTGTTTTAAATTTGCTATTCTATTTTTCCAATATGGTATCAAAGCTACCTTGCTACTCTATTTTTCCAATATCGTATCAGAGCTACTTTCCTATTAAGTTCTGTCTATTAGCGAATAAGTTGTTAAGAAGATGAGGTCAGGAGAAGAACCGCCGGATGATTATGTTTTCATTGAAGAATTTGTTTGATTTTGAAGAGATGAAGGCTATGAAAAATAGGAAAAGATGTGGTAGAGCCTAGATGGATGCTTGAATAGTTTGAGGTCCTATGGGATCTGAGAAGCTATACCTTTACAAGGGTTATGAGGCATTCCACATGGAGATGGTGTGTCCAATAGTTTAGGAAGCCTAGATGGATGCTTGAATAGTTTGAGGTCCTATGGGATCTGAGAAGCTATACCTTTACAAGGGTTATGAGGCATTCCACGTGGAGATGGTGTGTCCAATAGTTTAGGGAGATCTGAAAGTCTGGAGGATTGGTATCGTACCTTTACGAGGGGTATGAGACATTTCATGTGGAGATGGTGTGTCCAATGGTGTTTTGAAGTTGGATGATAGCTACATAACTATGAGAAAGTCTTACTCTATGATATATTTTCAAAGTATAATTTCTACATAATGTTTCCTTAGTTGTCACATGAAGTGGGAGTGCTGGAGTTAATGATTCAACAGTAGTCAATAATAATTGTTGCACATGTGGCAAACCTTGTTGAGTTATTGGCAACACAAGTTTAGTTTAGGTCAAAGAGTTCTAGTTTGAATCAAGTTCTTATTGTAGATGTGTTTGAGTTAGGTGTCCATAAGTTTTAGTAAGCTATAAAGTTTGTGTGTGTTGTTGATGATGAAGTAGTTTGTTGTCAATCTAATTAGAAGTCATTTAAGAATATTGTTGGGTCAAGCTATTGTATAAATTTGCATCTATTATTCAATAAAATTAAGTTGGAAATTCTTTCTTTCTCTATTATAAAATTGTTGTTCTATTTTGAATCAAGTTCTCATATTCTAGATGTAAATGTTAATGGTTACCATGACATAAAGACATTGGAAGGAAATTAAGGAATCCTCTAAAGTATTTCATAAGTCAACGAGCTGATCATCCTTGTCTTGCAAATACTCTCTCATATAGAGAGGAAATTTATGTTTTCATTTCATATAGGACCGCATTGCACTCTGCACTGTAGCTACTTTAATCTTTTTTCTCTTCCCATCTTCCTCCGTTTTTCTCTGATGCTCATGAAGTTATGGACCACTGCAATGGTGTTTCATTATTGAATTATAGATTCAATGAAAGAATGTTGTATTTTGATTAAAGTCTGAGAAAATGGTCTTTTTGGAGAGACCCATTTGTTTAAGACAATGGATTGTTGATACCACAATTTTTTGGGGTGGATGAGAACTTCACTAACCATAAAGAGCTGCCAAGTACTAGTCAACCGAATGCAATTAAAGGAAATGGTCCTTTTACACTTGAATACACTTCAGTGCAAAAGGATTTAATGGAGAAACTAATGAGCGAGGAGATATTTAGAAGCACTCAAGGAAACTATGGTTACGATAAGAATGTTATGAGAATTGGAGCTAAAAAAATTTGTGGTGTAGAAAACCATAGTACAAGTATGTGGTGTAGATCACTACCCTCCAATGGGATTGCAGTGATGATGAAAATAATGATGAGCCCTTAATGTGTACAACTACACACATTAGCATAATGTTGTCTGAGTATGCGGCCTCTCTAGGGATTCCATTTTCTTTCAAGGAAACATCTGGGGAGAATTTGAAGAGGGACAATGATGAAGTTGTAGCTATGAATTGTATGTGGGAATTGCCACATATGTGTGAGAGAAGTAGAATCCAACTATCCAATTTCATTGAGGGAGCACGTTGGCTTGATCTAGTGATCATGACCATTGGAATAGGACCTCCTGACAAGCCCCATCAAAATAATAAATTCTTGGATAGTTTTGATGAATGTCAATGAAATCTTTGTGTAGTCTTTGATTGTTCTGAAGCATGTTTTCCTGAACAATATGCCCTTGCTCAATCAAAGGTGGAGTTTTTGTGTTTGGCTCCAATGATATGTAGGCCATTAAATTATACTAGGCAATCATGACAAATCATTAAAGTTCTAGACATCCTACCCAAATGTGGCTTCATTGAAGGAGAGATTAGCAAGAAGAATGTGATGTATGCAAATCAGATGCTTGTCCATTTAGGGTTTCCAATATAGTACAAAGTGAAAGGTGTGGATTATCAGCAGCTGCTTCTCCAATGGCATTCAACTGTTTTGTCTCGCCTCTCCATTTGGAGACTGATTACCTACTACAGTGACATTATTTTAGATGTTTACTTTTGGCAATAAACATTGTAAGATTATATTGCCAATATATCCAGAATAGAAGTTTGGTGCAGTATTTTTTGAGCTTAGTATGTAGTGTTATATATATATATATATAACAAAACGATTGAGGTCAATTGGTTTCCCTTGTTTCTTTTACAAATATATGAATATGAAGTATGATTCAAAATACTGGAGATTCACAATTTAAAAGTTTTTAGTCATACATTATTTATATATATTTTTATTAAAAATGTAAATTCAAGATTTGACAAGTTCTAATAACAATTAATTTAGTTAATGTTAAAGTGGATGGAAAGCCACTCTCTAAACATCATGAATTGTCATAAGGGGATGTAGATATCAAATTGGAATATAAATAATCTTAGAGCTAAGAACCTTGTAATGTTCAAAGCTTGTAACAAATTTGGTGTTTTTCATACTTTTCAAGAAAGGAATAGGTCCACTAATTTTTTTAAATTTTTTTAACAAATCTTGGTCTTCATAAACTTTAACATTTTTTGTTGGGGGATCAATGACCATACTCATGTGAAAATTAAAAAAACTTATTAATGATGACATATGAATGTATGCTCAAGGGAGACATTTTGGTCTAATGATGAAGATTTGTATTTTCTCTATCAAAATTCAAAAATTGATTTGCGTGGAGGCAATTATGAGATGTAAAGGTAAGAAATACAAGTGGAAGATTTATCATGAAACGATTCAAAGCCAACCTTATGATAACACAATTTTTGAGTATTTTCTCCTTCACTTTTCCCACATTCTTTACTGGCTTTGTGTTTTCATTTGGCATCTATTACTATTTTAGTAGGTGGAGAGAAGATTAATGACTTTCTTATTTTCTTTAAAGAATTTACAAAGTTTGAATTTTCCTATTGGCATATATGTTTCTATGAGTTAGGATACATTTTTTACTCCAAGTTTGTGTTTTCTACATGGCTAGACAGTATCCAATGGTCAATAGGTGAAAGCGTTAATTTCTACCAGTAAGAATAAATTTTTGACTCTAGGTCTATGTTTTCTACATGCTAAATAGGTGAAAGCCTTAATTAAATATTTAATTAAGAATACCTATTTTCATGCTTTACATCTTTTGGGTATTTTTCAAGGTAGGTTGTCATCTCCAATTAGATTATCAATCCTCTCCACATGAAATGTTCCTATGATGATGTCAAATATATTTTATACTCCAAAACCAATGAGAAAACTTTACTCAAGTTTTATGGAAATTTGTTGTGAGCTCTAAATTCTTTTGAACACATTTTGGGACTTAATTTCACTATTATTTGATTTTTTTTATTTTTGCAAATATTTATTCTTGTAGATTAATAATGTGATCAGAGTTGCAGATTAATAAGGTTGTTAATGTTGATAGGCATTCTATAATGGTAGAATGGGAGAGTGGGATGGTGTGAGCATGTTAACGTTAACTCTTATTCTTCTAGGTTAAATTTGACAACCATCTACATGTCAAAAGTTTAAAAACTTATTATAAATATAATATACTTTTAGAAATAGTTTAATAAATAACACATAAAATATCCTTTTAAATTATAATATTTGGAGATATAAATCATCCATTGTTTAAGAAATTAAAATAAAAAACTTAAGTTAGTAAAAAACTAAATAAATGGAGATAAAAGAAATATAAATAATTTTAGATGTATTAAATTAAATTATAATTATTTTGTAATGGATATCTATCAGCATTTCTTTAGATAGATTTATTTAAGATATCTATACTAGTTTAATTGATTTTTAAAGAGAAGTTTAATAAGGTTGTTTAATTGATTTTTTAAGAGAAGATTAATGTACAATGTTTGTATGCTAGTTTTCATTTAATTTTCATTTGTTGAATTCATAGGAAAATTTTCTTGAATTTATAAGACACAGTCCAGGGTATACTTTAAGAAACCCCTCCTTTAGAAAAGGTGTAAAAAATTGGCGAAAGGTGTAAAACACCTGATAAAAAAATTTACGAAAAAAATAGTTTACAAAGAAATAATAATAATCTCCATTAGCGAATCATTCATAGTCTCTCAAACAATGTGTAAAATCTGGGCGAATTGTGTTATTTTAAAACCACAAAAAATTTATACATTGGCGAACAAAAAATAATAATCATAGTAAAATTTTATTTTTTTGGGCAAATCATTTCATTGTATACAAGGTTTAAAAAAAAAAATGCGAAGTCGATGGCATCGGAGGTTCGCAAAGGGTTTCATCAATTTGAAGTTGGCAGTTGCAAAACTACGAGATAGGCTTTAACAGGTCTATCGCAATGTCGTTGTCAAAGTGAAAGTTAATAGTTTGTGTATTGCAAAACTGTGAGGAGGGCAAACATCACATCATCACCAGTTGAAAAGATAAATGAGGAGTTTACTTTGCGACTTTGCGAAAAGGAGATTTTGCAACATCGGTAGTAGAAATTAAATGATGGTGATTCAGTGAACTTTTATGTTACGAAGTCGTGAAAAGGGAGATCGCATCATTGGAGGTTTTATTCATGCAGTTAGTCTGTTGGTTGCAAGACCATGAAATGTTAATTCAGGCAATTTTTGCATGTTCGTAGCGGTTAAAGGGAAAGGACTTTTGGCAGTCGCGAAAAGGGAGATCGCATCATCAGAGGTTTTATGTAGGTAGTTAGTCTGTTGGTTGCGAGACCGTGAAATGTTAATTCAAGTAGTTTTCACATGTTTGCAGCAGTTAAAGGAATGTTCTTCTGGTAGTCGCAAAATGGGAGATTGTATCATTGGAGTTTTTATGTAGGCAATTAGTCTATTGGTTGCGAGACCACAAAATGTTAAGTCAGGCCATTTTCGCATGTTCAAAGTGGTTAAAGGGAAAAGCTATGTCATCTTGTGAAGTCACAAAAAGTTAAGATGAAGCAATCTTCGCCACTTCACACTGGTTAGAAGGAAATGGGTTTTCACAACTGCGACAACATGATGTGAAACGTTTAAGTTCTAAAGCTGCGACAGAAGGGAAATCTCATTAGAAGAGGATATAAGGCTTATCGCAAGGTTGCAAGGATAAAGCGAATACTTGATTTAACTATTGCGATAATGCGTGAAAAGAAAAAGAAGGGTTTCGTAGTTTCATGAAAAGATTTCAAGGTTATGTTGAACCGATTGTGACAGAGCATAGAAAGAAGGGTTTTGCAACATATAAGAATGTACAATGAAAAATACAATGTATTTTTAAATCTTCAAACTTTGAAAGTACAAAAGAATAGGTTTTCAAATCTATTATCTGATTCTGGACAACTGATGAATTGACATTCTAAGGCAAATGAAATAAAGGCAGTAGTTACTACTGGTAGTGGTCGATAATAGATATCCATGCACGTGCAAGATTTTAAACTTTAAAGCCATTAAAATTTAACAATTTAATGCCATGGCCCATGAAGAAGTTGTAGAAAACTAGAATTCTTAGATATTTAGAGCTAACAGAGCAAAAAGATTCAAGAATTTGTAGTAAGATCAGAATGGCAGAAGCATAATCATCAGTAAAGAAGGGCACTAGAGAGGGCAACAAAGTTTCATTGTCTGCCAAATTTGCAGAAGAATGGTAGAAGATTCTCCCTAAATCTTCCAATGTTCACGCGTTTAGAGATGCTTACAACTTTTGTAGAGATGCTCAAGTACCGTACACCAATGGAACTGAATTATTTTGGTACTTTTACAAGAATAGGGTGCAGAAGGTTCTCATCTCAAATCTATAGACAAGGAACCTGGGAAAGTTGATAATGCCAGAGGTGTACGTGGATGTTGACCTTATCAAGGCACTGGTAATTACATATAATCCAACCACTTAGTCCTTTCATAGAAAGGATATGAGCATTCTTTGTACATTAAGTAACGATTCTTTTGTTGAAGCATTTGATTTGCAGGGTCCCATGTCAGTTCCTATTAACCTGGAAAATTTGAAAGCAACATTTGAGAAATAGAGAGATTTCTATACAACACATGCAATGTTGCGACATATCCGAAGGGAAAATCAAAACAAGATGAAAGGAGAATTCCCAAAAATGGTTACTGATTTTATACCCTTGTCATATTTGTGTGCATACTTTCAGAAAATAGTTTTTGGATTGAACAAACTATTGGGAGTAGATGGATCCATGGATGCCTCCCCAACATTGTATGTGATAGCTCTAGACATTCAAGACCCACATACTAATGTGGGGTATGATTTTGGAACATTCATTGCTGATAGTATTCATCAGCAGATGGTGACAGCTCAACAAGGTGATCTTGGCAATTTCAAATTTCTACATTACTCATTGCTTATGCATCTCATCCTCTTCTACAATGCGGGCCATGTGGATTCCAGTTTCATTGAAGGTTTGGACAATTTCAGAGAGGCATTACTTGTTCAAAGATGGACAAGATTATGGCAGAGGTTCTACTCTTTTTCTAATTCCCTCTCTTTTTATAATGATTTTTTTGCAACTATTCATACGATGTTAGGTTCAAAATTGGAAAGATCACCTAGGTTAATCAGGAAGATTGTTAGACCAACTATGTGTTTTGATGATGAGGGACCAATTTATCATGATTGGGGTAGTGCCTTTTTTTTAGCAAAATGTACAGTAACTAGAATTTTTGGTTGTTCCCAACCCCCTCATTTCTTGCTAAGATATGTACCAGAGAGGGTGGGTGTAGTGGAAATTTTCTGGCAGTTGTTATCCATGAATAGAGAATATCTAGGGCCAACCATTAAAAAGGGGTCTTTTGTGTGTAGAAATTTAAAAGTAGGGGATTTTGAAATTGGTAAAGAGGCCATTGAGGAAGTTGATGCCTTCCTAAGAGAGTTAAATTTCCCCACTGCCCCCACTAGGGTTTATGACCCACATAACATTGTTACAAGTGCTCTTAAACAAATAAGGGGTTATAATGTCGTCATTGGAAGGAAAATTTGGGAAGAGGATTTCATTAGGGATATATTGTATGAAGATGTCTATGCTCATAGGATGCAGAACTAGAGACAAATCCTCTCAGTAGGGGAAGAAATGAAGAAAGTAGATCCTAATTTCCAAGGTTTCTATTCTAATTTACCCTATTTTAAACAAATTGATAAGTGTATTGAGGAGTTTGATAACATTATGGCTCAAGTTCCTCAAAATGCTAGAGTTAGGGTAAACCCTTCTTCTCCAGAAATAGATGTTGTATTGGAAATTAGTGACGAAGAAGATTAGCCTAGCCCTTCAGACTGGGATAAAGAGGGCAAGAAGAAACAAAAATTGAATGAGGTTCCGAAAAAGGCTAGAGAGAAAGCCTTACAAGTGCTTCCAAAAGGAACTAGGTATTTTGATGATGCCCGAAAAAAGTTCTTAATTGATCAAGCTACTAAAGAGGAGAGGAGACCCAATAGTTTAGAACTGCAGTCCATGATGTTGGATGAAATAATTATACAGGCTCAAGAATTCATGAAGGATGATGATTTTATCAAGAGTGAAGAATTCTAAAGTTTTCTGTATAAAATCAAACAAAATGAATTTTCTTTGCATGTAAAACCTGGAGACACAAACGAAAAAGTGATTGAGATGGTGCAGAAGCTCCAAGCCTATGATCCTAACAGTGAAAGCCTCACTGTAGAGGAGGCTAAGGAATTGGTACAAAGGAGTGGTATGATAGTTTTCCTAGGATAGAATATTAGTTCATCATTCCTGCTTGATCAAATGAGGAGACAAGAAAAATCAATCTCTTATGAGGAGATTAATCCATTTGGTGAATTGCAGGGGGCAAGATTTAATATAGATACTAAGACAATGGCTATTTGGAGTGTAGCTCCAGAATCAGAGAAGCCTACCCTGATGGAAATTAAAGAGACACCGATAGGTAATGCAATTTTTTGTAATGCACATTCAACTTCTTCAGATCAAATTTACAACCTCCAAAATACTGCTGCTATGCTAGGCAAGAACAAGATTGATATTCTTCAAGAATAACTAGTGCAGCCATATGAAAAGTACCTTGACGCTAGGAAGAAGTATGAAGAGGAAATGAGAAGAACATATGTTCTGCAACATGCTTTGGAGGAATCAAAAAAGGAAAATGAAGATTTGAAAAGAGAAGAAAGGTCACTAAGAGTAAGGGAAGTACAAGACTAGAATATTCAAACTGACGAGATAGCAGAAGAACCACATCCAGTAACATATATGGATGTGGATGAGTTTGAGATTAGCAAGGATGCAAAGATCAAGACAATGAAATAGTTTTTGATTCATAGAATCACTACTTTAAAGAGAGCCTCTGTAAATGTACATAGTATGTACATTACTTTGTAGAGTAATGAATACCAATGCTCTATGGCTTTATCACTATTATCTCCATTGTTTGCCTAGTGGGGGCCATACATTCAATTCTTTGATAGGTTAGTTCCTTTACTCACACAGAAAAAGGAACTACCTAAGGAGATCATTGTTCCTATAAGGAAAATGATACATCAAGTTAAAGAATTGAATTCATTCTTCATTGGTAAGATCGAAGCAGTAAGGGGAAAATTGAAAAGTATAGCATTGGGTACCCCAAATTTCATTCCAACAATTTCAAACAATGAAGGGTATGTCAAATCTTGGCAAGAGTGGTCTGAATCTTTTGATCTAATATTAGACCATCCAAGATTTATAGCATTTTCAAGAGGTGAATAAAGTGATCAAGTTGTATATGATATGATTGATATGACATACAAAATTGAAGCAGATATGAATAAAATTACTGGAGAGGGTAAAGCCATCACAAATGCAAAATGGAGTAAAAACATTAGTGAATTAGAGGTAGTTAGAAATATAGCATGGCCTGTTGTGGATATAGATATTTTCATCTAGGAGGTTATAACAGATATCAAAGCAATCCCTTCAATAGAAGATGATTAGCACAAAAGACAGTGGCCCTGGGGAATCAATTGGAGGACAAGTGTTGTAGAAGAATATCAAAGAGAAGTTGTTCATCATAATAGATTACCTTACCTTTGCGGTACATCCATTGTGAGTAATGCTATAGTTAGAACTGGAAGATAGACTTAATGATCACTTGCCACTTGTCACATTTTGTAATTGTTTCCCCTTTTTCTGTTAAAATATGTCACAAAAGGTTTTAACAAATTGTAATGATTATCTTAATTGTTGTTATCTTTTGTCTTTTGTAATGAATCATGATGTAACCTTTGTAAGCCTGAAGCTTGTTGCAACTCAAGTGATATAAATATGAGTTCCCAAGGCTTAGAAATGGTTCGATCTGTTGTTATTTTTCAGATTAAGTATAATTTTCTTTAAGAGTAGATATTGTTCCAACTATATGTATTTCAATTTTCCATTATTTTTTGTAGTTAGTAGTTCTCTGTGATGTTATGGGCTTTGCACACATCTCTATTATCTCTTTTTTTATTATCAAACAACTAAATCAAGATAAAGATACAAAAAGAACATTGTGTCAACAATATGAATAGAGTAAAAACTAACGAAAATCTTGAACTCAAATCAAGAGAAAGGTACAAAAATAACATTATGTCAACAATAGAGTAACAAAAATCTTGAACTCAATTTTTGTAAATTGTAATTGCAATATGATTGAATAATGAATATGGAAGAACTGAAGTAGAGTATACTGTATACCTATAAATTCCTTACAACTGAATGCTACATTACTAAATCACAATTCACTTCATTGACTTGGTCTTAAATGTGATTCTTCTATATCCCATATGGACTCTAGAATCCAGATCCTGCAATTAAAATCTGACTAATACTAATAGGTTCCTCTTCATTCTGAATCAGGTATTCAAAATCCTTAAAATCTTCATCTTCATTTTGACTTTGAGACCTAAATTCATCATTTATGTTGGAGTCAGCAGTAGAAGTAGAACCACCATCTTTTCAAGTGTTGCAAAGGCCTTGTCTTTCACATGTGGAATTCCAAATGGCCAATGACCTATCATAAGGAAAATCACTAACATTGTATTGAGTTACAAACAACCTCAAACAAGTTTTCAAAATTTTGTCTAGTTTGTTTCTGACATTTGATTTCAAAAACCCAAATGCACTAAAAACTCTCTCATCTTCCACCGATCCTAATATCATTGTTTGACATAAATCAACAAGTTTGAAATATTCTGATATTGAAGTACATAATACTTCACTCTAACTTATCCTTTTCCAGAGCCTTGTTATTGCACCAGGATCGAATGGATTCTCAAAGTTTTCCATCTGGTTTTTCATACACAATGCAAAAAGTTTACATTGATTTTTAAGATTATTTGAATCTAAGATTCGTTGTATTAGTTGTCCATTGAAATCTATATGCTTTGAAAATTGTGTTATCAATTCATCAAGTTTATTATGAAACAACTTTGCATCAGTTGGATTATGTCCAAAGTGTTTTCAAAATTGAGGAAACACACAACTCATGTCTTCAAGAATTTCTTCTTGAGGGAATCTTTCACGAATCTCACTTGAAAGTTGGTAGAAAATAGACTTCACATTTTCACTAATAGATTTAACAATCTTGTAAAAATCATCCTTTCTAACTGGTAGTACTCTGCCTCTCTTGGTTGTTTTAGATTGGTGCATTGGTATTTCAAATCCTTTCACAAACACACATAGCTCATTTTTCCCATTAAATTGTAAAAAAATCTCAGCATGATTCAAATCTGTAATTATCTCCCACCTTGAAAAAATTTGACTATGACCTGAGAGATCTAAATACAAAGAATCCAGAGCCATGCATGTCATTTTACGTAAATCAGAATACTCATGAATATACATAGTTCTGTCTTGGGCTTTCTTAACAAGTTTGTTCATCAAATCTAGCATGGGGAGAAGACTGGCTAAAGTTAATAGGTTCTCTATATCACTTAACTTATTTAACAAATCAGGAGCTCTATCCATTGTAAGGCATTGCTCATATAGATCTCCAATCAGGGATTGATATTCTGCTAGAACTCATTCTGCTAGTCCATGCAAAGATATCCATCTGGTCTCAACATCCTTGAGAATCTTATTTCCTATTGTTACTCCTCAGAAAAAATCTTAAGTTCTGCAAAGCGTTTAGGACTTTTGCAAAAGTATGAGTGGAGCTCATGGATTAGATCTTCAACTTTTGACACTATAGGAAAAGTACTTACAATCTTATATGCTAAATTCTGTTAACCTCATAATGGTTTTTTACACTTGAGTGCCAACACACTTAAACATATTCCACATTGGATGTCAAGTACATCATGTGTGCTGAGTGATCTTCATGTGCCAAGTAGTTTTCAGATACTGAGTGAAGATCAGATATCGAGTGAAGTATAAGTGCCGAGCAACACAAGGTGTTGAGTGTTAACAAGTGCTGAGCAACATAAGGTGCCAAGCTACTTAAGGTGCTGAGCTATCCAGGAAACAACATGTGCCAAGTATTAGCAATACTTTAGGAGTCGAGTAACTCAGTATATTAGCATATGAGTTTGAAATTGCACAAACTATGATGCAAACAGTTTTCACAGCCGACATAAGGTAAATCTTGAAGGATTTAATGATGAGATCGAATCTTTTATTTTTCCTATGCAATCTACATGTAGCCAATAAGAAAAAAAATGAAGGCATGCAACCAATCAACAAAAGATAAGTATTGAGCAGAAAACAAAGATTGAATATGTATCGTAGATCCATACCTAACCCTAAATTCTCAAATGTCTTTATAAGGAAGACAAAATTTCATTGTAAAAGTAGATGAGAAGTGTGAGAAGACATACAGGGGTGCACAACGAATTCTATTTTCAGAAGCGAAGGATTATCAGATCACAAAAAGGGGATCAAGATCAGAGAAAGCGGAAAAAGTGTCTGCATTCAGCAATCAAGAATTGTAATCAATCAGGTTTACTGTACCTAATACTCTCTAGCAATTGTATTAGAATGAAAATCCTATGGTGATAGGTTAGCTTAACAGCTATTTTGTAAATCCTTAATTAGGTGATTAAATCCTTTAAGGGATGACACTTCATGTTAAGTGTTTGAAATCCTCTAACCAGGTCACTATTGACACAGTGTAAAGCCTTTAACAGGGCAGACCATCAGAAGTGGTTGAACAATATTACTGTAGTAATTTTTGTGGGTATCATCCCCACCCCAATTTTACCTTCTTATTCCTGGAGGGTTTTTGGGTTACCAAATTCCAGTGTTATGAGTTATTGATGCATGTGTTTAGTTACATGTTTATTTGATTTGTTTACATGCATGCAATTTACTTTCAGTTAAAAGTTTTATTGGCTAAGGTATGATACTTATGATTCACCCCCCCTCTCATAAGTACTCTTTCCATATTTGAATATTCCAACAAATTCATCTAGTGGGCCATGCAGTGTATGCCAAGCATGTAAGGTGCAATACTAGTTTGTAATCTTGCACAAAGACCAGTCCTTTGCCCTTGCATTACTGCAGCTCCATCAGCTCCGACACACACTAACTTCTTTGCAATTGTCAAGTCATCCATACCAACAATTTCATTCAAAGCTTTCTTAACTTCTAAATATAAATTTTCTGCAGTTGAATTGGCCCTCATTTTATGAACACAAAGTAGATTAGCTTGATGGACATGATCTTTTATAGTATATACATGCATACAGACCCAAGCAATGTTATCTACCGCAGTGACTTCATCTAAGGATAATGAAATGAACTTGAATTCTTTTACTCTCTCCTATACATTTTTCTTTTCCACCTCAGCAAGAAAGCTTGCCATTTCCCATCCAGCGTATATTGACCAATGTGACATAGGATAGTGAGGAACTCTCAAAAAAATAATAAATTACCATATTCTGAAAAGTCTCTCATAGGATGCCCTCTAGATAGAATATGAAAAATAACACTCATCTAAACGGTCTTTGCCAAGTTTGCATCATTGGCTACATGTTGAAGCCCATCCTTGATTGGATTGCCACTACTACCACTACCAATTACCACTATTTTCTTGAAATGCTCTTCATATTCTATGGCATACTTAACATGAAGGCATTCTTCCTTTCATTTCCATCTCACTGCTGCTACTTCCTTTCCATCTATGATTTGTTTTTCATAAAACTTACCAATATGTTTTTCTATAGTGTCAAGCTTTAACTGCAACTTTTTCTCTCTTTTAGTTTTCTAGGTAAAAATCGTACACTTGCATTCTGTTGGTGGTTCATCATTGTTTGTGACTAGTTCAATAAACCAGTACTTTGCTACCCAATCAACTTGGAAAGTCCTTTTCATTTCCCACTCCCACCCCATTTCTACATTCCTTTTTCTTTTCTTGCTACCAACATCAATATTATCTTCTGTTACAACATCTTCTATTGTTGGAACATTGTTATCCTCGTTTACTGCATTTTGATTTAATTGAATAACAACCTGCTCTTTGTTAGAATCTGAAAAGATTAATAACCCAGAAAACTAGTGCAAAGAGTAAATATCTAAACTATGAATGCAAATGATACAAAATCAAAATAACATCATAGAGTTAGTCTCCAAGAGAGTAATGCAAATGCTGGAAGCAAAATAGCATTAAGAGGATGCAAAACAAGAGATACAAATACAAGCTAGGTAGCATGCTTATATAGGCTAAGAAGAGGGAGGAGGTGGCAACACCAACCAATGAGAAGCAACCATCTATCGGACTAAAGATAGCAAAGTATCTTCCCAAGATAGCTAATGGATGCTCACATGTAGGAAGGTGACACCTCACAACCATTCACCTAATAAGACATGCTTTATTAACCTAAGCGAGATTATTAAAAGTGTAGGAAAAACCTAGCAAAATAGAAAAAATAAAAAACTACACTAACACCCTCCCATAAGCGAAGCTTAGGTGGATGTAGAAATGGGTCCCGGCAACGAGGCCATGTTAGGTACCCAAGTACAATGCAAGAAGATGCAACCTTTGAAAGTGGGAAAAGAGAGAAAACCACAAGGGAAAAACCCTCCCCCAAAAAGAGGTAAGAACTTAGTGAAGAACTGAAGAAGTCTCCCACTAGGGAAATTGTCCCCTAAAACAGGAACAAGGAGTGATCATGAAGAAGTAGCATCACTAAAGCATGAAGAACCGCAAAACTCTGTCAAAATGCTGATCTGTAGAACCCCCATGGAAATAGAAGGCATGAACCATCAACCAAAGGAACCTCCATGGTAATAGAAGGCACGAACCATCAACCAAAGGAGCCTCCATGGAAATAGAAGGCACGAACCATCAACTAAAGGAACCTCCATGGAAATAGAAGGCACAAACCATCAACCAAAGAAGCATAGAACAACAATATAACCTCCCTTTAAGGTAGGTGAGGTGACAGGCAGCTGAAAAGATGGACCAAAAATCTCCTACAACACAGGAGCCAAACTCATCGAGAGTGAGGTACAAACACAAATAAAGGCATGTGTCATCGACACTGCATGAGGAATTAGAGAAAGAGGGCCTATAAGTGGCAAATAAATATCCCCCCCATGGCACTTTATATAATAGTGCGAGTACAACAAATCACAATGATGAAAAGGATCCTGAATCGCAAGAGTGGCACTTTATCTCAATGCGTTGCATAAAGATGCTTACAGTGAATATCAACAATGATCAGAAAAAACATAAGGCTGAAACAACAGAAGGTAAAGCCCAAAACGAAGCAACTGAAGCAACAAAATTGATCTCTAGACCTGAAACAAACAGAATATCCACTAGAATGCTAAAATGCAAAAGACTGAATAGGATGTGTCTAGAATAGAATCTGGAACAACAACTAGCATCAATGGAAAGAGTATAGAAAGAGCTTTCCAGTGATATAAAGAAGTCCAAAATTGGAGATCAGAAGCTCAAGATACGCCTCCCGGAGTGCAAAATAGAACATCCGGATTTGATTGCCATAGCAAGCAACCAAACTATATCAAAACTCAAAAACACCTATACCAGTATCTCCGTCTCAGAACTAGCTTTTCGAAGCTTCTTTCGAATCGAAAAAATACCTCCGTATGCAAAAGTTATGGCAAAAAAACCACAAGTAGGTCTTGATTTCAATGCATTACAAACCCTCATGAAGAGCATATGCTAAAAGTGAAACTTGGGTACAATAATCAAGGAAACAAATAACACCACTGCGATCTTCTCAAAAAATCATGCACTTTCAAAAAAAGAATCGCCTCGATACGAGGTCGTATGAGAAAGTTATGATCCTCCGAAGTTTCCAAAACAAGAACTGTGCACAGTCACGGCTGAGAATCTGCAATTTCTGAAGAATTCATGCATGAAAATCAAAAAATAACTCCACTAGTGGATAGAGCACAAAAAAATATCCTAGTTCATAACAAGAATCATCAAAATCGGAGTCCGTATGAGCAAGAACGAGACATTTGAAAATTGCATTCAAATCTGCGACTGCCAACGGAGAGGGGTATGGTTGTAGCTTTGCATGCTCGATTCTGAAAAATATACAGCTCGCATGCAAAATCTAAAAGATACCCAGATGGTTTTTCGGGGATGCGAACAAAATCCAGAAAGTGTTTTTCTTGTTGATGTATAAGAGATGCTGCTATAGTGTAAATTAGACGCCTTTAACAGTAAAAAATGGCTCCAAAAATCAAAAAATGACCCCAACAACCAAAATTTGACATGCAAATGCTGGATTAGCTTCTTAAGTCCATCAATGGCATGCTGGAACCTGCAAAACTGATTGAAAACTCCAAATATGCAAGTTGGTTGTCAGATTTGAGATTGAAACCCCAGAGAAAAATTGTTTTTGTCAAAACTTTTCTGATTCTCAGGATCATCCAAAGATGCAAGAGAAGAGCATACTTCGTTTTTCAAAAAGCTACAATAAAGTTTATTTGCCCCTCCCAAATCTCTCAAATAAGGAAACTAAAATCTACTCTTGCACATAGAAAAGCTCTGATACCATGTTAGAATCTGAAAAGATTAATAACCCAAAAAACTAGTGCAAAGAGTAAATATCTAAACTATGAATGCAAATGATACAAAATCAAAATAGCATCATAGAGTTAGTCTCCAAGAGAGTAATGCAAATGCTGGAAGCAAAATAGCATTAAGAGGATGCAAAACAAGAGATACAAATACAAGCTAGGTAGCATGCTTATATAGGCTAAGAAGAGGGAGGAGGTGGCAACACCAACCAATGAGGAGCAACCATCTATCGGACTAAAGATAGCAAAGTATCTTCCCAAGATAGCTAATGGATGCTCACATGTAGGAAGGTGACACCTCACAACCATTCACCTAATAAGACATGCTTTATTAACCTAAGCGAGATTATTAAAAGTGTAGGAAAAACCTAGCAAAATAGAAAAAATAAAAAACTACACTAACACTCTTCTAGTGGTGGTGAGGTATTGTGATTTCCTTCTGCACTTGTACTTGCCAAAGTTGGTGGACCAGAAACATTGTTAATTCCAAAGAAAGCCTTTATGGTAGTATCTGTAAGTTTTCAGAATTTTGATGTAAGATTAATCTGTTCATTGCCCTTGGGGGTCTTACCCTTGTCACTTCCCTGAGACTGAGCAATATTAGTTATAGACTCACCCTTCCCTGACATCTCAATCCACTGATAATCCATTTAAACTTTACTTCCCTGAGAATAAGTAGTATTACTTTCAAACTAGGAATTGAAACTTAAAGAAAAAAAGTTAAATTTCAAATCTAATTTTTGACAGTTTGTGAATCGACATTCCACGGAAAAGGAAATAGGATATTGACCTTAGGTGGTCAATATCCATGCATGCAAGCTTTAAAAACTATTAACGTCTACTTTTTGAAAAATTTCTAATGAAAATGAGATAAGAAAGGAAATTGTAGATAAGCTTCTGATTAAATTAAACTACATAAGCTCAAGGAGAGTAGTTTATAGCACAGCTACACATACCAGTGTACCACCACTTGTGGAAGCTATCTCTGAAGTCTGAGTCTTGCCTGCGATGTGTCTTGCGCTACCAGAAATTTGATGGAGTGCCAGCAGTATTTAGTGAATGTCTCATTGCTTGGGCGAATTCGAATTTATATACAAATCAATACAATTACCAATTTACCATGCCAAATGAGCTGACTCCTCCACGACAAAATGAATGTGTGTTGGCAAAATGAGCCGACTCCTCCACTTCCCATAACGTGAAATGAGTCGACTCCTCCACGGTAAAATGAAACTGGGATGGCAAGTTCTCCCATACTGCATTAAATGGAAACTTGAAACCTAGCGAACATTCCATGATAAGCATTACTTGGTCAGCTACGTGAAAGGCGAATACCGCCAGGGAAAATCTCAAATCTAACATTTGCCTTGGCGATTACAATGCTAGGCAATCAGGTAAACCCAACAAAGCTTGGCGACCAGGAAACCATGGAAGGGCTTAGAAATCGCCAAAAATAACACTGACAAAATGTCAAATTCGCCAAAATACGAAAATTTGCCACTATATTATACCCTGAGACACACTGATGCTTTTTCACCTGATTGCAATCCTTTTATAGATCAAAGTGATAGAACTTCTGCTAAGACATCCACATACTTCTTCCTCCTACCCCACACTTGAGCTGCACACATCACTTGTTGTTTTGAGACATTGGAGTCAAGATCAACACTGATCTAAATATTAGATATTGATACACATTTCAAAAGATGATTTTACTTTAGTATTGTGATACAAAATTAAAAAATGAATTTGTAATCAATATCGTCAAGATCAACATCGATCTAGATATTGGATATTGATATACATTTCAAAGGATGATTTTACTTTAGTATTGTGATACAATTTTAAAAATCAATCGGTAATCAATATCGTCTAGAAACTTGCACGTGCTAGTTATTCAACTTAGTTTTAATTTATAGTCAAATTCGGCGAAAAAAAGTTTAGATGGCTCGGCTCTTCACCGTCCACAAATGATCAAATGTCACGTTCAATATTTCTTTGAATGACATTCACGTTCTTTGAACTTGCGACTGATTCTTGCATCGACGCGACTAGGAGTACTGGTATGTCTTGATTCTTGTATATATATATATTGCCATATTAAGACTATAAACTCTGTCCATTTCACAGTTCCTAAGAGTCTCGGTAAGTATGCGGACTGGGTGGGCAGATATTTGTATATATATTTTACTTTTTATTTGCATTCTGCAGTAGCTTAATGGAAAGAGATTCCTGATAATGCATATATATATGAATTGCATGCATTAAGAGAATCCGCCATTGATACCTAGGATGGACAAATGCGAAGATATTGTGGTTGTAGGAGGGGGCGTTGCAGGCATAGCCACTGCGCTTGCTCTTCATAGGCAAGTAATTAAATTCTGCATTGAATTAAAGGATTCAATTTTTCAATTCTTGAAATCTCTATTCTCAATTTCTCACAACACCATTTCAGGGCGGGAGTGAAGAGCCTGGTGCTTGAACGCGCCGATTGCCTTCGAACTGCCGGCGCTGCCTTCGTCATGTGGCCGAATGCCTGGAAAGCACTTGATGCTCTTGGTGTATCGGATTCCCTTCGCCCATTTTACTCTAAACTTGATGGGTAACTTAGCTTAACTGAGTGTATCTTCTCTTTCATCTGAGGAGTAATGCAGAAATTAATTTTCAAGAAGTGGGTGTGCAGGCTTCAGGGTTGTTCAGTTTCTACTGGTGTTTGCAAGAATGTTCCCCTGAGAAGTGGCGGCAAAGGGTAAGCAAAATGATGATTACTTGAACTCAATATGTCTCTATCTCTTTACTTTTGCCACTACGTTCATATTTTGGTAAGAGAAAACAGAATATTTTCTTGTAAAATTCGAGTCTTCCAATGTTTTGATAAAGGATTTAAGACTGGTCTTATTGAGTTCCACGAATCCACACATAGAAGTAGCTATGGAATTTTTGCAGCTATGAAGTCCAATAGAAACCATGCTTCTACCTAATTATATCCAATGTTTTAAATTTTTGTTTTCAATTTATTTCAGCGTCAGACTCATCAGAACCATCTGCCTTTGCATATCCACAAAGATGTTAAATTTTCTCAGTAGCAACCGGTAAAAACATTAGCTGATTCCCTCCATATGACTACAGTTTGAAAAAGAACAAAAACAACCTCCCTAATACGAAACCAGTATTTGGTTCTGAAAATGAAATTTCTTGTCAAAAATTCAAACAGCTCTTATGTATTCAGGGATTTAAGCACGGAACTGGAAACTCGTTGCATAGAAAGAATGGCACTTTTGGATGCGCTAGCCAAGGAATTGCCTTTGGAGAGCATCAGATTCAACTCCAAAGTAGTCTTCCTACATAGAGACACACTCTCTCCTTTCACCACAATAGAGCTTGCAGATGGAACATCGCTCACAGCAAAGGTAGGAACTATTATCTCAATCACAAGAAAATAAAGCTCTTTCACTCAGATTTTTCAGAGGTCATCTTTCTTAAAATATAGGTTCCTTATATCGAAGTATGGGTTACAGATTGTGATAGGATGCGATGGAGTTTACTCAGTGGTCTCAAGATATATGGGCTTCCAACCAGCCAAATCATCCGGACGTGTTTCCATTAGGGGCATGTTCATATCTACAGAAGGCCACCATTTCGAGAAGCTCTTTGTACAGCATTGGGGTGATGGAGCCAGGACAGGGTTTCTTCCTTGTAACGACAAAAAAGTTTATTGGTTTGTAACCAGGAGATCCCATCCACAAGGTACTGCTGGGTTTTGTTAGGGTTTGAATTTTATTGGCGAAGTTTTATTTCCGGCATACTTTGAAAGATGAACATTAAATTGAATCTGTACCAATAACAATTTTAAATACTTCAGCCAGAAACTATTTTCACTCTTTGTTCCTATTAATCATGAAAAGCTTGCAATATGACCTTTAATTCGATCTTTTAGATGAAGAGATCTGCACAGATGCTGAGAGGGTTCGGAATTCAACTCTGGAGATGGTTAAGGATTTCCCTGAGCCGATAGCAGAGCTAATAAAGTTGAGCCCAGCAGAGACCATTAGTTTAGCAGATCTAAAGCTGAGGTGGGTGTGGCCATGGGAGTGGGGAAGGGGGATAGAAAAGGGGAAAGGAAACGTAACCCTTGTTGGAGATGCATTGCACCCAATGACACCTGATCTTGGCCAGGGAGCATGTATGGCTCTAGAGGACGCTGTCCATCTCAGCAGATGCCTAGAACAAGCTATCAAATTTGTAAACATGGCGGAATGGGGAGAAGCCGAAGTGGAAAAGATAGAGTCCTGTTTCAAAAAGTACCTACAAGAGAGGAAATGGCGAATATCATGTATTGCAGATGCTGGATTTTTTATAGGACTACTACAGGATGGATCCTCGAGACTAGCGTGTTTTGTTCGCGATTGGATTTTCTTCCCTTTGTTCTCCATGAGATATTTCTTCTATTGTTTTCACTCATAGACAATGGAATCCTCTACGAGACAAGCTTCTATTGGAGTTAATGTTCCAACAATAGTTAATAAAAATTGTGCACATGTGGCAAACCTTGTTGAGTTGCTGGCAACACAAGTTTACTTTGGGTGTGAGTCAAAGAGTTGTAGTTTGAATCAAGTTATTATTGTAGATTTGTTTGAGTTAGGTGTCCATAAGTTTTATTTAGCTGTCAAGTTTGAGTGTGTTGCCAATCATGAAGTAGCTTGTTGTCAATCTAATTAGTAGTCATTTAGAAATGTTGTTGGGAAAAACTATCATACAAATTTGCATCTATTATTTAATAAAAATAAGGTGGAAGTTCCTTATTTCTTTGTTTTAAATCTGCTGTTCTATTTTTCCAATATGATATCAAAGCTATCTTCCTATTAAGTTCTATCTATTAGCAAAGAAGTTGTTAAGAAGATGAGCTCAGGAGAAGAACCACCACATGATTATGTTTTCATTGAAGAATTTGTTTGATTTTGAAGAGTTCAATACTTTGAAAAATAGGAAAAGATGTGGTAGAGTCTAGATGAATGCGTGAATAGTTTGAGGTGCTATAGGATCCAAGAAGTTATACCTTTACAAGGGTTATGAAGCAAATGCACATGGAGATGGTGTGTCCAATAGTTCAAGGAGATTTGAAAGTCTTGAAGATTGGCATTGTGCTTTTACAAGGGGTATGAGACATTTCATTTGGAGATGTGGTGTCCAATGGTGTTTTGAAGCTGGATAATTGCTGCATAACTATGAGAAAGTCTTACTCTATGACATATTTTCGAAGTATAATTTTTGCATTATATTTCCTTAGTTGTCACATTAAGTGGGGGTGTTGGAGTTAATGTTCCAATAATAGTCAATAATAATTGTTGCATATGTGGAAAAACTTGTTGAGTTGTTGGCAACATAAGTTTAGTTTAGGTGTGAGTCAAAGAGTTCTACTTTGAATCAAGTTCTTATTGTAGATGTGTTTGAGTTAGGTGTCCATAAGTTTTAGTTAGCTATCAAGCTTTTGTGTGCTGTAAATCATAAAGTAGTGTGTTGTCAATCTAATTAGGAGTCATTTAGGAATGTTGTTGGGTAAATCTATTGTATAAATTTGCATCTATTATTCAATAAAATTAAGCTAGAAGTTCCTTCCTTCTCTATTATAAATCTATTGTTCTATTTTGAATATGTTCTAGTTTGAAAGAATCAAGTTCTAGTTTGAATCAAATTCTAGTTTGAATCAAGTTCTCATATTCCAGATATAAATGTTAATGGTTACCATGACATAAAGATGTTGGAAGGAAATTAAGGAATACTTTAAAGTATTGCATAAGTAAATGAGTTGTTCATCCTTGTCTTGCAAACACTCTCTCATATAGAGAGGGAATTCATGTTTTTATTTATCTATGCCTCATTAATTTTTATTTTAAAAAAATTAATTTAGGAATAATTTTTTTCTATTAATTTAAATTTTAATGATGTTATTGTTAATTATTAATTTTATTGGAGTTTTTATTAAAAAATACTAATAGAGGTCAATGCTTTGAAAAATAGGGAAAGATGTGGTAGAGTCTAGATGAATGCTTGAATAGTTTGAGGTGCTGTAGGATTGAAGAAGCTATACCTTTATGAGGGTCACGAGGCATTCCATGTAGGGATGGTGTGTCCAATAGTTCAGGGAGATTTGAAAGTCTGGAAGATTACTATCATACCTTTATGAGGGTTATGAGACATTTCATGTGGAGATGGTATGTCCAATGGTGTTTTGAAGCTGGATGATAGCTGCATAATTATGAGAAAGTCTTACTCTATGACATATTTTCAAGGTATAATTTTACATAATGTTTCCTTAGTTGTCACATTAAGTGGGGTTGTTGGAGTTAATGTACCAATAGTAGTCAATAATAATTGTTGCACATGTGCCAAACCTTGTTGACTAGCTGGCAACACAAGTTTAGTTTAGGTGTGTGTCAAAGAGTTCTAGTTTGAATCAATTTCTTATTGTAGATGTGTTTGAGTTAGGTGTCTATAAGTTTTAGTTGGCTGTCAATTTTGTGTGTGTTGTCAATCATGAAATAGTTTGTTGCCAATCTAATTAGGAGTCATTTAGGAATGTTATTTGGTCAAGCTATTGTATAAATTTTCATCTATTATTCAATAAAATTAAATTGGAAATTCCTTCTTTCTCCATTTTAAATCTGGTGTTCTATTTTGAATCAAGTTCTAGTTTGAATCAAGGTCTAGTTTGAATCAAGTTCTAGTTTGAATCAAATTCTAGTTTGAATAAAGTTTTCATATTCTAGATGTAAATGTGAATGGTTACCATGATATAAAGATGCTGGAAGGAAATTAAGGAAATTATAGCTTGAATCTTTCATACTCTATTCCAATTTTTGTGTGACTAGCTTGGGAAATTAGAACAAAACCCTTCAATTAGACAACTATTTCATTCTTATTCCCTATTTGAGTATGAATGGCTCGGATCTCATTGCCACATAACCATTACATTAAATTGAATCTGTACAAATAACAAGTTTAAATACTTAAGCCATAAACTATTTTCACTCTTTGTTGCTATTAATCATGAAAAGCTTGTAATATGACCTTCAATTCAATCATTTACTTGAAGAGATCTACCATGATGCTAAGAAGGTTTATAATTCAACTTTGGAGATGGTTAATGATTTCCCTAAGCCCATAGCATAGCTAATAAAGTTGAGGCCAATAGAGACAATTAATTCAGTAGATTTGAGGCTGAGGTGGTTGTGGCCATGGGAGTGGGGAAGGGGGATGGAAAAGGGGAAAGGAAATGTAACCCTTGTTGGATATGCATTGCACCCACAGACACTTGATCTTCGCCAAGAAGCATGTATGCCTCTAGAGGACACTGTCTATCTCACCAGATTCTTAGAACAAGCTGTCAAATCTATAAACATGGTGGAATGGGGAGAAGCCAAAGTGTAAAAGATAAAGTCTTGTTTCAACAAGTACCTACAAGAGAGGAAATGACAAATATTTGGTATTGCAGGTACTGCATTTTTTATATGACTATTATAGGATGGATGCTGAAGACTAGTGTGTTTTGTTCATGATTGGATTTTCTTCCCTTTGTTCTCTAAGAGATATTTCTTCTACTATTTTCACTCACAAACAATGGAATCCTCTGTGAGATGAGATTATGTTGGAGTTAATGTTCCAGCAATAGTCAATAATAATTGTTGCACATGTGGCAAACCTTGTTGAGTTGCTGGCAACACATGTTCTATTTAGGTGTAATTCAAAGAGTTCTAGTTTCAATCAAGTTATTACTATAGATGTGTTTGAGTTAGGTTTCCATAAGTTTCAATTAGTTGTCGAGTTTGTGTGTGTTGTCAATCATTAAGTAGTTTGTTGTCAATCTAATTAGCACTCATTTAAGATTATCGTTGGGTCAACCCATTGTATAAATTTGCATCTATTATTTAATAAAATTAAGGCGGAAGTTCCTTCTTTCTTTATGTTAAATTTTTTGTTCTATTTTTCCAATATGTCATCTGAGCTATCTTCCTATTAAGTTCAATATGAGGTTAGGAGAAGAACCATCAGATGACATATTTTCAAAGTATAATTTCTACATAATGTTTCCTTAGTTGCCACATTAAGTGGGGGTGCTGGAATTAAAGTTCCAATAGTAGTCAATAATAATTATTTCACATGTGGAAAACCTTGTTGAGTTGTAGGCAATACAAGTTTAGTTTAGGTGTGAGTCAAAGAGTTCTAGTTTGAATCAAGTTCTTATTGTGGATGTTTTTGAGTTAGATGTTTATAACTTTCAATTACTTGTCAAGTTTGTGTGTGTTGTTAATCATGAAGTAGTTTGTTTTCAATCAAATTAGAAGTCATTTAGGAATGTTGTTGGCTAAAGCTATTGTATAAATTTGCATATATTACTCAATAAAATTAAGCTAGAAGTTCCCTCTTTCTCTATTTTAAATCTATTGTTCTATTTTGAATTAAGTTCTAGCTTGAATGAATCAAGTTCTAATTTGAATCAAATTCTAGTTTTAATCAAGTTCTCATATTCTAGATATAAATGTTAATGGTTGCCATGACATAAAGATGTTCTCATATTCTAGATATAAATGTTAATGGTTGCCATGACATAAAGATGTTGGAAGTGTTGGAAATATTCAAGACTAGCTAGGTTACTAAGAGGAGAGGGGTGAATTAGTAACCTCAAAAGCTTTAACAAATTTAGAACTTGATTGCCTAATTTAGTTACCATTTAATATAATAGATCTAATTGCATGCATGAGAAATTGAAAGCATAAAACATTCATAACAAATGAACACAATAATTTGGTGGTCTAGAAACCTTCCAAATAGAAAGTAAAATTGGGGTGGGGATTATACCCACAAAACATGAATACTACAACATAAAGTTTTCCAGTTAAGGCTTACATTGATAGCTTATGATTATCTACTCTATTAGGACCAATTAGGATTACTAGGTTCACCCTGTTAGAGGTTTTACAAACATACAATGAAGTATGCACTCAATAAAGAGATTTAAGAAAAGACTATTAAGTCTACTTTGTTAAAGGATTTGAAGTTGGTTCACTTTTTAGGATGAATTATTAGATCTCTAACTTACAATTGAATTGCTGATTGAGATGCCTTGAAGTACTGATCACCTTTATGCAATAGATATGACTTCTTTGCTCCTGGTATGGCCTTACAATTCACTTTGTTTGCTATTGATTTACATTTGCATGATTGCATTCATATTGTAACACTTCGCACTATCATACTTGGAAATGGTACAATACATTACATATATATCAATCCAATTCACATAATTACAAGTTTGGCCATCATACAAGTTAACAACAATACTACAAAGTTGACCCATATGTAGATACTTGTGTTCTAAAGACTGACTTGGTGAAGTTTTGATACTCGACATCCACTATCATTACTCGGAATCATCATGCATTTAATAGAAGTAGAATCTTAGTCCATAATAATCACTTCAATGTAGTCTCAAAATTGGTATACACTGGTGACTCGGTAGATACTGTGTAACTCGGTATAAACTAAATTACCTATTTACCATGGTTGCACTCGGTAAACACTATTCTCCATACAACTTAGTTAACACTCACTTTTCTTGACATAAATTGCTATCTTGGCAGAAACTACAAAGCTCGGTAACCATTGAACTGCTCAAGTTGAAATGTTAGACTTCACACTGTTTGAATACACTTGATAACCATTGGAATGCTCAATATAAACTATAGTGCTCAATGGCTACTAAAGTACATGGAAAACATTTTAGACTATTCATTGAGCTCGGTAGCTATACAGAATTTGAATAAGTGTTGTTAATAATAACAAACTTGGTTGAATATCAATAATCTCCCCCTTTGGTAGTAGTGACAAAAACACTTATCAGCCAAAACTTATATACATCATAGTGTGATACTAGCTCAGTATGGTATACTGATTTTTGAGATTTATTTTTTAAATTTGTCTTTGTAACTCTGCTATATACACTATCTCCTTTTTGCATGATTTTCCCCCATAAAATATACAAGCATATTAAGTGTCTCTCCTTATATATACTTTCCCTGCTTTTTGACAATAATGCCAAAGATTTATTCACAACTTATTTACATGGACACACCAAAATGTGAAAGAAAATCTAAATGTATCTTGAGAATTAGTGCTCTGGTCTTATCCTAGTTCTCTTGCAAAACTCTGCATGTTTTTAGAGAAACTTGCACCTCTACAAAGAGTTGGATCATGTGATCCACAATTGAGAAATTGTTGTCATGGATCAATGTTTTGGAATAGACAATGTGCTTCTGCATTGAGTCCATGAAAGGAAGGGTCATATTCTGAATATCTAACAGTGTAGATCAGATCCTTGCTTCCTCTCTCAACAACTCTACCTACATACCTAATAAGAATCTGATCTTCATGTGCTATGTAGAGCTTGAACTCAAATCATGTTGCATCTACTTTGCACTAGCCATCAGATCTTCATCAATCTTGTTTAGTTTGCTCTTTATCTCCTTTATAAACTTGGTAACATCACACAACTTTGCAAAAATTGATGTTACATTTGTGTAAGAGGATTCAAGATTAGTCAAAATTGAAGAAAGATCTACCTATTGTATAGCTATTTGCTAAGCAATATGCTCAAAAACTTTATTAACAAATTTCTTCTCTACTTTCTCAATTAACTTTTCTTGGCCACTAGTATCCTCATTAAACTTACTGACTACCTCTTCTAATTGCAAAAAATGTGTTGAGAAGTATCTACTTCAACACCTATAGCCTCAATCAAAATTTTCTTGGCATCATCAATAATTTTAGACTCTTTGTTTCTCTCCTCTCTAAGTTTATGCTACTTAGCCTTCTTTTGGAGGAGTTCACCAACTATATGCATTTGATCTGTAATGAGATTTTAAATGTCCCACTTGGGAATTTCAATCTCCTCATCCAAATATATATCCTCTTCTTTCTCCTTTCCTTTACTCAAAAATCTTGTACTTAGTTGAACCTTAGGTTCAACTGTTCTTGTACTTAATGGCTTGGAATCTAGAATAAACAATAGTAGAAATTATTGGACTAGCAGTAAAAATTTGTACAATACCAACCAATGGAATACTGATTAGTATAATTATTGAATTCAAAATTGATGTATTTATAGAAGTATCCAAAGCTAAAGTACTTATAGAAGTATTCACAACTAAAGTTGCCAAAACTATACTCATTTCCAGGTATGACAGTGTGAAGTGTGACAATATGAATGTAAGCATGCGATTGTAAATTAGCAGCAAACAAAGTGTATTGTAAGGCCATATTAGGAGTAGTAGAGTCATATCTATCACATAATTACAAAGTTGGCCATTATACAACTTAGCACCAATACTATAATGTTAGCCCATATGTAGATACTTGGGTATTGATGACTAACTTGGTAAAGTTTTGATTCTCCATGACCACTATCATTACTTGACATTGTCATGCATTTAGTAGAAGTAGAAGCTTAGTCCATACTAATCACTTCAATGTAGTCTTGAAATCAGTATACACTGGTGACTCGCTAGATACTGTGTAATTCGGTATAAACTGAATTATCTATTTACCATGACCACACTCGATAAACACTATTCTCCATACAACTTAGTTAACACTGGCTTTGCCTGACATAAACTAATAACTCGGTAGAAACTATGTAGCTCAGTAACCACTGAACTGCTTGGGTTGAATTGTTAGACTTCACACTATCTGAATTCACTTGGTAACCACTAGAATGCTCGATATAAACTATAGTGCTCGATGGCTACTAAAGTACATGGCAAACACTATAGACTATTCATTGAGCTCGGTAGCTATATATAATCTGAATAAGTATTGTCACTAATAAAAAACTTCACTGAATGTCAATAGGAAGAAAATTAAGGAATCCTCTAAAGTATTTCATTAGTCAGTGAGTTGCTCATCATTGTCCTACAAATACTCTCTCATATAGAGATGGAATTTATGTTTTCATTTATCTATGTCCTATTATTTTTTATAATTTTTTTTTAAATTTTGGAATATATTTTTTTCTATTTATTTATTTTTTAATGATGTTATTATTAATTTTTAATTGATTGGAGTTTTCATTAAAAAATAGTAATAGAGATCAATGCTTTGAAAAATAGGAAAAGATGTGGTAAAATCTAGATGAATGCTTGAATAGTTTGAGGTGTTGTAGGAAATGAGAAACTATACCTTTATGAGGGTTACGAGGGATTCCATGTGGAGATGAAGTGTTCAATAGTTCAGGGAGATCTAAAAGTCTAGAAGATTGGCATCGTACCTTTACAAGGGGTATGAGGCATTTCATGTCGAGATGGTGTGTCCATTTTGAAGTTTGATGATAGCTACATAACTATGACAAAGTCTTAGTCTATGACATATTTTCAAATTATAATTTCTACATAATTTTTCCTTAGTTGTCACATTAAGTGGGGGTGTTGAAGTTAATGTTCCACAAATAGTCAATAATAATTGTTACATATGTGCAAAACCTTATTGATTATTTGGTAACACAAGTTTATTTTAGGTGTGAGTCAAAGAGTTCTAGTTTGAATCAAGTTCTTATTGTAGTTGTGTTTGAGTTAGGTGTCCATAAGTTTTAGTTAGCTATCAAGTTTGTGTGTGTTGTCAATCATGAAGTAGTTTTTTGTCTATCTAATCAGGAGTCATTTAGGAATGTTGTTTGGTCAAGCTATTGTATAAATTTGCATCTAATATTCAATAAAATTAAATTGGAAGTTCCTTCTTTCTCTATTTTAAATCTGGTGTTCTATTTTGAATTAATTTCTAGTTTGAATCAAGTTTTAGTTTGAATCAAGTTCTCATATTCTAGATGTAAATGCTAATGGTTACCATGACATAAAGATGTTGGAAGGAAATTAATGAATCCTCTAAAGTATTGCATAAGTCAACGAGTTTTTCATCCTTGTCTTGCAAATGCTCTCTCATATAGAGAGAATTTATGTTTTCATTTATCTATGTCTTATTAATTTTTATATATATTTTTTTCAATTTAGGAATAATTTTTTTAAATTTGTGACTATTCTCATTTGCTCCCTCTCTCATCTTCCTTCCCCTATTAGTTCCTCTTTTTATTTTGTACCCTAATTATCCTCCTCCTCCCCATCCCTCTCTCTCCCCTCTTCCTTGTTACTTCTACATAACACATGTGGGATATGTAGAACAATAGGCATAATTTTTAGTGCTACAAAAGTTGCACAAGTTATGATCAATTAGGCTTCCAAGTAATTTTTTTAAAAAAAAATTCTTCTTCTTCATAACCTACATGAGTTATGAGGATAATTTTATTCCTTGTTTGAAGCTCAATTTTACCAAGCCAAAAAAAATTGAAATTCAAATAACTTGCATGAGTTACGTAGAATTTTGAGTTTTTTTTGCATGTGGCCACTTTTTCAACCAGTTGGAACACTTAACCCTAAAAGTGCAATTTTTATCACCAAAACTATGGTCCTCAATGAGTGAGATTCACCACTAAAGTTATCCCTAATTATTGTAGACATGTGTCTTTATTTCAGGAACTTTCTCTAAAACTTGTTGTCCTTTAATTTTTTTCTTGAAATGGGATTCGGGCCATTGATTAAGGATCATCCAATTGTTATAAAAATAGGGTTTTTATATGTTATATGATATAATATTAACTTAGGGTCATTTAACCTTTAAGTCTAATAATTAATTAGGCTATATATAATAATAATAGAATAATAGTTTCTAGGTATGTGTACTTATGCACCTATGGCTTGTTAGTTTTGATTTTCTTCAATATTGAAGAATTCACCAAGATTTTATAGAAATTCAATAGAATTGGAAAAAAATCACCAATAAGATTAATTTTTTTCCTACTTTTGGAAAAAATGGCCAATATAAAATAATTTTTCCCCCTAAAATAATGTTGAAATTGTTAGTTTTTTATAGTTTTTTATGAAGGAGCATTTCCTAAAGTTATCCCTAGCTACTACAAAAATGTGGCATTCAATAGTTCCACTATCTAGATAGAGCATTAGAAAAAATAGTCAAAGAATCATTGGACAAACAAAGAGAATACATAAACAAGTGAGATGAGAAATAATGGATGAGGAGAGAAATCACATATTATCCACTATAATAAATAGAGTGACAAAAATAGTGGGACAAACGACTTGGAAAACTAAAGATAAATTTATATAGAAGGTACAACATGCCAAACTCACTGGCTTGGAAAAGTAAAGGAAGAAGACAAAGGACAATTTGAGAAGATGAGGAACACAAACAAACCCTAGCTTAGTTTCTAGCATTCACATGGATTTTTTTTCAATGGGGCTAAGACCTAAAATAGAGCATAATTCTGTAGTAAAAGAAAATCATCAAATGAGAGTAGTAGAAACCTCCAAAGAGACTATGACAAATGAATTCACTACAGAGAACAAAGCAGAAAACCAAGGTATTAAAGAAGATGAATTCATTCAATATTTTTCAATAGAGGAACACAATAAAATTGTAAAATATCAACTACTTGATGATTTTGGTGAATACCATGTTAGAGCTATTATTTTGGTTTTATGAGAGCAATATCAATAGAACTAAATTTTAATAAATAGGCAAAAAAAAAATTTTAAAAGAGGGTCTCAAAAATTGAAACAATAAGGGGGTAAGTGAAAAATATGGAAGGCAACACATACTACCAAAAGAGAGCCACTGCCACAAGAATACATTACGTCTAGATTGAAAATATTATAGAAAGCATAATACAATTCAAAAAATTGAAGCATAATAGTCAATACATTAGCAATGAAAGGGGTTCGATACAAGCTTACAATTCTTGATCATAATCTAAATTAACATGTGTTGAAACTATTTTGAACATAAAGTATCATAACTATGAAGTTGAAGAAGTTGGTACTTGATTCTATCCAAGTGTTCACTAGTTTTTAATTCATCTTTGAGATCTTCTACAAATGAGAATGTAAAAAAATAATCTGAAATAATTTTAGAGTAAAACCAAAGTATTTTTTTTTGTTTGTGTCACAAGGAATTTAATTTTATGATGTGCTAACTTTGACCCAAAAATAGAACAATAAAGGTCAAACAATTCCAATGCATTTAAAATCTCTTCCTCATAGTTTTGCTTAAACACAACATGCTACCATCCACACAATGGAAGGAGTTGAAAATTTGGATAATGGTCTTGCATCATGATGAGACCATAGATTTGATGATACATTGATAGTTTCCATATTATCCTAAATACACCTAGAGACATTGAAGATGGGTTTGTTAGGTTTAATGTTTGATGAGTTTACTACTCTTTCAGTAACCACATTCTTAGTTTTGTTCCAATATTTGAATATTTTAATGTTTGATGAGTGTACTTCGAGGTATGTGTAGGATCATGGTCAACCAAACTACGGCCTTAAGTGATAGTGAAAAACCAACAAATCAGTGTTATGTCAACTTGACACATAATTTTAATGTTTTTCTGGACTTTATATCTTAAAGTTGTAAGAAAATATTCTATAGAAAATTCAATGTAGTTTCTAAACTACTAAGGCTTATCTCGAGAAAAAAAATATTTGATTGGTCAAAAGTTTGGATTTCAATGTAGTACTACAAAAATTTTAGGGCAAAAATAAAAAAGTAGGTGTATGTCTAACCACCTTAATCAAAATCAAATGATAATATTTTTTAGTATAATTATAGATATAAAAATTAGACTCATGCTCGGATGTGATGCATATTTTTGGGTATTTTTATTCCAAATAAATAATTAAATATAAATTTTCTACTATAACATTTTCAGAATAAAAAAAACTCTCATGTCTGACCACCTTAACTAATTGAAAACTTTACCAAATTATTATTTTTCCTTATACTAGGCGAAGCATAGAATGTGACAAAGCTTTTGGATTTCAAAAATGTTATACTGTTTGGAAGTTAAAGATATCTTTCAATCAATATGTCAATTAGCACTTTACAATCATCTTCATTGAAAATTAACTAATAAATACTTATTGAACTCAGAATTTGGCAACAATTATATCGATGGAATCTTGAGAGTGTTATAAAAAATCCATTTTTGTTTCTTTGAAGTTCAATGAAAATAATACTGTCAAATGGATACTCAAAGTTTAAATGTCATTGAAACCCTTCTCAAACACATTTCTTGAGTTGACCAAATAGGTTTGGTAAATACCAAGCCTAACCAGATACCTGATTTCAAATTAGGTATTCAATTACAGATTGGATACCCGATATAAAATTGGGTACCCGAAAAGTCTAGATTTTCAATTGCAAAAAAAATTGGAGAGAACCACCCATATTAGAGGGAAATGAAAATTTGGGAAGTGTGGGCATTATTATTATTAAATATGTTGATGATGATTATTATTAACTATTATTATATATAGTAATATTATATTATTATTATTATACATAGTAATATGTATGATTATTATGATTATTATTATTATTAAATAGAACATAGTTCTATATAATTATTATTATAAAAAATATATAAGATAGTAATATATATGATTATTATTATATAATCTAGTAATATATTATTATTATTATATTAAAATATACAGTATTATATAATTATTATATTAAAATATACAATATTACATTATTATTAAATATAATATTATCATGAAATGCATTGAAAGGGGTCATAGGTTAACCTATGATCCCTCTCAATGCATCTCATGACAACATATGTCCCTAGGGCCCGTAGTTACCCCTTTCAATGCATTCCCAATGGGTCCCTAGAGGCACTAAGGCCCCTAGGGACATATGTTGTCATGAAATGTGTTGAGAGGGGTCATAGGTTAACCTATCACATGTTTCAACACATTCGAACCAACCAAATGCGTTCTTAGGGGCCCTAGGGACATATGTACTCATGAAATCCATTGAGAGGGGTAAGAGGTTAACCTATGACACCTTTCAACCTATTCGAACCAAACAAATACATCCCTAGGGGCCCTAGGGTCCCTAGGGAGATATGTTGTCATGAAATTTATTGAGAGGGGTCATAGGTTAACCTATGACCCCTATCGACGCATTCAAACTAACCAAATTCATATATTGACATGAAATGCATTGAGAAGGATCAACCGTCATAACTTAACCTATGACCACTATCCATGCATTTGAACACACATAGGCTAACCTATGTTGTAATGAAAAGCATTGACAGGGGTCATAGGTAAATCTATGACCCCTTTTGACACACTCGAACCAACCAAATGCAACCCTAGGGGTCCTACGGCCCCTAGGGACATACATTATCATGAAGTGCATCGAGAGGGGTCATAGGTTAATCTATCACCCCTCTTGATGCATTCAAACCAACCAAATTTGTCCCTAGAGGCCCTAGGGCCCCTAGAGAAATACATTGTCATCAAGTGCATTGAGAGGGGTCATAGATTAACCTATGATGCCTCTCAATGCATTTGAACCAACCAATGCATCCCTAGGGGCCCTAGGGAACCTAGCGAAATATGTTTTCATGAAATGCATCAAGAGGGGTCATAGGTTAATCGATGACCCCTCTCAATGCATTCAAACTAACCAAATGTGTCCCTAGGGGTCATAGGGACACTAAGGACATATGTTTTTGTGAAATGCATTGACAAGGGTCATAGGTTAATCTATGACCCCTCTAAATTCATTCAAACTAAACAAATGCATCCCTAGTGGTCCTAGAGCCCCTAGAGAAATACGTTGTCATGAATTACATCGAGACTGGTCAAAGGTTAACCTATGACCCCTCTTGATGAATTTCAACCAACCAAATGTATCTCTACAAGTCCTAGGGTCCCTAAGGACATATGTTGTCATGAAATACATATAGAGAGGTCATAGGTTAACTTATGACCCCTCTCAATGAATTAGAACCAACCAGATGTGACTCCATGGGCCCTAGCGCCCCTAGGGACATATGTTGTTATGATATACATTGAGAGGGGTCATAGGTTAAACTATGAGCCCTCTCAATTCATTCGAACAAACAAAATCCATCCCTATGGGTGCTATGGCCCCTAGGGACATATGTTGTCATGAAATGCATCCAAAGGGGTCATAACTTAACCTATGACCCCTCACAATGCATTCGAACCAACAAAATGTATCCCTAGGGGCCCTAGGGCCCCTAGTGACATATGCTATCATGAAATACATTGAGAGAGGTCATAGGTTAACCTATGACCCCTCTGAATGCATTCAAATAAACCAACTGGGTCCCTTGGGGCCCTATAAACATAGGTTGTCATGAAATGCATTCAAAGGGGTCATAGGTTAATCTATGATCCCTCTCAATGCATTTGAACCAACCAAATGCATCCCTAGAGGTCGTAGGTCGCTAGGGACATAAGTTGTCATCAAAATCATCAACATCGGTCATAAGATAATCTATGATCGCTGTCAATGTAGTTGAACCAACCAAATGGGCCCCTAGGGGCCCTAGGGACATACATTGTCATGAAATGCATCGAGACACATCATAGGTTAACCTATGATCACTCTCAATGCATTCAAACCAATCAAATGCATCTTTAGGGGTCCTAGGGCACCTAGGGACATACGTTGTCATAAAATCAACCAAATGCATCCCTAGGGGTCATATGGCCCCTAGGGACATACATTGTGATGAAATGCATCAAGAGCAGTGATAGGTTAACCTATGACCCCTCTCAATCCATTCGAACCAACTAAATGTGTCTTTAGGGTTCTTAGGGCTCCTAGGGACATACATTATTATGAAATGCATCAAGAGGGGTCATAGGTTAACCTATGAACCCTCTCAACACATTTGAACCAACCAAATACATCCCTAGGCGTCCTAGGGCTCTTAGAGACATACGTTGTCATGAAATGCATCGAGAGGGGTCGTAGAGAAACCTATGACCCCTCACGATGTATTCAAACCAACCAAATGCATCCCTAAAGGCCTAGCACCCCTAGGGACATATGTTGTCATGAAATGCATCAAGATCTTGACACATTCGAATAAACCAAATGCATCCCTAGGGGTCCTAGGACACCTAGGGACCCTAGGAAACCTAGGGACATACGTTGTCATGAAATGCATCGAGAGGGGTCATAGGTTCTCGATGCATTCTAACCAATGAAATGTGTCCTTAGGGGTCCTAGGGCCCCTAGGGACATACATTGTCATGAAATACATTAACAGGTATTATAGGTTAAACTATGACACCTCTTAATGCATACAAACCAACCAAATGCCTCCCTAGGGGCCCTAGGAACATACATACGTTGTCATGTAATGTATTGAGAGGGATCATAAGGTAACCTATGGCCCCTCTCCATGCATTCAAATGAACTAAATGTATCGTTATGGGCCCTAGGGCCAATAGGGACATATGTTGTCATGAAATGCATTAAGAAGGGTCATAGGTTAACCTATGACCCCTCTCAATGTATACGAACCAACCAAATGCATTCTTAGGGGCCATAGGGCTGCTAGGGACATATGTTGTCATGAGACATGTTGAGAGGGGTCAAGGGTCATAGGTTAACCTATGACCTCTCTCAATTCATTTGAACTAACCATATGCATCCGTAGGGGTCCTAGGGCCCCTATGACCCCTCTTAATGTATACAAACCAACCAAATGCATTCCTAGGGGCCATAGGGCTGCTAGGGACATATGTTGTCATGAAACATGTTGAGAGGGGTCAGGGGTCATAGGTTAACCTATGACCTCTCTCAATGCATTTGAACCAACCATATGCACCCCTAGGGGTCCTAGGGCCCATAAGGACATATGTTGTCATTAAATTCATCCAAATGGATCATAAGTTAACCTACAACCCATCTCAACACATTTGAACCAAGTGAATTCATCCCTAGGGGCCCTAGGGCCCCAAGGGACATACGTTGTCATGAAATGCATGGAGAGGGATCATAGGTTAATTTATGACCCCTCTCGATGCATTCAAACCAAGAAAATGTGTCCCTAGGGGTCCTAGGGCCACTAGGGATATACATTATCATTAAATGGGTCGAGAGGGATCATATTTTAACCTATGACACCTCTCAACCCATTCAAACCATTCAAATGTGTCCCTACAAGTCCTAGGGCCCCTAGGGACATATGTTTTCATGAAATGCATATAGAGGGGTCATAGCTTAACTTATGACCCCTCTCAACACATTCAAACCAACCAAATGCATCCTATGGAGATACGTTGTCATGAATGTGTCAAGAGGGGTCATAGGTTAACCTACAACCCTTTTTGATGCATTCAAACCAAAAAAATGCATGTTTAGGTTTCTTAGGGCTCCTATGGACATACATTATTATGAAATGCATCGACACATTCTAACCAACCAAATACATCCCTAGGGGTCCTAGGGCTCCTAGGGACATATGTTGTCATGAAATGCATCGATAAGGGTCTTAGGAAAACATATGACCCCTCACAATGCATTCAAACCAACCAAATGCATCCCTAGGGGCCCTAGCACCCCTAGGGACATACGTTGTCTTGAAATCCATCAAGATCTTGACACATTTGAGCAAATCAAATACATCCCTAGGGGTCCTAGGACACTTAAGGACATACGTTGTCATGACATGCATCGAGAGGGGTCATAGGTTCTTGATGCATTCTAACCAACCAAATGTGTCTCTAGGGGTCCTAGGGCCCCTAGGGACATACGTTGTCATGAAATGCGTCAACAGGTGTTATAGGTTAAACTATGACCCCTCTCAATGCATACAAACCAACCAAATGCCTCCCTAGGGGGCCCTAGGGACATATATATGTTGTCTTGTAATGCATTGAGAGGGGTCATAAGTTTGCCTATGGCCCCTCTCCATGCATTCAAACCAACCAAATGTGTCCTTATGGGCCCTAGGGCCCATAGGGACATATGTTGTCATGAACTTCATCGAGAAGGGTCATAGGTTAACCTATGACCCTTCTCAATGTATTCAAACCAACCAAATGTATTCTTAGGGGCCATAGGGCTGCTAGGGACATATGTTATCATGAAATGTATTAAGAGGGGTCATGGGTCAAAGGTTAACCTATGACCTCTCTCGACACATTTGAACCAACAGAATGTGTCCCTAGGGGTCCTAGGGCCCATATCGACATACGTGGTCATTGAAGGAATCTAGATGGGTCATAAGTTAACCTATGACCAATCTCAATGCATTTGAACCAAGAAAATGCATCTCTAGGGGCCCTATGGCCCCTAGGGACATATGTTATCATGAAATGCATGGAAAGGGGTCACAAGTTAATCTATGATCCCTCTTGACATTATTATTAAATGGGTCAAGAGGGGTCACATTTTAACCTATGAACCTTTTTGACCCATTTGAACCATCCAAATGTGTCCCTACAGGTCCTAGGGCCCCTACAGACATATGCTTTCATGAAATGCATATAGAGGGGTCATAGTTTAACTTATGACCCCTCTCAATGCATTTGAACCAACCAAATGCATCCTAGGGGAATACATTGTCATGAATGTGTCAAGAGGGGTCATAGGTTAACCTATAACCCTTTTTGGCACATCCAAACCAACCAAATGTGTCCCTATGGGTCCAAGGGCCCTTAGGAACATATGTTGTCCTGAAATGTTATCACAGGGGTCATAGGTTAACCTATAACCCCTCTTGACACATTTGAACCAACCAAATGTTTCCCTAGGAGCTATAGAGATCCTCGAGAAATATGTTGTCATGAAATGCTTTGAGAGGGGTCGTAGGTTAACCTATGACCCCTCTCAACACATTCAAACCAACCAATTGGCTCCCTAGGGGCCTTAGGAGCCCTATAGACATACATTACATGAAATGCAATGAGAGGGGTCATAGGTTAATCTATGACACCTCTTGATGCATTTGAACCAACCAAATGGATCCCTAGGCCTAGGGCCCCTGGGGACATACGTTGTCATGAAATGCATTGAGAGGGGTCATAAGTTAATCTATAACCCATCTTAATGCAATGAAACCAACAAAATGGGTACCTACGAACATGCATTGTGATGAAATGCATTGAGAGGGGTCATAGGCTAATCTATGACCCCTCTCAATGCATTTGAACCAACCAAATGCATCCCTAAGGCCCCTAGGGCCCCTAGGGACATATGTTGACATCAAATGCATCAAGAGAGGTCATAGATTAACCTATGATGCCTCTCGATACATTTAAAACAATCAAATGCATCCCTAAGGGACCTAGGGCCCCTAAGGACATACGTTGTCATAAAATGCATCAAGAAGGGTCATAGATTAACCTATGACCCCTCTCAACACATTCAAACAAACCAAATGTGTCCCTAGGGGTCCAAGGGCCACTAGGAAAATATGTTGTGATGAAATCCATCGAGAGCCTTTCGATGCAATTGAACCAACCAAATGTGTCACTGTGGGCCCTAGGGCCCATAGCGATATATGTTATCATGAAATTCTTTGAAAGGGGTCATAGGTTAACCTATGACCCCTCTCAATGTATTCGAACCAACCAAATTGGTCCCTATTGACCCTAAGGCCCCTAGGGACATACATTGTCATGAAATGTATCAAAATCTATGACCCCTCTCAACACATTTGAACCAACCAAATTGGTCTCTAGGGGTCCTAGGGCCCCTAGTTACATATGTTGTCATGAAATGCATTGGGAGTGTTCATAGGTTAATCTATGACCCCTCTTGATGCATTCAGACCAACAAATAGATCCTTAGGTGCGTTGGGGCCCCTAAGGACATATGTTATCATGAAATGCATTAAGGGGAATCATAGGATGACCTATCACTCTTCTTGACACACTTGAACTAGATAAATGTGTCCCTAGGGGCCCTATACATTGTAATGAAATGCATCAAGAGAGGTCATAGGTTAACCTATAACCCCCATCGATGCATTCAAACCAACCAAATGTGTCTCTAGGGTCCATAGGGCCTCTAGAGACATATGTTATCATGAAATTCTTTGAGAGGAGTCATAGGTTAACTTATGACCCCTCTAGATGCATTCAAACCAACCAAATCCATCCCTATGGGCCCTAGGGCCCCTAGGGAAATATGTTGGCATAAAATACATCAAGAGGGGTCATAGGATAACCTATGACCACTCTTGATGCATTTGAACCAACCAAATGAGTTACTAGGTGCCCTAGGGACATACGTTATCATGAAATGCATCGAGAGGGGTCATACATTAACCTATGACCACTCTCCACATATTTAAACCAAAAAAATGTGTCCCTAGGGGCCCTAGGGCCATATGTTGTCTTAAAATGCATTGAGAGGTGTCATATATTTAGCTATGATACCTCTCGCTGCATTCAAACCAACCAAATGCGTCCCTATGGGGCCTAGGGCCCCTAGAGACATAAATTGTCATGAAATGCATGAAGAGGGTCATAGGTTAACCTATGACTCCTCTTGACACATTCGAACCAACTAAATGGACCCCTAGGGACATATTTTAAGATTAAATGTGTCTAGATGTTAACCTATGACCCCTCTCGATACCATTCAAACAAACCAAATGTCTCCCTAAGGGTCTTAGGGCCCCAAGGGACATAAGTTGTCATGAAATGTGTTGAGAGGGGTCATAGGTTAACCTATCACCCTTATCAATGCATTCGAACCAAAAAAATGCATCCCTAGGGGTCTTAGGGCCCCTAGGTACATACACTATGATGAAATGAATCATGAGGGGTCATAGGTTAACTTATGACCACTGTCGATGCATTCAAACCAACCAAATCCATGTTTAGGGGCCCTAGGGCCCCTAAGGACATAGGTTGTAATGAAATAAGTTGAGAGGGGTCATCGGTTATTCTTGATGCATTCAACCAACCACATGGGTCCCTAGGGCCCCTAGGGACATACATTGTCACGAAATGCATCGAGACGGGTCATAAGTTAACCTATGTCCACTCTCCACCTCCATGCATTTAAACCAACCAAATGTGTTCCTAGGGACCCTAGGGCCATATGTTGCCATTAAATGCATTGAGAGGGGTCATAAGTTAACTTAGGGACATATGTTGTCATGAAAAATGCTGAGAGGGATCATATGTTAATCTATGACCCCTCTCGATCCATTCGAACCTACCAAATGTGTCCCTAGTGATCCTAAGTACCCTAGGTACATGTTGTCATAAAATAAATTAAGAGGGTTCATAGGTTAACCTATGACCTCTCTTAATGCATTCAAACAAAAAAATGTGTCCCTAGGGTTCCTAGGGCCCCTAGGGACATAAATTGTCATTAAATGCATTGAGAGGGGTCATTGGTTCTCGATGCATTCCAACCAACAAAATGCATATGTTGTCATGAAATGCATCGAGAGGGGTGATAGGTTAACCTATGACCCCTCTTGATGCATTCAACCCAACCAAATGGATCTCTAGGGGTCCTAGGGCCTCTAGGGACATACATTGTTATGAAATGCATCCAGAGGGGTCATAGGTTAACCTATAACCCCTCTCAATGCATTGAAACTAAATAAATGCATAGCTAGGGGTCTAGGAGCCCTAGGGATAGCCATAGGTTAACCTATGACGTCTTTCAATGCAAACAAAAAAACTAAATGTGTTCGTAAGAGTCCTTCGTCCCCTATGGACATACCTTGTTATGAAATGCATTAAGAGTAGTCATAGGTTAACCTATGACCCTTTTCGATCCATTTAACCAACCAAATACATCCCTAGGGGTCCTAGGGCCCCAAGGGACATAAATTGTCATGAAATGCATCAAGAGGGGTCATAGATTACCCTATGATGCCACTTGACATATTCAAACCAACCAAATGCATCCCTAGGGGCCCTAGGGCCACACGTTGTCATGAAATGCATTAACAAGGGTCATAGGTTAACCTATGACCCATCTCAATGCATTCAAACCATCCAAATGGGTCACTAGCAGACCTAGGGCCTTTAGGGACATACGTTGTCATGAAATACATCTCAACTCATTCGAGCCAACCAAATGTGTCTATAGGTGTCCTAGGACCCTAGGGACATACATTGTCATGAAAAGCATTCAGAGAAGTTATAGGTTAACCTGCCATTCCTCTCAACACATTCAAACCAACCAAATGCATCCCTAGGGGCCCTAGGAACATACATTGTAATGAAATGCATCAAGAGGGGTCATAGGTTAATCTATGACCCCTCTTAACTCAATCAAACCAACCAAATGGGTCCATAGGGCCTCTAGGGCCCCTAGGGACATATGTTGTCTTGAAATGCATTAAGAGGGGTCATAGGCTAACATATGACCCTTTTAATTGCATTTGAACCAACCAAATGTGTCCCTATTGGCCCTAGAGTGCCTAGTGACATAAGTGTCATGGAATACATTGAGAGGGACCTATTACCCTTCTTGACACATTCAAACCAACTGAATTCGTCCCTAGAGGTCCTAGGACCCCTTTCGATACATTCGAACAAACCAAATGTCTCCCTAAGGGTCTTAGGGCCCTTAGGGACATAAGTTGTCATGAAATGCATTGAGAGGGGTCATAAGTTATCATATGACCCCTCTTAGTGCATTCAAACCAACTAAATGCATCCCTAGGGGTCTTAGAGCCCCTAGGGACATACATTGTCATAAAATGTGTCAAGAGGGGTCATAGCTTCTCAATGCATTTGAGCCAACCAAATGCATCCCTTGGGGCCCTAGAAGCCCTTATTACATATGTTGTCATGAAATTCATTGAGGGGGGTCATAGGTTAAGCTATGACTCATCTTGATGCATTCAAACCAACCAAATGGGTCTTTAGGTGCCCTAGGGCATGTAGGAATATACATTGTTACGAAATGCATCAAGAGAGGTTATACATTAATCTATGACTCCTCTCAAAGGATTTGAATCAACCAAATACTTCATTAGGGGTCCTAAGGCCCCTAGGGACATATCTTGCCATGAAATATGTTGAGAGGAGTCATAGGTTAACCTATGACCTCTCTTGATGCATTCAAACCAACCAAATGGGTCTCTAGGGGTCCTAGGGACCCTAGTCACATATGTTAATATGAAATGTGCCTAGACAGGTCATAGGTTAATCTATCACCCCTCTTGAAAAATAGGTCCATAATTTCCCTTGGGCTCTTATGGATGCATCTAAACTAGCCAAATGTGTTCGTAGGGCCCTTAGGGGCCCTAGGGACATATGCTGTCATGAAATGCATCGAGAGAGGTCATAGGTTAACCTATGATTTCCATCGATACATTCAAACAAATGAAATGCATTCCTAAGGTCCCTAGGGACACATGTTGTCATGAAATTCTTTGAGAGGGGTCATAGGTCCTCTCATTGCATTTAAACCAACCAAATATATCCCTAAGGGCACTAGGGCCCCTAGCGACATACATTGTCATGAAATACATCGAGAGGGTTCATAGGTTAACCTATGACCCCTCGCGGTACATTCAATCCAACCAAATGTGTCCCTAGGTTCCCTAGGGACATACATTGTCACAAAATGTATCAAGAGGGGTTATAGGTTAACCCATGACCACTCTCTATGTATTCAAAGAAACCAAATGCATCTCTGGGGGCCCTAGGGCCATACGTTATCATGAAATGCATTGAGAGGGGTCATAGTTTAACCTATGACACATTTTGATGCATTTGAACCAACCAAATGCCTCCCCCTTAGGGACATAGGTTGTCATTAACTATGTCTTGATGCATTCGAACAAATCAAATGTGCCCCTAAGTGTCTTAGAGTCCCTAGGGACATACGTTTTAATGAAATGTGCTGATAGTGGTCATAGCTTAACCTATGATGCTTCTAAATGCATTCAAACCAACCAAATGCATCTCTAAGGTTCTTAGGGCCCCTAGGGACATAGTTGTTGTTAAATGCACTGCAAGGGGTTATAGGTTTCTATATGACACCTCTCAATACATTCAAACCAACCAAATCCATCCTTAAGTGTCCTAGGGCCCATAGGGACATATGTTGTCATGAAATATGTTGAGAGGGGCCATAGGTTAACCTATGCTCCTCTGGAAACATTCAAACCAACCAAATGGGTCCCTAGGGGCAATCGGGACATACATTCTTATGAAATGCATCAATTGAGGTCATAAGTTAAAATATGACTACTCTACACGCATTCAAACCAACCAAATGCATCCCTAGGGGCCCTCGAGTCATACTTTGTCATGAACTGCATTGAGAGGGGTCATAAGTTAAGCTATGACCCCTCTCGACACATTCGAACCAAAAAAATATGTTGCTAGGGGCCCTATGGCCCCTAGGGACATACATTGTCATGAAATACAGCTAGAGGGATGATAGGCTAATCTATGACCCCTTTTGACCCATTCGAAACAACCAAATGCATCCCTAATTGTCCTAGGGCCCCTAGGGACATACATTGTCATGAAATGCATCGAGAGGGATCATAGGTCTCGACACATTCAAACAAATTGAATGCATCCCTAAGGGTTGTAGGACCCCTAGGGACATAAGTTGTCATGAAATGCATCTGGAGGGGTCCTAGGGCCCCTTGGGATATACATTGTCATCTAATGCATTGAGAGGTTTCATAGGTTCTCAATGCATTTGAACCAACCAAAAGCATCCCTAGGGGCCCTAAGGACATATGTTCTCATGAAATGCATTGAGAGGGGTCATAGGTTAACCTATGACTCCGCTCGATGCATTCAAACAAAATAAATGCATCCCTAGGGGTCTTATTTTAACATGAAATGCCTCAAGAGGGGTCATAGGTTAATCTATGACCCCTTTTGACGCAATCAAACAAACCAAATGTGTCCCTAAGGGTCTTAGTTCCCCTAGGGACATACGTTGTCATGAAATGCATCAAGAGGGGTCATAGGTTAACCTATGACCCCTCTCCATTCATTCAAACCAACCAAATGCGTCTCTAGGGGTCCTAGGGTCCATAGGGACATACATCATGATGAAATTCATCGAGAGGGGTCATAGGTTAACCTGTAACCCCTCTCCATGCATTCAAACAAACCAAATGCATCATTAGGGGCTGTAGGGGCCCTAGGGACATATTTTGTCCCGAAATGCATTGAGATAGGTCATAGGTTAATTTATGACCTCTCTCAACAAATTTTGTGACAACTTATGGCCCTAGGGACTATGACCCCTTTCGATCTATTCAAACCAACCAAATCCATCCCTAGGGACCCTAGAGGGACATATTTTGTCATGAAATATGTTGAGAGGGGTCATAAGTTAACCTATGACCTCTTTTGATACATTCAAAACAACAAAATGGGTCCCTAGGGGCCCTAGGGACGCTGGGGACATACGTTGACATGAAATGTGTTGAGATGGGACATAGGTTAAACTATGACCACTCTCTACACATTCAAACCAACCAAATGCATCCCTAGGGGCCCTAGGGTCATACATTATCATTAAATGCATTGAGAAGGGTCATAAGTTAACCAAATGGGTTAGTAGGACACCTAGGGCACTAAAGGACATATGTTGTCATAAAATACGCCAAGAGGGATCATAGGTTAATCTATGACCCCTCTCTACCCATTCGAACTAACCAAATGTGTCTGTAGGGGTGCTAGGGCCCATAGAGACATACGTTGTTATGAAAAGCATCGAGAGGCATCATAGTTTAACCTATGACCCCTCTCAACACATTAAAATCAAGAAAATGCCTCCCCAAGGGTCTTAGGCATATATATTGTCATGGAATGCATTGAGAGGGGTCATATGTTTACCTATGACCCCTCTTAATGTAGTCAAAACAACCAAATGTGTCCCGAGGGGCCCTAGGGCTCCTACGGGCATATGTTGTCATGAAATGCATTGTAAGGGGTCATAGGTTAACCTATGTCCCCTCTCCATGCATTCAAATCAACCAAATGCATCCCTAGGGGCCATAGGGTTCCTAGGGGCATATGTTGTTATGAAATGCATCGAGAGGGGTCACAGGTTAACCTATGACCCCTCTTAATGCATTTGAACCAACCAAATGCTTTCCTAATGGCTATAGGGTCCATAGGGACATATTTTGTCACTAAATGCATTGAGAGGGGTTAGTGGTCATAGGTTTTAACCTATGACCCCTCTCAATGCATTTGAACCAGTGAAATGCATCCCTAGGAATTTTGGGGCCCTTAGGGACATGCGTTGTCATTAAATGCATCTAGAGGGGTCATAGGTTAACCTATGATTCCTCTTGACATCTTTGAACCAACAAACTTCATCCCTAGGGGTTCTAAGGCCCCTAAGGACATATGTTGGCATGAAATGCATCGAGAGGGTTCATAAGTTAATCTATGACCCCTATCGACACATTCAAACAAACAAAATGTGTCCCTAGGGGTCGTAGACTCCTTAGGGATATATGTTGTCATGAAATGGGTTGAGAGGTGTCATAAGTTAATCTATAACCCCTTTTGATGCATTTAAACAAACCACATGTGTCTCTATGGGTCCTAGGGCCCCTAGGGACATATGTTGCCATGAAATCCATACAGAGGGGTCAGAGGTTACATTATGAACTCTCTCAATGCATTCAAACAAGCCAAATGCATCCATAGGGATTGTAGGGCCCCTAGGGTCATACGTTTCCATGAGTATGTTAAAAAGGGTCATAGATTAACCTATAACCCCTCTTGATACATTTGAAACAATCAAATGCATTCCTACGGGTCCTAGGGCCCCTTGGGACATATGTGTTCCTAAAATGCTTTCTGAGGGGTCATAGGTTGACCTATAACTCCTCTCAACACATTTTAATGAACCTAATGTTTTCCTAGGGCTTGTAGGGTCCCTAGGAAAATATGTTGTCATGAAATGCATTGAGAGGGGTCATAGGCTATGACCCCTCTCGACACAATCAAACCAACCAAATGGCTACCTAGGGACTCTAGAGACATAAATTTCATGAAAAACATTGAGAGGGGTCATAGATTAATTTATGACACCTCTCGATACATTCAAACCAACCAAATGTTTCCCTAAGGGTCCTAGGGCACCTAAGGACATACATTGTCATGAAATACAATAAGAGGGGTCATAGGTTAATCTATAACCTTGCTCAATCTAATCAAACCAACCAAATGGGTCCCTATGGATCCTGGGGCCCCTAGTCACTTACATTGTCATGAAACATGTTGAGAGGGGTCATAGGTTAATCTATGACCTCTCTCTATTCATTCAAACCAACCAAATGCGTGTTAAGAGGGGTCATAGGTTAACCTAGTACCCCTCTTGTTGCATTTTAATCAACCAAATGCATCCCTAGGGTTCCTAGTACAAAAAGTGACATACATTCTCATGAAATGCATCAAGAAGGGTCACCAGTTAACCTATGACCCCTCTCAATGTATTCAAACCAACCAAATCAAATATGTTTAGTGGGATCATAGGATAATCTATCACCCCTCACAATGCATTCGAACCAACATAGGGAAATATGTTGTCATGAAATGCCTTGAAAGGGGTCAAAGGTTAACTTATGACCCCTCTTGATGCATTCAAACCAACAAATGGGTCCTAAGGTGCCCTAAGGCCTTTAGGCACATACGTTATCATGAAATGCATTAATGGGGATTATAGGACCTATCACCTCTCTCAACGCATTCAAACCAAACAAATGTGTCCCTAGGGGCCCTAGGGCCCCTAAGAACATATGTTGTCATGAAATGCGTATGACCCCTCTCAAGGCATTTAAACAAACCAAATGTGTCCATAAGGGTCTTAGCACCCCTAGGAACATACATTGTCATGAAAAGCATCAAGAGGAGCCATAGATTATTCTATGACCCCTCTCAATGCATTATAAACAATCAAATGCATCCCTAGGGATCTTAGGGCCCCTAAGGACATACATTGTAATGAAATGCATTGAGAGGGGTCATAGGCATTTAAACTAACCAAATTCATTCTTAAGGGCCCTAGGGACATATGTTGTCATGAAATGCATCAAGATGGGTTATAGGTTAACCTATGACCCCTTTCGATGTATTCTAACTAACCAAATACATCACTAGGGGTCCTAGGGCCCCTAGGGACATACGTTAACATTAAATACATCAAGAGGGGTCATAGATTAACCTATCAGCCCTCTTGACACATTTGAACCAACCAAATGAAATACATCCCTAGGGGCCCTAGGGACATACGTTGCCATGAATGGATCAAGAGAGGTCATTAGTTAACCTATGACCCCTCTTGACATATTCAAAGCAACCAAATGCATCCCTATGGGTCCTAGAGCCCCTAGGGACATATGTTGTAATGAAATGCATCCAAAGGTATCATAGGTTAACCTATAACCCCTCTCGATGCATTTGAATGAACCAAATGTATTTGTAGGAGATATAGAGCCCCTAGGGAAATATGTTTTCATGAAACTAGTTGAGAGGGCTCATAGCTTAATGTATTACCCATCTCAATGCATTCAAACCAACCAAATGGCTTCCAAGGGGCCCTAGTGACATACATTGTTATGAAACATGACGAGAGGGGTCATAAGTTAATCTATGACCCCTCTTGATGCATTTGAGCCAACCAAATAGATCCTAAGGGGTCCTAGGGCCCATAGGCACATACATTGTCATGAAATTTGACAAGAGGGATCATAAGTTAATCTATGACCTCTTTTGATGCATTTGAATGAACAAATGGGTCCCTAGGTGCCTTAGGGTCCCTAGCAACATTCGTTATCATGAAATGCATTTAGGGGGATCATAGGATAACCTATCACCCCTCTTGACACATTTGAACCAAAAAAAAATGTGTTCGTAGGGGCCCTAGGGCCCCTAGGGACATACATTGTCATAAAATGCATTGAGAGGGATCATAGGTTAACATATGACCCCCATCGATGCATTCGATCCAAATAGATGGGTCCCTAGGGCCTCTATGGACATATCTTGTCATGAAATTGTTTGAGAGGGGTCATAGGTTAACCTATGACCCCTCCCAGTGCATTCAAACCAACCAAATCCATTCTTAGGAGCCCCTAGGGACATACATTGTCATGAAATATGTCGAGGGGTCATAGGTTAACCTTTGACTCCTCTCGATGCATTCAAACCAAACAAATGGGTTCCTAGGGACCCTAGGGACATATGTTTTCATGAAATGTGTCAAGAGGGGTGATAGGTTAACCTATGACCACTCTCCATGCATTCAAAACAACAAAATGGGTTCCTAGGGGCCCTAGATCATAGGTTGTCATGAAATGTGTTGAGAGTGCTTGTAGATTCACCTGTGACACCTCTTGATGCATTCGAACCAACTATATTGCATCCCTAGGGGTCCTATGACCCCTAGGGACATATTTTTGCTTGAAATGGGTTGAGAGGGGTCATAGGTTAACCTATGACCCTCTCAATGCATTCAAACAAACCAAATATGTCCCTAAGGTTATTAGGGCCCCTAGGGACATATGTTGTCATGAAATGTATCAAGAGGGGTCATAGGCTAACCTATGACACCTTTCATTGCATTCAAACCAACCAAATACATCCCTAGGGGTCTTAGGGCCCCTGACATACATTGTAATGAAACACATTGAGAGGGGTCATAGGTTCAGCTATGATCCCTCTAGACACATTTGAACCAATGAAATGCATCCCTATGGGCCCTAGGACCCCTATGGACATATGTTGTCATGAAATGCATCGAGAGGTATAATAGGTTAACCTATGACCCCTCTTCATGCATTTCATGACAACATGTGTCGAGAGTGGTCATAGGTTAATCTATGACCCCTCTGAATGCATTCAAACCAACCAAATATGTCACTAGGGGTCCTATGGACCCTAGGGACATATGTTGTCATGAAATGTGTCAAGAGGGGTCATAAGTTAACCTATCACCCCTCTCAACACATTTCAAATAAAAAAATGCATCCATAGGGACATACATTATGGAACCAACCAAATGCATCCCTAGGGCTCCTAGGGCCCCTAGGATCATACATTGTCATGACATACATCAAGAGGGGTCATAGGTTAACCTATGACCCCTCTTAATGCATTCAAACCAACCAAATCCATCCTTAAGTGTTGTAGGGATTGTAGGGACATATGTTTTCATGAAATATGTTGAGAGAGGTCATAGAATGACCCCTCAAAATGCATTCAAATCAACCAAATGGGTCCCTGAGGGACCTAAGGACATATTTTGTCATGAAATGCATCAAGAGGGGTCATAGGTTAACCTATAACTACTCTACACAAATTTGAAACAACCAAATGTGCCAGTAGGGGCCCTAAGGCCATACATTGTCATGAAATGCATTGAGAGGGATGATAGGTTAACCTATGGCCCCTCTCGATGCATTCAAAAAAACTAAATGCATCCCTAAGGGTCTTAGGACCCTTAGGGACATATTTTAACATGAAATGAGCCAAAAGACATCATAGGTTAAAGTATGACCCCTCTCGAGTCATTTGAACAAACCAAATGAGTCCCTAAGGGTATTATAGCCCCTAGAGACATAAGTTGACATGAAATGTGTTAAGAGGGGTCATATGTTAACTTATGATCCCTCTTAATGCATTTGAAACAACCAAATGCATCCTTAGGGGTTCTAGGGCACCTAGGGACATACATTGTTATCAAATGTTTCGAGAGGGGTCATAGGTTCTTGATGCATTCAAACCAACCAAATGTATCCCAAGAGGAACTATAGGCTTTAGGGACATATTTTTTCATGAAATGCATTGAGAGGGGTCATAGGTTAATATATGACCCCTTTTAACACATTTTAACCAACCAAATACGTCACTAGGGGTCCTAGGGCCCCTAGTGACATACGCTGTCATGAAATGCATCGAGAATCTTGACACATTCAAACCAACCAAATGCATTCTTGGGGATCTTAATACCCCTAGGGACATGCATTGTCATTAAATGCATCGATAGGGGTCATAGATTAACATATAACCCCTCTCGACACATTCAAACTAACCAAATGCATTCCTAGGGGTCTTAGGGCACATAGCATTATACATTGTCATGAAATGCATCGAAAGGGGTCATATGCAAACCTATGACGCCTCTCGAAACATTCAAACCAACCAAATGGGTCCCTAGGGGCCTTAGTGTCCCTACAGACATATGTTGTCATAAATGCATCAAGAGGGGTCATAGGTTAATCTATGACCCCTCTTGATGCATTCGAACTAACCAAATGTGTCCCTATGGGTCCTAGGGTCCAAAGGGACATATGTTGTCACAAAATGCATCGAGAGGGTTCCTAGTAAACCTATGACCCCTCTTGAGTCATTTAAACCAACCAAATTGCTCCTAAGGGGCCCTAGGGGCCCTAGTGACATATGTTGTAATGAAATGCAGTGAGAGTGGTCATAGGTTAATCTATGACCCCTCTCAATGCATTGGAACCAACCAAATGGATCCTTAGGGATCCTAGGCACCCTAGGGACATATGATGTCATGAAATGCATTGAGAGGGTTCATAGGTAAATTTATCAGCCCTCTTCATGCATTTGAACCAACAAACATTACCCTAGGTGCCCTACAACGCCTAGAGATATACCTTATCATGAACTGTGTTGAGCGAGATCATAGGATACACTATCACCCCTCTCAATGCATTAAAACCAAACAAATGTGTCACTATAGGCCTTGAGGCCCTTAGGGACATAAATTGTCATGAAATTCTTCGAGATGGGTCATAGGTTAACATATGATTGCTCTCGATGCATTTGAACCAACAAAATGCATCCCTAGGAATCCTAGGGCACCTATGGTCATACATCGTCATGAAATCAACCAAATGCATCCCTAGGGTTCATATGGCCCCTAGAGACATATGTTGTGATGAAATACATTGAGATGGGTCATAAGATAACCTATGACCCCTCTCGATGTATTCAAACCAACCAAATGCACCCTTAGGGTTCTTACGACTCTTACGGACATACGTTATTGTGAGACCCCTCTCGATGCATTCAAACCAACCAAATGCATCCTTAGGGTTCTTAGGACTCTTAGGGATAGACATTATCATGAAATGCATTGAGAGATGTCATAGGTTCATCTATGACCCCTCATGATGCATTTGAACCAACAAATGGGTCCTTAGGTGCCCTAGGGCCCCTAGGGACATACATTATCATGAAATTCACTCAAGAGGATCATAGGATAACCTATCACCCCTTTTGATGCATTCAAACCTAAAAAATGTGTCCCAAGGGACCCTAGGGCTCCTAGGGACATATGTTGTCATGACATGCATCAAGAGGGGTCATAGGTTAACATATCACCCCCATCAACATATTCAAAAGAAACCAAATGCATCCCTAAGGCCCCTAGGGACATATGTTGTCATGAAATGCTTTGAGAGGAGGTCATAGGTTAACCTATGACCCCTCTTGATGCATTCAAACTAACCAAATCTATCCATATGGACCCTAGGGCCCTTAGGGATAGATGTTGTTACGAAATATGTCGAGACAGGTCATAGGTTAACCTATGACCCTTATCGATGCATTTGAATCAGCCAAATGGGTCCCTAAGGGCCCTAAGGACATACGTTGTCATGAAATAAGTCAAGAGGTATCATAGGCTAAGCTATGACTGCTCTCCACCATTCAAACCAACCAAATGCATCCCTAGGGGCCCTAGGACCATATGTTGCTATGAAATGTGTTGAGAGGGGTCATAGGTTAGCCTATCACCCCTCTCGATGCATTTGAAAAAACCAAATGTGTACCTAGGGGCCCTAGGGCCCCTAGGTACATACATTATCATGAAATATGTCAGGAGGGTTCATAGGTTAACCTATGATCCTTCTCGATGCATTTGAACCAAGAAAATGCATCGAGAGGGTTCAGAGATTAACATATGACCCCTATCAATGCATTTAAACTAACCAAATGTGTTTGTAGGGGTCCTAGGGCCCATTGGGACATACATTGTCATGAAATGCATCGAGATGCATTCAAACCAACCAAATGCACCCTTAAGAGTCCTAGGGGCCCTAGGGACATATGTTGTGATGAAATGCATCGAGAGGGGGCATAGGTTAACCTATGACCCCTCTCGATGCATTCCACGACAATGCATGTCCTTAGGGGCCCTAGGGCCCATAGGGAGATATCTTCCAACCAAATGCATCCTTAGGGGCCTTAGGGCCCCTAGGGACATACGTTGTTGTGAAATACATTGAGAGGAGTCATAGGTTAACCTTTGACCCCTCTCGATGCATTCAAACCAACCAAATGCACCCCTAGAACTCTTAGTGCCCCTAGGGACACAAGTTTTCATGACATACATTGAGAGGGGTCATAGGTTAACCTATTACCCCTCTCAATGCATTCAAACCAACCAAATCCATCCGTAGGGGCCCTAGGGCCCATAGGGGCATATGCTGTAATGAAATATGTTGAGAGGGGTCATAGGTTAACCTATGACTGCTCTCGATGCATTTGAACCAACCAAATGGGTCCCTATGGGTCCTAGGGCCCCTAGGAAAATATGTTGTTATGAAATGCATCAAGAGGGGTCATAAGTTAACCTATGATGACTCTGCACACATTCAAACTAAACAAATGCATCCCTAGGGGTTCTAGGGCAATACATTGTCACAAAATGCATTAAGAGGGGTCATAGGTTATTCCATGACCCCTCTCAAAGCATTCAAACTAACTAAATGGGTTGCTAGGGACCCTAGGGTCCATAGGGGCATATGTTGTCATGAAATATGCTAAGAGAGATTGTAGTTTAATCTATGACCCCTCTCAACCCATTTGAGCCAACAAAATGTGTTCGTATGGGTCTTTATGGGGACACAACCCAAGAGTAGAATGGATAGAATAGGAAAGGGAAAATTTTATTAACTATGAAAATATGCTAGTACACTTAGTGAAGAGAAATAGACTCCAAAACATGCCCTATGGGCTTACAATAGCATAAATCTGGAGATAATTTCTTCTCCTAGTACCTTCTCTCAAACTCCACTCTGAACTACCTTTTACAATGCCAAAAATTTCTTTAAATAGACACCAAAGGGTTGAGGATTAGGAATACATTCTAGAAAGTGCTAGTTGGCATCCACTGACCAAATAGAAGGCTCTAAAAGTTGTGTTAGAATTCGGCACAAAACTAGAAGAATCTAGAAATGGTAATCAAATTTTTGGGAAGCATAACTTTTGAACTGTAGCTTTGATTGATGAACCATTTACATTTCCAAAAAGCTCTCAAAGCACTCTATAGGCCTATGGATGAGCTTAGCTTGTCACCCATTTTTTGACCCTATACGAGGTCATTTAATGCCTTGAACCTAACTTTGAAGCATTCTTAGGAGGTCTACAAAAATTGAAAAATTGTGATAACTTTCAAACCGTAGAACATTTTGACCTGATTCTTTTTTCGAAATATTCTAAATTACAATTTTAATTCTCCCTCTAATTTACACCTTCTAATCCACCATAATTATGGCTCAATTATATAATCCTATTTTTTGACATTTACATGTATCCCAAGGTGCTCAAATACTCTAACCTAAAAAATTGATAGTGGAACTGTGAGAGTTGGAACCTTTATTTGACCTAAATGGGTATCCAAAAATGAAAACACATGAAATAGAAACTAAGTCTAAGTACATTTTTTTGGGTGACACAAGATTGCCCTTATACCTCTAGATAATCCTGCATGAGGTCTTAGGAGCCTTAAGGATGTTCGTTGTCATGCAAAACATCAAGAGGGGTCATAGGTTAATCTAGGAACCCTTTTGACACATTCAAACCAACCAAATGCCTCCCTAGGGGCCCTATGGACATACATTGTCCTGAATTGCATGGAGAGGGGTCATAGGTTTACCTATGACCCCTCTCAATGCATTTGAACCAATTAAATGCATTCCTAGGGTTCGCAGGACCCCTAGGGTAATATTTTGACATGAAATGTGTTGATAGGGGTCATAGGTTAAACTATGACCCCTCTTAATGCATTTGAACAAACCAAATGTGTCCCTAAGTGTCTTAGGGCCCTACAGACATAAATTGTCATGAAATGCATCAAGAGGGGTCATAGGTTAACATATGACCCCTCTTAATGCATTAAAACCAACCAAATGTATCCCTAAGGGACTTGGGGCCCCTAGTGACATATGTTGTCATGAATTATGACGAGAGGGGTCAAAGGTTAATCTTTAACCCATATGACCCATTTGAACCAACCAAATGTGTTTCTCTGGGTCCTAAGACCCTTAGGGACAAATGTTGTCATGAAAAAGATCAAGAGGGGTCATAGGTTAACCTATGACCCCTTCTAACATATTCAAACAAACCAAATGGGTCCCTAGGGGCCCTAGGGACATACATTGTCATGAAATGCATTGAGAGGGGTCATAGGTTAACCTATGACACCTCTTGATGCATTTGATCCAATTAAATGTATCTCTAGAAGTTGGACCCCTAGGGACATATTTCGACATGAAATGTGTTGAAAGGGTTCATAGGTTAACCTATGACCCCTCTTGAGCTATTCAAACAAACCAAATGTGTCCCTAAGTGTCTTAGGGCCCCTACAGACATAATTTTTAATGAAATGTTTCGAGAGGGTTCATAGGTTAGCATATGTGTTAGAATTCTTTAGAATAACTAAGAGGGGAGGGGGTGTGAATAAGTTATCCAAGGTCCAAATGCCCTATTTATACCTTTTTACTACTTTTAATGAATCCATACACTTTTCATCCATCCAAACTTAAATCAATCATATAAGCAAGTTATAGTAAATCAATATGCAAAGATAAAACATCCAAGATCAACACATGACATAATGATTTACATGGAAACCCAATTTGGGAAAAACCACCAGTAACATGCTGCTTGATTCTCACTCTTCTAAAGTGATGCCCTGTTAAAAGCCAGCCCTGTTAAAGACTTACAACACACTGTTAAATGTGACCCTATTAGAGGATTTCATCAAACTGTTAGGAATGGGCCTGGTTAAAGGTCTTTAGAACATTCACTTGGAATGTCACCCTGTTAAAGGATTTATCTTATGGCTATTAAACCAACCTAACTCCATAGGATTTAAACTTACTGTTACAATTGCTAGAAAGTAACGATAATGGTCTTTTGATCTGATATAACTTACAACATACTTTGCAGATTTCGGATCACACTTTTAGTTTAATCCTTATGCTTGGCTTCAATCACTCCAGGTTTGACTACTTTTCTTCTTCTCAAGCTTTGTCTCCTTGAGTTTTCTTACTCATTCTACCAATGTAATCATCCTTGTGGTCGTCTATCCAAATAGAGTTCCTGTGCTTTCTTCTCCTTAGCACTTTCTTCAGTACTTCATGCTTTTATGCTTGACCACTTCTCTCTTTTTTTTTTTCATTAACTTATGTCTTCTTAAATAGAAATCTGATTTGTCTTTGCCACTCAATTCTCCCTCTCCAATTTTAGGGTTTCAAAATGGATTAGGTAGGATATAATGTATCTACCCCATATCTTGTTCTCTTATAGAAACTTTGCCAGTTGTATCCTTAAAAATGTTCTACATGGTGTTCTGTGCCACCAGCTCATCATTCTTATCTTCCTTTTAATTCACAAATTTTTAGATAACAACCTTGTCAGCTTAGATTTGGCGAATCTTCAATTTACAAAATAATGCAGCAACTCGACATTACTGAGTTACTAGTGCTCGGCACCTTTGTGTTACTCGGAACCTATACCTGCTCGACACTTGATAAACTCTGTGTCACTTGGCATCTGAACTTGCTTGACATCTGAAGTTTACTCGACATCTAAAGTTTACTCAGCATCTAAAGTTTACTGGACATCTAAAGTTTACTCGGCATCTAAAGTTTACTCGGCATTAACTAGGAATTTTCTCGGCGCTTACTAACTTACTCGGCTCCTTCTCTCTAATGAACTTAGTTGAGCTTTACAAAATACTTAGCTAAAAATTTAAATCTTTGATATGTTTCGGTGTGTCCATTCTTTGTATCTTATAGTATGTCATCAAATACACTTTTTCATCAATGGCTTAGCTGATCCTTGTACTTCATTACAACATCATAACTTCAACCTTTCTCTAGGTGTTCTAGTTCCATCTTATTGATTTCCTCCTCCTTGACAATGAACTAATTCATAGTATTTGGATCACTTAAGCAATTTTCATTCCTACAAGTAGCAAGTTTGACATCAATGACAAAACAATGATTGAGGACATTCTTTACCAGGTCCATATATTATGCTAACAACTTTTCTTATGATCATTTCAATCATTTCCAACAATCTCCCTCTTTGGCATTGATGGAAAACCAAATTGTTCAATTAATGAACTTAGTTTACCACCAAGATTTTATACGTTGTCTTGTTGTATTTTTACTACTGATCTCATATATCTCCCTCTTTCATATATATCTCCCTCTTTCTTTGTATTGATCAAATTTCTGCATATTTCTCCCTCTTTGACATAAATGCCAAAGATGTAACATCTTTATCATGCAAAATATAAGCTTTGGCTTCTTGTTGTTTTTCTCCCTTTGTCACCATGCTTGTGATTGATTTGGAGTTTCTGCTCCTGTTGTCATCCTTTGCATCAACCTGTTAATATTTCAATGATTTATTCCTGTTGATGCAGGGCAGCTTCCTTGTTGCCTTAAATTGCTTGAGTTAGGGGTATGACCCCCAACTTCCCTCTAAGATATTCATAGGCATCCTTGGGAAATGGTTTGGTGAAGATATCTATAGTTTGTTCCTTTGTGTGAATGTATTCCAACTTTACTTGTTTGTCTTCTACCAATTCTCTAACATAATGATACTTGATTGCAATATGCTTGGTTTTTGTATGCATCACTGGATTTTTGGATATGTTTATAGCACTTGTATTATCACAATACAATATCACAAGTTTTGTTACTTCTTCTTTCATTCCATTCAATAGATGTGTGAGCCATACAATGTTTGTGCAATTGACTGCAGCTACCACATATTCTGACTCTGTAGTGGACTGGGATGTACATGTTTGTTTCTTGCTAGTCTAGGTGACCAGCCTTTTGCCTAGAAATAATGCACCTCGACTTGTTTTTTTTCTATCATCAATGTTTCCTCCCCAGTCTGCATCTGTATATGCATTGAGCTCAATTTTTCCATTCTTTTTGTAGTATAGACCAAAGTTATCAGTTCCTTTTAGATATCTCATTATTCTTTTTATTGCTATGAGATGATTTTTTTTAGGATTATCAGAGAACCTAGCCACTATTCCAAATGCTAATGCTATGTCTGGTCTACTATGTACAACATATTATAGTTTTCCAATCATGGATATGTACATTGTTTGATTGACTTCAGCTGACTCATCTTTTTTGGACAGCTTATTTCCTATTGCCATTGGTGTGCTAACTAGTTTGGATTTCTCCAATCCAAACATTTTAAGAATTTCTTTGATATATTTTGATTGTGTAAAAAATATTCCATGTTTGAGTTGATGTACTTGCAACCCAACAAAAAATTTGATTTCTCCAAACATAGACATCTCAAATTCATGTTTCATTTTGTTAGCAAAGTCTTTGCAAAGTACTTCCTTACCACCAAACACTATGTCATCCACAAAGATTTCGGATACAATAATGTCTTTACCTTCTTTTGCTTTGATGTACATGTTGCTATTATCATTAGTTCTTTCAAATCCAATTTGCACTAGATACTTGTGAAGTCTCTCATACCATTCTCTAGGTGCTTGTTTCAAACCATAGAGTGCTTTATGTAGCTTACACACTATATCCCTATTATTTTCATCAAAAAAACCTTCTAGTTGTTCAATGTAGACTTCTTCTTCTAGTATGCCATTTAAGAAGGCAGATTTTACATCCATCTGATAGACTTAAAAATTTTTGTAGGTAGCATATGCAAGTAAAGTTCTTACTCCTTCCATTCTAGCAACAGGAGCAAATGTTTCCCCATAGTCTATTCCTTCTTCTTGAGCATAACCCTTGCATACTAGTCTAGCTTTGTTTCTGGTAATCTCACCATTCTCATCTAGTTTGTTTTTGAATACCCATTTGCTGCCAATCACATTCTTGTCAATTGGTCTGGGAACCAAACTCCAGGTTTTTTTTTTCTTATTTGATCAATTTCTTCTTCCATAGCTTTATACCAGTCATCATCTTGTAATGCACCATATACTATCTTGGGTTCAGATTTTCTTATTAGACATGATTCATGTCTTAGTCTGTTCCTTGTCATTGGTCTTGCATGTTTGTCACCAATTATCTGTTCAGTAAGGTGATGTCTTTTTACATATTTGGATAACCTTGTCTCTATCCTTGTTTCCATGTTTGATCTTTTAGATTTAGGATCACTATGCACTTCGTTGTCAGGTTGTTCTTCATTATGTGTACTATCTTAAGAATCAGATTGTGCATTTTCTTTATTCTGCAACTCGAATTCTGAATGCAACTCGGCATTCACTGGTTGTCACTCGACTGAAACTGATACTTGTTGTTGATTTTCAATTTGATTGACATCATCCTCATTAACAACCATTCCTTCATAAGAATACACAAAGGTTCTGTACTCTTCCATTTTCTTTGGTTCTTTAGCTTGAACTTCTGTGTGCTCATCAAAATTTACATTTGCACTTTCCAAAATTTTGTTAGTGTTAATATTCAAACACTTATATGCCTTACTTCTAGTGGAGTAACCAAGAAATATACCTTCACCACTTTTTGCATCAAATTTTCCATTTCTACCATCTTTAAGGATAAAGCATTTACAACCAAACACTTTGAAATGTTTTACATTAGGTGAGTAACCATACCATAATTCAAAGGGTGTTGTATTTGTACTTTTTTTGACTTGTACTCGGTTCAGTGTATGAACAACTACACTTACAGCTTCTCTCCAGTATTTTAGAGCAACAGTCTTTTCCATCATTAATGTTCTGGCACCGTCAATCACAGATATGTTTCTTCTTTTAGCAATTCCATTCTGTGGGGTAGTTCTAGGAGCTGATGTTTCTCTTTTGATTCTTTTATCATTACAGAATATCTCAAATTAATTTGATGTAAATTCACCACCTCTATCTGATCTTAGGCATTTCAAGCTTTTTACAGTTTCCTTTTCAACTCTAACCACATACCACTTAAACATTTGAAAAGCATCAGATTTTTGTTTTAAGAACATAACAGTCATCATCCTGGAATAGTCATCAACAAATAGCATTATATATTTATCTCCTCTATAGCTTTGTATTTCTATTGGACCACATAAGTCAGTGTGAGCTAACTCAAGTATCTCTTTACATGTATAGTTTTTTCTTTTGAAACTTGACTTTGTAATCTTTCCTAGCTGACATTGTTTGCACATGATATTATTAGGCTTCTTTAATTTTGGTAAACCTCTGACTTTACTGATGTTGACTAGATTGTCAAAGTTGACATGACATAATCTTCTATGCCATAACCATTCATCATTAAATTTTGAAAATAAACAAGAAACATCATCCATATACAGGGAAAACAAATTACTCTTTGTTTGATCTCCTTTTCCTATCAGTTTACCATCAGTATCATATATTTTTCTAATTTTGTTTCTAAATTCCACTTTGGAACCTATATTTCTTAACTATGAGACACTCAGTAAATTGTAGTTTAATCCTTCAATATAGTATGCATTGTGACATGAAATTTATTCTTTGAGCTTAATGGAACCTTTTCTTTTGAGTTGACATGGAGCATCATTACCAAATCTAACACTATTTCCATCATACTAAGTAAAGTTAACAAACTTACTTTTGTCTCCTGTCATGTGATGTGAGCATCCATTGTCTATGATCCATCTGTCATTCTTGTTTATACATGTTACTAGTGTTGTGGGCTCTTCTTCATCAGATTGGTCCTTCATGGCTACATAAACAACTTCATCATCATTGTCATCAGAATTTTCTTCAACAATATAACACTTGTTACCTTTTTCTTTGTAATCTCTCTTGTCATCATCTCTTCTGTTCTTGTATTTGTTGCCTTCCTTGGAATCTTTTTTCTGTGGACACCTTGCAGCAATATGACCTACTTCATTGCAATTGAAACAAATGATAGGCATCTTACCTTTAAATTTTTCTTTGCGCCTGTGAAATCTTCTAGCGAGAAATGCTTCCAATTATTCCACATCTTCCTCATCAGTGCTACTATCACTGGATACATACTTCATTTTTCTTCCTTTCTTTGATTTCACCTATTCAGCATCTTTCAGTGATAACTTGGCCTTAAAAGAAAATTTAACATTTTTAGGTCTGTAGTTGTCAAAGTTAGATAACTCAAATGCAGTGAGTCTACCTATTATACCTTCAAAACCTAGATTATTTCCTGCTATACATCTTAGCTCTTGTATTGCTGATACTCTAATAGCATAGATAGGGAGCAAGGTTCTTAAGAACTTACTATTAATAGTATCTTCATCCAGTTGACCACTCAAGCATCTTATTGCACTTACCACTTCCTTTATTCTTGCACCATACTGAGCAGCATTCTCATTTTCTTCTATTTTCATGTCATCAAACTTTCCTCTCAGACTTTCTCTTTTTGCTCTTTGTACATTTTGATCTCCTCCATAGATGTCTGATAGGGCTTTCCACATTTTGAATGCAGTGTCACAACCTTTGATATCATCAAATTCAGCATAGCTGAGTGCAGAAGCAATTTCCAGCATTGTTTGATTGTGTTCTTGCTTGTTTTTCATGTCTTCTGCAGTAGGAGCACCTAATGGATCTACATGTTTAGTGACAATTGAATTTTGGGCATAATCTCCTATGGATCCAAGATGTAGCTTCATCAAAATTTGCGATGCAACAAAGTTGTCTTTGTTGAGCTTGGGAACTTCTCTCTTTGGCATTTTGATCTTTTTGGCTTGTAGTCCCTTTAAATTGAATCAGCAGTCAGGCTCTAATACCAATTTTTAGAATTCTTTAGAATAACTAAGAGGAGGGGGGGGGCGGGGTGTGAATCAGTTATCCAAGGTCCAAATGCCCTATTTATACCTTTTTACTACTTTTAATGAATCCATACACTTTTCATCCATCCAAACTTAAATCAATCATATAAGCAAGTTACAGTAAATCAATATGCAAAGATAAAACATCCAAGATCAACACATGACACAATGATTTACGTGGAAACCCAGTTTAAAAAGAAAACCACCAGTAACATGCTACTTGATTCTCAATCTTCTGAAGTCATGCCCTATTAAAAGCCTGCCCTGTTAAAGGCTTACAACACACTGTTAAATGTGACACTATTAGAGGATTTCACCAAACTGTTAGGAATGGGCCTAGTTAAAGGTCTTTAGAACATTCACTTGGAATGTCACCCTGTTAAAGGATTTATCTTATGGCTATTAAACCAACCTAAGTCCATAGAATTTAAACTTACTATTACAATTGCTAGAAAGTAATGATAATGGTCTTTTGATTTGATATAAATTATAACTTACTTTTCAAATTTCAGATCACACTTTCAGTTCAATCCTTATGCTTGGCTTCAATCACTCCAGCTTTGATTGCTTGTCTTCTTCTCAAGCTTCGTCTCCTTGAGTCTTCTTACTCATTCTACCAATGCAATCATCCTTGTGGTCATCTATCCAAACAGAGTTCCTGTGCTTTCTTCTCCTTAGCACCTTCTTCAGTACTTCATGCTTTTATGCTTGACCACTTCTCTCTCTTTTTTTTTATTAACATATGTCTTCTGAAATAGAAATCTGATTTTCCTTTGCTGCTCAATTCTCCCTCTCCAATTTTAGGGTTTCAAAATGGATTAGGTAGGATACAATGTATCTACCCAATATCTTGTTCTCTTCTAGAAAATTTGCCAGTTGTATCCTTAAAAATGTTCTACATGGTGTTCTGTGCCACCAGATCATCATTCTTATCTTCCTTTTAATTCACAAATTTCTAGATAACAACCTTGTCAGCTTAGATCTAGCGAATCTTCAATTTCCAAAATAATGCAGCAACTCGGCATTACTGAGTTACTGGTGCTCAACACCTCTATGTTACTCAGCACCTATACCTAATCGACACTTGATAAACTCTGTGTCACTCAACATCTGAACTTGCTCGGCATTAACTAGGAATTTTCTCGTCTCTTACTAGCTTGCTCGGCTCCTTCTCTCTAATGAACTTAGTTGAGCTTTACAAAAGACTTAGCTAAAACCTTAAATCTTTGATATGTTTCAGTGTGCCCATTCTTTGTATCTTATAGTATGTCATCAAATACACTTTTTCATCAATGACTTAGCTGATCCTTGTACTTCATTACAACATCATAACTTCAACCTTTCTCAAGGTGTTCTAGTTACATCTTATTGATTTCCTCCTCCTTGACAATGAACTAATTGATAGTATTTGGATCACTTAAGCAATTGTCATTCCTACAAGTAGGAAGTTTGACATCAATGACAAAACAATGATTGAGGACATTCTTTACCAGTTCCATATATTATGCTAACAACTTTTTTTATGATAATTTCAATCATTCCCAACAATATGACCACTCTCAATGCATTCAAACCAACCAAATGTGTCCCTAAGGATCTTAGGTCCACTAGGGACATATGTTGTTAAGACTTGTGTCAAGAGGGGTCATAGGTTAGTCTATAACCCCTCTCAATGCATTTGAACAAACCAAATAGGTGGGTCGCTAGGGACATACGTTGTCATGAAATGTGTCAAAATGAGTTATCGATTAATCTATGACCCCTTTTGATGCATTTGAACCAACCAAATGTGTCCCTAGGGGAGCTAGGGTGCCTACGGATATATCTTGTCATGAAATGCATCGAGAGGGGTCATAGTTTAACCTATGTCTCGCATTGAACGATTAAAACTAAAAAAAAAATTTCATAGGAGCCCTAGGGCCCCTTGGGACATATGTTGTGATGAAATACATTGAGAGGGGTCATAGGTTAACCTATGACCCCTCTCTTTGCATTCAAAGCAACAAAATCCATCCCTAGGGGTCCTAGGGCTCCTAGCAACATATGTTATCATGAAATGCATTGAGAGGGGTCACATGTTAACCTATGTCCACTCTCCACACATTCAAACCAAACAAATACATTGCTACGTGCCTTAGGGCCATAAACTATCATGAAATGCATTGAGAATGGTCATAGGTTAACCTATGACCTCTCTTGACACATTCGAACCAACCATATGGGTCGCTAGGGGCCCAAGGGCTCCTAGAGACATATGTTGTCATGAAATGCATCAAGAAGGATCATAGCTTAAGCTATGACCCCTCTCAACACATGCAAACTAACCAAATGCATCCCTAGGGGACCTAGGGACATACAATGTCATGAAATGCATCGAGAGGGGTATAGGTTAGTCTATGACCCATCCAAATGTAGTCAAATCAACCAAATGTGTCCCAATGGGCCCTAGGGCCCCTATAGACATACATTGTCATGAAATGCATCATGATGGGTCATAGGCTAACCTATGACCCCTCTTGATGCATTCAAACCAACCAAATGCAACCCTAGGGGCCCTAGGGACATATGTTGTCATGAAATGTGTTGAGACGGGTCATAGGTTAACCTATGATCCCTTTCGACACATTCGAACAAACCAAATGCATCCCTAGGAGTCATAGGACCACTAGGAATATAAGTTTTCATAAAATTCATCGATAGAGGTCATAAGTTAGCGAAATGCCCCTCTCAATGCATTCTAATGAGTAAACTATGTCCTTAGCGATCCCAAGGCCCCTAGGAACATATGTTGTCATGAAATGCATCAAGAGGTGTCATAGGTTAACCTATGGCCTATCTTGATCCATTAAAACTAGCCATATCTATCTCTACAAGTCCTAGGGCCCCTAGGGACATATGTTGTCATAAAATACATATAGAGGGGTTAGAGGTTAAATTATGAACCCTCTCAATGCATTCAAACCAACCAAATGCATGCATAGGGGCCATAGGGCCCCTAGGGACATACATTGTCATGAATATTTTGAAAGGGGTCATAGGTTGATGCATTCAAGCCAACCAAATGCATCCTTGTGGGTCTTAAGGTCCCTAGTGAAATATGTGTTCCCAAAATGCTTCCAGAGGGGTCATATGTTAACCTATAACCCGTATCAACACATTCAAACCAACCTAATATGTCCCTAGGGGTTGTAGGTTCACTAGGGAATTATGTTGTCATGAAATGCATTAAGAGAGGTCATAGGTTAACCTATGAACCGTCTCAACACATTCAAACCAACCAAATGGCTCTCTAGGGCCATAGGGGCCCTAGAGACCAATGTTTCAGGAAATGCATTGAGAGGGGTCATAGGTTAATCCATGACACCTGTCGATGCATTCAAACCAACCAAATGTGTCCCTAGGGATCCTATGGGAGCTAGGGACATATATTGTCATGAAATACATTGAGAGGTGTCATAGGTTAATCTATAACCCTTCTCGATGCAATCAATCCAACCAAATGGGTCCCTATGGGCCCTAGGGCCCCTAGGAACTTGTGTTGTCATTAAATGCATTGAGAGGGGTCATAGGTTAATCTATGAGCCGATGCATTCAAACCAACCAAATGCATGTCAATAGGGGTCATAGGTTAACCTATGACCCCTCCTGATGCATTTAAATCAACCAAACGCTTCCCTAGGGGTCCTAGTGAAAATAGGGACATACATTGTCATGAAATGCGTTGAGAAGGGTCATAGGTTAACTTATGAACCCTCTTAGCATATTCAAACCAAACAAATCAAATACGTTGAGTGGGATCATAGGATAACCTATCACCTATTTCAATGCATTCAAACCAACAAGATGTGTCCCTATGGGCCCTAGGGCCCATAGGGACATATGTTGTGGTGATATGCTTTGAAAGTGCTCAAAGGTTAACCTATGACCCCTTTTGATACATTTAAACTAACAAATGGGTCCCTAGGTTCCCTAAGGCCTCTAGGGACATATGTTATCATGAAATGCGTTGAGGGGGATCATTAGATAACCTATCACCCCTCTCGATGCATTCAAACCAACCAAATGTGTCCCTAAGAACATACGTTGTGATGAAATTCATTGAAAGGGTTCATAGGTTAACCTATGAACCACATCGAGACATTCAAACCAAGAAAATGCATCTTTAGGGTCCCTAGGGCCCTTATGGATATATGTTGTCATGAAACTATTTGAGAGGGGTCATTAGTTAAACAATGACCACTCCCCATGCATTTGAACCAACCCAATGTGTCCCTAGGGGCCCTAGGGTGATACGTTGTCATGAAATATGTTGAGAGGGGTCATAGGTTAACCTATGACCCATCTCAATGCATTCAAACCAACCAAATGTGTTGTCATAAAATGTATCGAGAGAGGTCATAGGTCTCAATGCATTCGAAGCAACTAAATGCATCCCTATGGGTCCTAGAACCCCTAGTGAAATATTTTGTCAAAAAATGTGTCAAGAGGGGTCATAGATTATCCTATGACCCCTCTGAATGCATTCTAAACAATCAAATGCATCCCTAGGCATTGTAGGGCCCCTAAGGACATACATTGTCATGAAATGCATCCAGAGGGGTTATAGATTATCCTATGACCTATGACCCCTCCCAATGCATTCTAAATGACCAAATGAATCCTTATGGATTGTAGGGCCCCTATGGACGTACATTGTCATGAAATGCATCGAGAGGGGTCATAGGTTAACCTATGACCCCTATCGATGCACTCAAACCAACCAAATTCATCCCTATGGGCCCTACAAGCCCTAGGGACATATGTTGTCATGAAATGCATCAAGAGGGGTCATAGGTTAACCTATGACCCCTTTTGACACATTTCATGACATCATATGTCCTTAGGTACCTATGGGTCATAGGTTAAGCTATGACCCCTCTTGACACATTTCATGAAAACATATGTCCTTAGGTCCCTAGGGCCCCTAAGGACATATGTTGTCATGAAATGCATCGAGAGAGGTCATAGGTTAATCTATATCCCCTCTCTATGCATTTGAACCAACCAAATAGATCACTTGGGGTCCTAGGGCCCTTAGGGACATACGTTAACATTAAATGCATCAAGAGGGGTCATAACTTAACCTATCACCCCTCTCAATGCATTTGAATTAACCAAACAAAATGCATCCCTAGGGGCCCTAGGGCCCCTAGGGACATATGTTGTCATGAATGGATCAAGAGAGGTCATTAGTTCGCCTATGACCCCTCTCGATGTATTCAAACCAACCAAATGTGTCACTATGGGTCCTGCGGCACCTAGGGACATATGTTGTAATGAAATGCATCCAGTGGTATCATAAGTTCACCAAATGTGTCCCTAGGGGCCCTAGGGTGATACGTTGTCATGAAATATGTTGAGAGGGGTAATCGATTAACCTATGACCCATCTCAATGCATTCAAACGAACCAAATGTGTTGTCATAAAATGCATCAAGAGAGGTCATAGGTCTCAATGCATTCGAAGCAACTAAATGCATCCCTATGGGTCCTAGAACCCCTAGGGAAATATTTTGTCAAAAAATGTGTCAAGAGGGGTCATAGATTATCCTATGACCCCTCTCAATGCATTCTAAACAACCAAATGCATCCCTAGGCATTGTAGGGCCCCTAAGGACATACATTGTCATGAAATGCATCCAGAGGGGTTATAGATTATCCTATGACCTATGACCCCTCCCAATGCATTCTAAATGACCAAATGAATCCTTAGGGATTGTAGGGCCCCTATGGACGTACATTGTCATGAAATGCATCGAGAGGGGTCATAGGTTAACCTATGACCCCTATCGATGCATTCAAACCAACCAAATTCATCCCTACGGGCCCTACAAGCCCTAGGGACATATGTTGTCATGAAATGCATCAAGAGGGGTCATAGGTTAACCTATGACCCCTTTTGACACATTTCATGACATCATATGTCCTTAGGTCCCTATGAGTCATAGGTTAAGCTATGACCCCTCTTGACACATTTCATGACAACATATGTCCTTAGGTCCCTAGGGCCCCTAAGGACATATGTTGTCATGAAATGCATTGAGAGAGGTCATAGGTTAATCTATATCCCATCTTAATGCATTTTAACCAAAAAAATACATCACTTGGGGTCCTATGGTCCTTAGGGACATATGTTAACATTAAATGCATCAAGAGGGGTCATAACTTAACCTATCACCCCTCTCAATGCATTTTAATTAACCAAATGAAATGCATCCCTAGGAGCCCTAGGGCCTCTAGGGACATATGTTGTCATGAATGGATCAAATGAGGTCATTAGTTCACCTATGACCCCTGTCGATGTATTCAAACCAACCAAATGTGTCACTATGGGTCCTGCGGCACCTAGGGACATATGTTGTAATGAAATGCATCCAGCGGTATCATAAGTTCACCTAAAACCTATCTCGATACATTTGAATGAACCAAATGTGTCCCTAGGTGCTATAGGTCCCCTAGGGAAATATGTTCTCGTGAAATATGTCGAGAGAGTTCATAGTTTAATCTATGACCCCTCTTGACGCATTCAAACCAACCAAATGGCTTCCAAGGGGCCCTAGGGGACCTAGTGACATTCATTGTTATGAAACATGACAAAAAGAGTCATACATTAATTTGTGACCCCTCTTGATGCATTTGATCCAACCAAATGAATTCTGAGGGGTCCTAGGGCCCATAAGGACATACATTGTCATGAAATATGATAAGAGGTGTCATAGGTAAATATATGACCTATTTTGATGCATTTGAACCAAAAATGGGTTCCTAGGTACCTTAGGGGCCCTAAGGACATACATTATCATGAAATTGTTGAGGGGGATCATAGGATAACCAATCACCTCTCTCAATGCATTTGAACCAACCAAATGTGTCCATAGCGGCCCTAGGCACATATGTTGTCATGAAATGCATCGAGAGGGACCATAGGCTAACATATGACCACCATCAACACATTTGAACATACCAAATGGGTCCCTAGGGCCTATATAGACATATGTTGTCATGAAATTCGTTGAGCCTCTTGATGGATTCAAACCAACCAAATCCATTCCTAGGGGCCCCTATTGAGATACGTTGTCAAGAAATATGTTGAGAGTGGTCATAGGTTAACCTATGACCCCTCTCGATGCATTCAAACCAAACAAATGGGTCCCTAGCAACCCTAGGGATATATGTTTTCATGAAATGAGTCAACAGGAGTCATCGGTTAACCTACACCCAGTCTCCATGCATTCAAAAAAACCAAATGTCTCCCTAGGGTCCCTAGGGTCATAGGTTGTCATGAAATGTGTTGAGAGTGCTTGTAAGTTCACTTATGACATGTCTTGATGCATTTGAACCAACTAAATGCATCTCTAGGGGTTATAGGACCCCTAGGGACATATTTTGACTTGAAATGGGTCGAGAGTGATCATAGGTTAACCTATGACCCCTCTTGATGCATTCAAACAAACCAAATGTTTCTCTAAATTTATTAGGGTCCCTAATGACATATGTTGTCATGAAATGTATCAAGAGGGGTCATACGTTAACATATGACCCCTTTCAATGCATTTAAACCAACCAAATGCGTCCCTAGGGGTCTTAGTGCCCTTAGTGACATACATTGTCATTGAACACATCAAAACGGGTCATAGGTTTAGCTATGACCCCTCTCAATGCATTTGAACAAAACAAATGTGTCCCTACTGTCCCTAGGGACCCTATGGACATATGTTGTCATGAAATGCATCGAAAGGGGTAATAGGTTAACCTATGAGCCCTCTTCACACATTTCATGAAAACATGCATCAAGAGAGGTCATAGGTGAATCTATGACCCCTCTTGACACATTCAAACTAATAAAATATGTCACTAGGGGTCCTCGGGACCCCAAGGACATATGTTGTCATGAAATGCATTGAGAGGGGTCATAAGTTAACCTATCACCCTTCTCGATGCATTTGAACCAAGAAAATTCATACATAGGGACATACATTGTGGTGAAATGCATCAAGAGGGGTCATAAGTTAACCTATGACCCCTCTTGATGCATTGGAACCAACCAAATGCATCCGTAGGGATTGTATAGCCCCTAGGAACATACATTGTCATGACATGTATTAAGAGGAGTCATAGGTTAATTTGTGACACTTCTTGATGCATTCTAACAAATAAAATCCATTCTTAGGTGACCTTGGGCCCCTAGGGACATATGTTGCCATGAAATATGTTGAGAGAGGTCATAGGTTGACCCATCTTGATGCATTCAAACTGACCAAATGGATCTCTATGGGACCTAGAACCCCTAGGGACATACATTGTCATGAAATGCATCGAGAGGGGCCATAGGTTAACCTATGACCACACTAGATGAATTCAAAATAATAAAATGCACCACTAGGGGCCCTAAGGCCATATGTTGTCATGAAATGCATTGAGAGGGGTGATAGGTTATCCTATGACCCCTCTTGATTCACTCAAACTTATTAAATGCATCCCTAGGGGTCTTAGGACCGTTAGGGGTCTTATGACCCCTCTCAATGCATTCCAAACAACAAAATTTGTCCCTAGGGGTTCTAAGACCCCTAGGGACATACATTGTCATCAAATGCATCAAGAGGGGTCATTGTTTCTCAATGCATTCAAACAAACCAAATGTATCCCAAGGGGCCCTAGGGGCCCTAGGGACATATGTTGTCATGAAATGCATTGATAGGGGTCATAGGTTAACATATGACACCTTTCAATGCATTCAAACCAACCAAATATGTCACTAGGGGTCCTAGGGTCCCTAGTGACATACATTTTCGTGAAATGCATTGAGAGGGGTCATAGGTTAACCTATGACCCCTCTCGATGCATTTGAACCAACCAAATGCATTCTTTGGGCTCCTAGTGCCCATAGGGACATGCATTGTCATGACATAAATTGATAGGGGTGATAGGTTAACCTATAACTCCTCTCGATGCATTCAAACTAACCAAATGCATTCCTAGGTGTCTTAGGGCCCATAGGGACATATGTTGTCATGAAATGCATTGAAAGGGGTTATATGTTAACCTATCACCCCTATTGATGCATTTGAATGAACAAATGTTTCCCTATGTACCCTAGTTCACCTAGGGACATACGTTATCATAAAATGTGTTGAGGGGGATCATAAGATAACCTATCACCCCTCTCAATGAATTGAAACCAAACAAATGTGTCACTATGAGCGATAGGGCCCTTAGGGACATATGTTGTCATGAAATGCATCGAGAGGGTTCATAGGTTAACATATGATTTCCCTTGATGCATTTGAACCAACTAAATGCATCCCTAGGGATCCTAAGGCTCCTATGGACATATGTTGTCATGAAATCAACCAAATGCATCCCTAGGGTTCATATGGCCCCTAGGGACATACGTTGTGATGAAATGCCTTGAGAGGGGTCATAAGTTAACCTATGACCCCTCTTAAAGCATTGAAACCAACCAAATGTATCCTTAGGGTTCTTAGGACTCCTAGGGACAAACATTATCATGAAATGTGTATAGAGATGTCATAGGTTAATCTATCACCCCTAGTGATGCATTTGAACCAAAAAATGGATCCATAGGTGCCCGACAGCCCCTAAGGCATACATTATCATGAAATTTGTTGAGGGGGATTATAGCATAACCTCTCACCCCTCTTGATGCATTCAAACTAGCCAAATGTGTCCCTAGGGACCCTAGCGCCCCTAGGGACATACATTTTCACAAAATGCATCGAGAGGGGTCATGGGTTAACCTATGACCCCCATTGATGCATTCAAACAAACCAAATGCATCCCTAGGGCCCCTAGGGACATATGTTAACCTATGACCTCTCTTGATGCATTCAAACAACAATATCTATCCCTAGGGCCCCTAGGGACATAGGTTGTTATGAAATACATCGAGAGGGGTCATAGGTTAACCTATCACCCCTCTTGATGCATTTGAACCATCCAAATGGGTCCCTAGGGGCCCTAACGACATACATTATCATGAAATGAGTCGATAAATTTCATAGGTTAAGATATGACCACTGTCCACCATTCAAACCAACCAAACATGACCCTAGGGTCCCTAGGGCCATATGTTGTCATGAAATGTGTTGAGAGGTGTTATAGGTTAACCTATGACCCCTCTCAATGCATTCAAACCAACCAAATGCATACCTAGGGGCAATAGGGCCCCTAGGGACATACATTGTCATGATATGTGTTGAGAGGGGTTATATGACCCCTCTTGACACATTCAGACCAAATAATTGCATCCCTATGGACATTTTTTGACATGAAATACATCTTGAGATGTCATAGGTTAACCTATGACCCCTCTCGACCCATTCAAAAATATCAAATGTGTGCCAAAGGGTCTTAGGGCACCTAGGGACATACATTGCCATGAATTGCATCAAGAGTGGTCATAGGCTAACCTATGACCCCTCTCAATACATTCAAATGAACCAAATGTGTCCATAGGGGTCGTAGGGCCCATAGGGACATACATTGTCATGAAATGCATCGAGAGGGGTTATAGGGTAATCTATGATCCCTCTCGATGCATTCAAACCAACAAAATGCATCCTTAGGGGAACTAGGGGCCCTAGGGACATATGTTGTCATGAAATGCATCGAGAGGTGTCATAGGTTAACCTATGACCCCTCTCAATGCAGTCAAACCAACCACATGTGTCTCTACAGGTCCTAGGGCCCCTAGGGACATATGTTGTCATGAAATGCATGTAAAGGGGTTAGAGGTTAAATTATGAACCCTCTCAATGCATTTGAACCAACCAAATGCATCCATAGGGGCTGTAGGGCCCTTAAGGACATATGTTGTCATAAATGTGTTGAAAGGGATCATAGGTTAACCAATGATCCCTCTTGATTCATTCGAACCAATCAAATTCATCCCTACGGGTCCTAGGGCTCCTATGGACATATGTGTTCCTAAAATTCTTCTAGAGGGGTCATATGTTAACCTATAGCTACTCTCAACACATTCAAACCAACCTGATGTGTTCCTAGGGGTTGTAGGGTCCCTAGGGAAATATGTTGTCATGAAATGGATCAAGAGGGGTCATAGGTTAACCTATGACTCCTTTTGACACATTCAAACCAACCAAATGGCTCCCTAGGGGGCCTAGAGACATACATTTCATGAAACATGTTGAGAGGAGTCATAGGTCAATCTATGACACCTCTCAATGTATTGAAACCAACCAAATGTGTCCCTAGGAGTCATATGACTCCTAAGAACATACATTTTCATGAAATGCATCGAGAGAGGTCATAAGTTAATGAAAGCCCCCTCTTGATGCATTATAATGAACCAAATGTTTCCTTAGGGATCCTATGGCCCCTAGGAACATATGTTGACATGAAATGCATGAATAGGGGTCATAGGTCAACCTATGACCTAGGGACATAAATTGCCATGAAATTCGTCGAGAGGAATCATAGGTTAACATATGATGATTCTCCATGCATTCAAACCAACAAAATGCATCCTTAGGGGACATATGTTCCAACCAAATGCATTTGAACCATACAAATGCATCCCTAGGGGCCTTAGGCCCCCTAGGGATATATGTTTGTATGAAATGCATTGAGAGGTGTCATAGTTTAACCTATGACCCCTCTTGATGCATTTGAACCAACCAAATGCATCCCTAGAACTCCTAGGGCCCCTAGGCAAATACCTTGCCATGACATACATCAAGAGGGGTGATAGGTTAACCTATGACCTCTCTCAATGCATTCAAATCAATCAAATCCATCCTTAGGGGCCCTAGGGCCTGTAGGGACATATGTTGTAATGAAATATATTGAGAGGGCTCATAGGTTAACCTATGACTACTCTTGACACATTTGAACAAACCAAATGGGTCCCTAGGGGTCATAAGTAAACCTATGATCACTCTCCACACATTCAAACCAAATAAATGCATCCCTAGGGGTCCTAGGACCATATGTTGTCATGAAATGCATTGAGTGGGGTCAGTTAACCTATCTCCCCTCTCAAAGCATTTGAACCAACGAAATGGGTTTCTAGGAATTCTAGGGTCCATAGGGATATATGTTACCATGAAATACATTGAGAGAGATAATAGGTTAATCTATGACCCCTCCCGACCCATTTGAACCAACTAAATGCATCCATATGGGTCCTAAGACCCTTAGCAACATACGTTGTCATAAAAAGCATCGAGAGGGGTCATTGGTTAATCTATGACCCCTTTCGATACATTCAAACCAAGAAAATGCCTCCCTAGGGGCCCTATGGATATACATTGTCATGAAATGCATCAAGAGGGGTCATAGGTAAGCCTATGAACCCTCTCCATGCATTCGAACCAATTAAATGCATCCCATAGGGATGTATTTTGACATGAAATGCATCGAGAGGGGTCATAGGTTAACCTATGACCCCTCTCGAAGCATTTGAACAAACCAAATGTGTCCCTAATTGTCTTAGGGCCTTACAGATGTAAGTTGTCATGAAATGCATCGAGAGGGGTCATAGGTTAACATATGACCCCTCTCAATGCATTTGAACCAACCAAATGTCTCCTTAAGGGTCTTAGGGCTCCTAGTGACATATGTTGTCATGAATTGTGTCGAGAGGGGTTAGAGGTTAATCTATAACCCCTCTTGAACCATTCGAACCAATCAAATGCCTCCGTATGGGTCCTAGGACACTTAGGGACATATTTTGTTGTAAAAAGCATCAAGAGGGGTCATAGGCTATCCTATGACCCCTTTAGACATATTCAAACCAACCAAATGGATTCCTAGGGGCCCTAGGGACATAAATTGTCAAGAAACGCATTTAGAGGGGTCATAGATTAACCTATGACCCCTTTTGATGCATTTGAACCAACTAAATGCATTCCTATGGGTCCTAGGACATCTAGGGACATATTTTGACATGAAACTAAATGCATCACTCTGGGTCCTAGGACCCCTAGGGATCTATTTTTACATGAAATGCATTGAGCGGGGTCATAGGTTAACCTATGACCCCTCTCATCACATTTGAACAAACTAAATGTGTTCCTAAGTGTCTTAGGGCCCCTATAGACATATGTTGTGATAAAATGCATTGAGAGGGGTCATAGGTTAACGTATGACCCCTCTCATTGCATTGAAAGCAACCAAATCCATCCCTAGGGGTCCTAGGGCTCCTAGGGACATATGTTATCATGAAATGAATTGAGAGGGGTCACATGTTAACCTATGTCCACTCTGGATGCATTCAAAGCAACCAAATACATCCCTATGGGTATTAGGACCATAAACTATCATGAAATGCATTGAGAGTGATCATAGGTTAACCTATGACATCTCTTGATTCATTCAATAAAACCAAATTGGTTTCTAGGCACTTGAGGGCTTCTAGAGACATGTCATCATGAAATACATTGAGAAGGATTATAGCTTAAGCTATGACCCCTCTCAACACATTCAACCCAACCAAATGCATCCTTAAGGGCTGTAGGAACATAGAGTGTCATGAAATGCATTAAGAGGGGTCATAGATTATTCTATGACCCCTCCCAATGTAGTCAAAACAACCAAAAGGGTTGCTATGGGCCCTATGGCCCCTAGGGACATACATTCTCATGAAATGCATCATAAGGGGTCATAGGAAAACCTATGACCCCTCTTGATGCATTTGAACCAACCATATGTGTGTCTAGGGTTCCTAGGGACATACATTGTCATGAAATGTGTCAAGAGGGATTATAGGCTAACCTATGATCCCTCTTGACACATTCAAACAAACCAAATTCATCCCTAGGAGTCATAGGACACCTAGGAACATATTTTTTCATGAAATCCATCGAGAGAGGTCATAAGTTAATCAAAGCCCCCTCTTGATTCATTCTAATGAACCAAATGTTTCCTTAGGGATCTTATGGCCCCTAGGAACATATGTTGTCATTAAATGCATCAAGAGGTGTCATAGGCTAGCCTATGACTCCTGTGGACACATTCAAACCAACCACATGTGTCGCTACAGGTCCTAGGGCCCTTAGGGACATATGTTGTCATGAAATGCATATAGAGGGGTCAGAGGTTAAATTATGAACCCTCTCAATGCATTTGAACCAATGAAATGCATCAATAGGATCCGTAGGGCCCCTAGGGACATAAATTGTCATGAATGTGTTGAAAGGGGTCATAGGTTAACCTATGACCCCTCTCGATGCATTTGAACCAATCAAATGCATCTCTATGGGTCCTAGGGCTCCTAGGGACATATGTGTTCATAAAATTCTTCGAGAGGGGTGATAGGTTAACCTATAACCCCTCTCAACACATTTGAACCAACCTAATGCATCCCTAGGGGTTATAAGGTCCCTAGGGAAATATGTTGTCATGAAATACTTTGAGAGGGACACATTCGAGCCAACCAAATCGCTCCCTAGGGGCCCTAGGGTCTATAGAGACATACGTTTCATGAAACATGTTGAGAGAGGTGATAGGTTAATCTATGACACCTCTTGACATATTCAAACCAACCAAATGTGTCCCTTGGAGTCATAGGACCCCTAGGAACATAAAATATCATGAAATGCATTGAGAGAGGTCATAAGTTAACAAAAGGCCCCTCTCAATGCACTCTAATGAACCAAATGTGTCCTTAGGGATCCTAGGGCTATTGGTAACATATGAAATGCATTGAGAGGGGTCATAGGTTAACTTATTACCTCTCTCGATTCATATAAACCAATAAAATGCATCCATATGGGCCCTAGAGACATACGTTTCCATGAAATGCATCAAGAGGAATCATACATTGACTTATGACAATTTTCCCACATTGAAACCAATGAAATGCGTCCTTAGGGGCCATAGGGCTATAGATTGTCATAAATGCATTCAAACCAACCAAATGGGTTCCTAGGGACCCTAGGGGCCCTAGTTAGATACATTGTCATAAAATGCATCGACAAGGGTCATAGGTTAACCTATGACAACACTCCATGCATTCAAACCAACAAAATAAATTCCTAGGTTCCCTAGGGCCATATGTTGTCATGAAATACATTGAGAGTGGTTATAGGTTGACCTATGACCTATCTCAATCCATTCAAACCATCCAAATGGATCTCTAGGGGCCTTAGGGCCTTTAGAGACATATGTTGTCATCAAATATGTTGAGAGGGATGATAGGTTAATCTATGACTCCTCTCAACACATTCGAACCAACCAAATGCGTGCTTAGGGGTCTTAAGGCCCCTAGGGACATGTTGCCATAAAATGCATCGAGAGGGGTCATAGGTTAACCTATAACCCCACTCGACACATTTAAGCCAACTAAATGCATCGTTAGGGGCCCTAGTGACATACGTTGTCATGAAATGCTTCAGAGGGTTCATAGGTTAATCAATGACCCCTCTCAACATAGTCAAACTAACCAAATGGGTCCCTAAGGGTCCTAGGGCCCCTAAGGACATACATTGTCATGAAATGTGTTGAGAGGGGTCATAGGTTAACCTATGACTCCTCTTGATGCATTCAAACCAAAAAAATGCATCCCTATGGGCCCTAAGGCCCCTAGGAAAATATGTCATCATGAAATGCATCAAGAGGAGTTAGAGGTTTACCTATGACCCCTATTGATGCATTCAAACAAACCAAATGCATCGAGAGGGGTCAAGGGTCATAGGTTTTCCTATGACCCCTTCGATGAATTCAAACCAACCAAATGTGTTCCTAGGGGTCCTAGAGCCCCTAGGGACATATGTTATTGTTAAATACTTCTAGAGGAGTCATAGGATTACCTATGACCCATTTCAATGCATTCTAACCAACAAAATGTGTCCCTAGGGGTCCTAGGCCCCCCTAGGGACACACATTATCATGAAATGGTTCATAAGGGACAATAGGTTAACCTATGATCCCTCTCGACACATTTGAACCAACCAAATATGTCCCTACAGGTCCTAGGGCCCCTAGGGACATATATTGTTATGAAATGCATACAGAGGGGTCATAAGATAACCTGTAACCCCTGTCAATGCATTTGAACCAACAAAATGTGTCCCTAGTGGCCGTAGGATCTGTAGGGAAATTTTTTTGTCATGAAATGTGTTGAGAGGGGTAACTGGTTAAATTATGACCCCTCTCAATGCATTCGAACCAATGAAATGGCTTCCTAGGGGCCATAGTTTCCCTAGGGACATATGTTGTCATGAAATGCGACAAGAGGGGTTAGAGGTTAACCTATGACCACTCTGCATGCATTCAAACAAAACAAATGTGTTCCTAGGGTCCCTAGAGCCACACGTTGTCATGAAATGCATGTTGAGGGGTCATAGGTTAACCTATGACCCCTCTTGATTCATTTAAACCAACCAAATGTTTTGTCATGAAATGCATCAAGAGGGGTCATTGGTTAACCTATGACCCCTCTCTATGCACTTGAACCAACTAAATGCATCCCTGGGGGTCCTAGGATGCCTAGGGACATATTTTGACATGAAATGCATCGAGAGGGGTCATAGGTTAATGTATGACCCCTCTCGACACATTTGAACAAATCAAATGTGTCCCATATGGACATACGTTATAATGAAATGTGTCAAGATGAGTCATAGGTTAACCTATGACCCCTATCAATGAATTCTAAATAGCCAAATGCATCCCTAGGGGTCCTAAGGAACCTAAGGACATACATGGTCATGAAATGCATTGAGATGGGTCATAGGTTAACCTATGACCCCTCCTGACACATTTGAACCAACCAAATGCGTCCCTAGGGGCTATAGGGGCATTATGGACTTATGTTGTCATGAAATACATCAACAGGGGTCATAGTTTAATCTATGACCTCTCTCAATGCATTTGAACCAACCAAATGTGTCGTTAGGGACCCTAGGCCCCCTAGGGACATACATTGTCATGAATGCATCAAGAGTGGTTATAGGTTAACCTATGATCCCTCTTAATGCATTCAAACCAACCAAATGCATCCCTATGAGTCCTAGGGTCCCTAGGGACATATCTTGTAATGAAATGCATCCAAAGATATCATAGGTTAACCTATGACCCCTCTTGAGGCATTTGAATGAACCAAATGTGTGTTAGGGGCTCTACTAGTCATGAAATTCATCGAGAGGGCTCATAGGTTAACCTATGACCCCTCTCAATGCATTCAAACCAACCAAATGGTTCTGTAGGGGCCTTGAGATCCCTAGTGACATATGTTTTTATGAAACACAACCAGAGGGGTCATAGGTTAATCAATGACCCCTCTTGATGCATTTCAGCCAACCAAATGGTTCCCTAGGGGTCCTAGGGCCATGAGGGACATACATTTTCATGAAATCCATTAGTAGGGGTGACAGGTTAATCTATGACCCCTCTTGATTCATTTGAACCAACAAATGTGTCCCTAGGTGCCCTAGGTCCCTAAAGAAAATACGTTATCATGAAATATGTTGAGTGGGATCATAGGATAACCTATGACCCCTCTCGATGCATTCAAACCAACCAAATCCATCCGTAGGGGCTATTGGTCCCTTAGTGATATACATTATAATTAAATGTATTGAGAGGGATCATAGGTTAACCTATAACCCCTCTCGACACATTCAAACCAACCAAATGGATTCCTAGGGCCCCTAGGGATATACATTGTCACAAAATTCATTGAGAGGGGTCATAGGTTAACCTATGACAACTCTCCATGCATTCAAACCAACCAAATTTGTGGCTAGGGGCCCTATGGCCATACATTTTCATGAAATGTGTTATGAGGGGTCATAGGTTAACTTATGATCCCTTTGGATGCATTTGAACCCCTTTCGATGCATTCAAACCAACCAAATGCATCCGTAGGGGACCTAGGGCTGCTAGGGACATATGTTGTCATGAAATGCATCAGGAAGGGTCATAGGTTAACCTATGATCCCTCTTGACACATTCAAACTAAATAAATGCATCCATAGGGTTCCTAGGACCCCTAGGGACATATTTTTACATGAAATGCATTGAGAGGGGTCATAGGTTAACCTATGACCACCCTCCATGCATTCAAACAAACCAAATGTGCTCCTAGTGGCCCTAGGGCCATTCATTGGCATAAAATACCTTAAGAGGGGTAATAGGTTAACCTATGAACCCTCTCAATGCATTCGAACCAACCAAATGGTCACTAGGGGCCCTAGGGCCCCTAGGGACATATGTTGTCATGAATTATGCCAAGAGAGATCATAGGTTGATCTATGATCACTCTTGACCCATTCAAACCAACCAAATGTGTCCATAGTGGTCCTAGGGCATGTAGGTTCATAAGTTGTCATAAAAAGCATCAAAAGGGGTCATAGGTTAACCTATGACCCCTATCAACACATTCAAACCAACCAAATGCCTCCCTAGGGGCATTAGGGACATACATTGTTATGAAATGCATCGATATGGATCCTAGGACCCCTAGGGACATATTTTGACTTGGAATGTATCAAGAGGGGTCATAGGTTAACCTATGACCCCTCTTGATGCATTCAAACAAACCAAACGTGTCCCTAAGGTTCTTAGGGCCCTTAGGGACATAACTTGTCATGAAATGCATAGAGGGGTCATATGTTCTCGATGCATTCAATCATGCAAATGCATCCCTAGGGGCCCTAGGTACATATTTTGTTTAGAAATGCATTGAAAGGGGTCATAGGTTAACCTATGACCCCTTTTGATACATTCAAACCAACTAAATAGGTCCCTAGGGGTGCTTATGCCACTAAGGACATACTTTGTCACAAAATGCATCGAGAGAGGTCATAGGTTAATGTATGACCCCTCTCGATGGATTCAAACCATAATCGTCCATTATGCACCTACCTAAGTATAAACCTAATCTATTTCACTTGGAATTCACTAGGCATGTGAGGAATATGGGTAAATACTTTAGCCTCGAGATATTGATCATTGTTTGGACTTACATTCTCAGTAGACTTTGGAACCCATTATTGTCTCATCTATTTTATGATGTTATCAACATTTTCCTTCTTTTCATCTTCTATTCTTCCAATATTTATACAATTCTTGGCAAGATGACTAAGTTTTGTACAAATGAAACATTATTTAGTAGTATCTCTTTTTCTCATATTATGTTTTACACAATTGATTCCAATGTGTCCAAATTCTCCACAGTAATGACATTTGCACCAAGTGTTATAGTCCCAACCAAATATAGCTTTTACAATTTGTTCTGCTAGATTCGATATCTTGCTTTTGCATTTTGATGACTTGTTTTCATGTTTCTTACATTTGTGACATTTACATTCAAATTTTTGTTTTTTTTTGCATTCATTAGCCTTATGACCATCCTGGTTGCAATTGTAGTACTTTCTATTGAATTTTCCTTTTCCATTTCTCTAACATTTGTTTGATGTATGACCTATCTTACCACAATGATTGGCTCCTTGCTTGGAGGATTCACCTTATACTTTATTTTTAATTCCCACCTTTCACTTTTCTCTATAGAGATTTTTCTCATTAAACTAATTCATGTCTACTTGAGATTTCATCATTCTTTCATTGATTTTTCTTTCAAGTTTTGGATCATTTTGCAATCTTTCATTTTCTGAACTTAGATTCATGATTTCTTCATTTGTATTTTTGAGCTAATTAATAAAGTCAGTTTGTTGAAGGGATAGATTTTGAATCTCATTATAATTCCCTTCTATTTCTTCTTTTATCTTTTTTCTCTCTTCCACGACTTCACATAGCCATACTAACTGAATTTTTTGTTCTCTTCTTAATTTTCTCACTTCTTCTTGCAAAAAACCATTCTTTTCCAAGAGTTCTTTGATTGTTTCATTTACTTCATCTGAGTTGCCTACTAAATGAAGGTCTTTAATTCTTTATTCAATGTAGAGATGATCATTCATTTGAATTGCAAGATCTTTTCTCCTTCTTAGGGATTGAGAGAGTTTCTCCTTTCCTTTGTTGAGTTGTGCAATAGCCATTTCCTAATCTAGCTGCTTGTTGTCAATAGCCTTATCAAGTCTGAATATCTCCATGGCCTTTGATCTTTTCTCAAGTTGTTAAACTTTCTTTGAGAACCACAATGCTCTGATACCAATTATTCAAAATATTATGAAAGCCTAAGTTATTGAGAGAGGAGGGGTGGATTAGTAAATGGGTAAAAGTACAAAGTTGTGTTGCCTTTCAAGTTGAGTTATTAGAACAACTGAATTTGAGTATTTCTATCTAAAAATCAATATTTTTCAAACATATGATCTTGATAAAATTATTCTAGCTAAGTTATATATGGTCTCAGACTTTTCCAATTAGAAATGTCTATTAAATGCATTTTCTATACTAGTTAATATCCAATTACTAAAAAAATACAATTATTTCAGAAAACTAACATTTCAATAACTCTTACGATCTAATATGATATTTTGTTAATAACATATGAACAACATTTTATAGAGCTCAAAGTCAAAAATATTCTAATATAGAGTTCATAGTGTTTTAATTAGATATAGTATATTGTGATTAAAAAATTCTACAAGTACGTATTTTAACACTCGAAAAGATCTCAATTTTGAGAAAGAAAAAAATATTAAATAAATTTTTAAAAAATAATAATTATATGAAGTTCTAGAGGAGAGAGTCCTCTTCTAGAATTTATAATTTTTCGTTTAGTCAAAATAGATTTATTTTGAAAAATGTGGTGGGAGATGAAAACTATCAATTTGAATAAGTTGAAATTTGTATTGTTATAAAAGAAAAAATATAAGTCTAAATCCCATATTTGGTTTTGATTGCTGTAGCTACATATATTATCAATAAGATAACCTAAGATTAAAATGTAATAAGTTTATTTCCATATAGTTTTGTGGTGGGAACTAGACACCTAATTTCTAGTGATTTTCAACAGCTAAAATTTATCTTTAAAAAAGAGAAAATATATAATTTCTTATTCCAAATAATTATTAAAAAATTAAATCCTAAAATGCACCCATTTCTATCCATTTCATTATTTTAATTTATTTTAAAATTCTAAATAATAATACTAGTTTTATATTGTTGAATGTGAACAACTACACTTTTGTTAGCCTTTTTAGGTTTGTAAAAGGATGACACAGGTTTGTGGTTTTACCCAACTTAATTTTTTTTATATTCAATTACCTAATTAATCCTGTGTATATATTATGATCTAATTGCATGCATAAGAAACTAAAAACATGAAATCATACATAACACTTTAACAAATAGATTTAGTGACCCAAAAACCTTCCAAATAGAAAGTAAGACTGGGGTGGGGATGATACACACAAGCTTTAGTACTATAACATAGAGTTGGCCTATTAAGGCTTACATTGATCACTTCTAATCATCTTCCCTATTAGGAGCAATAAGGCCTGCTAGGTCCATATTGTTAAAGAATTTACAAACATACAATGAAGTATGCACTCAATAAAAATATTTGCATAAGGCTATTAGGTCTACCTTGTTAAAGAATTTGACTAATCCACTTGTTAGGATGATGTAGTAGCTAATCTCTAATCTGCAACTTGGTTTTCTGGGTGAGATTCCTTTGAGCATATAAATCACCTTGTTGTGATAGATATATCTTCACTACTCCTTATACTATTGTAGCATTTTTTATTCACACTTTTTGCTCTTCTCTAATTACATTCGATTACATTGCATTGCTTCCATATATTTTTTGATATGATACAATTAATTACATATATACCAATCCAATTAAACAATTACAAAGTTTTCCACAATACAAGTTTACACAAATATTACAAATTTGGCTCAAATGTAGACACTTAGGTTCTAAAGATTGACTCGGTGAGGTTCTAATACTCGGCATCCACTTTCAATGCTTGGTATCATCATGCACTTGGTAGACATAGAAGCTCAATCCATACTAATCACTTCCAAGTAATCTTGAACTTAGTCTACACTGGTGACTCGGTGAATACTATGAAACTCAACATATGAACTAAATCACTTGATTCGCACTATATAACTTAGTCAATGCTTCCACTACAAGCTCGGTATAAATTGAATCACTTGGTTAACACTAGAATTGCATCACATCAAATACAAACTTGGTAAGCACTACATAGCTTGGTTTACACTGGTAAACTTAGCATACACTGAGATGCTTGATTTACACTTCTGATCTTCTCAATAGTTGTAAATGTTTGGTACATACTAAAATTTTTCCAAAGGACTCAGTAGTAACTATAGAACTCAATAACAACTAAAATGTTTGGTTAACATTGTTGACTATACAATAAGCTTAGTAGATACTTACAATCCTAATAAGTGTATGTCACTAATAACAAACTTGACTGATATGTCAACAATAAATATATTCAGTTTAAAGTTTTAAACAAATATATAATCATGGTTTCCTTACTCAAAATAAATATATTGACTTATAATTCTAGAACATAATATCAATTATAGTAATTTCTAAAGTATTCAATTTGAAATAAAAATAAAATTGACTTATTTACCTCATTAATATATTTAGTGGAAAAACCTTGCGCACTCATTTCTTGGACTCATTTAGGCACGACTCTATATCCTTGTCTGTAGGATATTTTCTTCTCCTCATCAAAATTTATTTATTTAACATTCCAAGACCTACATTTTTGCTTGGTATTATCATTTAAAAAAAAATCAATTTCATTAAACAGAAAATTATTTACAATTTATAAATATTTGCATATAATTTTTCATCACCTTATACTTACAAATTGTGTAATAAGTTTTGAATATTTACCCAAGTTGAGCTTGTGCTGCCTATGCTTTTGATTTCTTGCTTTGATTTCCTTTGATGTATCAGGCAACCTATGTGAAGTTTGAAATATGTTTGATTACATAAGTATTAAGAGTAATTAGTACATCATTTCATCCTTAATATTATGACATACCTTCTTTCCTCGGGTGGTACTATTTGTTTACCATGTCCTGGACTTTTGTTAGTGGCATCCTTTTTAAGATTCTCCAACTCAATAATAAGAATATTGGGGGGCTGCTTGTAATAAGGGTTATGTTCCATTTGGGTCTTGTAGTTGTACCTTATATTCTTCAAAGCTTGGCCCACTTTCTCAAGGAGCCTAAGTTTTTGAAAGATGTTGGGTCCAAAAGTGTTGTCATGGCATCAATGAGTTTATACTTTAACTCTTTAGTTTGTAAATTCCACCTTTTAAGAAAAGAAAAAAACTATTAGATTCATAAATGAATTGAATATACCTTTTAATTTACTTAAATAAATTGATCAAAGGAAATCTAATCTAGAATGAAATCAAAATATGACACCCTGTGCATATTGTTGGCCCAAATATGTGTAAGAATTCATCATTAATTTTTCATAAAATAGATTAATCCTCACAAAATAATAATGGGATTAGTAGTTATTGCAAGGCACTGCATGGGAGCTTAGTGCATTTGATTATGAGTATAATATTGTATAGTAAAGTAAATGATCAATCTTTAAAGTACCTAGAAGTTGTGCTACTCTCAAGGAAATTCCATCTTATTGCTCAAGAGCAATTGATCTCAATTCTTTAGTGTTTTTGTACATCTAGCATGGGTACATCCATGAATGTCCTCATCACCTCCTACATAAAATGAATCCAATATTACAAAATGCCCCTTAAGAAACAATAGTTCAAGTGAAACAAACACATAAAAAATGTGAGAGAAAATGAGGAATCTGCTTACCAATAGGTGTTGCCATCACATCTGTGGCCATACTATGTGTTGCTCACATTGTAGTTAACATTACCTTTGCTATTTTGTTCCTTGTAGTAGGGAATGTACTAAACATAGGATTAATGATAGGTGCTTAAAAATAATATTGTTAGTGCATCAGAATACAAGATTGTTATATCTATTAAAAAAATATTGTTCGAGAAAAATAAAAGTGCAGGATAGAGTAAGTGATGTACTTGAACCACCTAAAGTATCAGCATCTAGGGCATGACCCTTTAACCTATTATTCATCCTCTACAAAAATAACACATATGAAATTTATTTAATGACATAAATAAAAGAGTATACTATTAGAACCATTATTGAACGATTATGCAATTTATAAAAAATTATACTATTAAAAACTGCATTAATACATACTATATAAGTCTGAACTAGGTGCATCAACTCAACCTCTCTCATCTATATTTGAGGACTAGTCTAAGGTCAAATTGATGCCAATTGAGTTAACTCTCTTGATAGTGCATGAAGGAACTTTTGCAGTGCAACCATAGATGACACAAAATCAATAACGAATGGATCTTGTGAAATGTCCCTTTTCTAATTTTACATGATATTTCAAGCCTCAAATCAGATCTTTAAAATCAAACAACTAATATTCCAAAGATCCACCAAATTTCTCAAGAAACCCCAAATCGGGTATGCCAGAAATGGTGGCAAAAGCTTCACAGCTTCACCTATTATTAATAAATCTGAAAATGGACATTTTTACAGAAACTTCAGCAGCATAACAGCATAAAAAATAAAATTTTCAGATCTATATAGCCTTTACACAACAACTCACAAATGTAGGAAAAAAACTATGCTCATCGGGCTCTCGAAATTAACACAAAAATGCCCGGAAACACCCCAAGAACACTAATAATCTATCTCAGAAGTTTAATCATGTCCCAATACATATATTAAGCTCTATTTTAACATTTAAAAGTCTGATATACAGTAGCAACCCAAACTGATATGAAATACTCAACTAGAAACACCAAACTCATACCAAAGACACACCCGAAAACCCACAAATCTGCACTGTTCAGCACAAAGGCAAACTCTGTATGAGCATGCACATGGAATGGCTTCAAAATCCCATCCTTATCCTTCCTAGAAACTTACAAACTCCCATTCTTGGGTCTCCCTGGAAACCTGCAAACTCCCGTTCTTGGGTCTCCTTCTCCACAGGTTTGGCAGCCTCTGAAGAATAACAAAGAATGAGCAAAAATCAAGTTATGGAATGAGCCCAAAATGCCTCCAAAACCCCTTAAAAGAGGGTATAAATGTAAATCACATCCAAGAGAGGTTAATGAAACATATTTTAATAATAATTTTCATTTATTAGTCCAACGGTTTCCAAAGATTACCCCCCTTTTTCTGAAACTTCACTTTCTTGGGCCTGCCTGCCTTAGCAAAGATTATTATTTTTTAATTATTTGAAAAGGGGACATGACAAGTCCTCCCCTCCCAAACATTGCTTGTCCTCAAGCAATGGCTAAACAATAAACCAATCAATCCACCTGGATCCTAAATGTAGTCATGAGCTATACTACTACCAATTAACACAGGCTCCTGCAATATCCTCTGCAATATGACCAAGAGGAATCCATAATCAAACTAACAATTATAGCTCAACCAAACTCCAACATCACAACTTCCATAGTCAGAAACCCATGAGACACAAACTCTTAGAACATCAAAATCCAAGTAGTGTGGACAAATCAAACTGCCAACACCATAAATACCATCAACGCATCCCACTGGCCTATACGGAATGTACAATCCAACTCTACAACAATGGTGAATGCTCTCAAATGAAACTATACCAAGTATGGAGAATCCACACACTGTACAACTCCTATAGTCAACACAACTCTGTAGATCATCGACCACTATCTCATAACCATAACTCCCATGCACCCCTAATGGTGAAAAGACATCACAAGATAAACAACAAGAAATGGAACCCAAACCAAATTTTCCTGCCATCAACTCCTCAACACAAGGATCATTTTCTAACTGATGTACATGACCTGTAATATAATGTTGATTAAAAAAACAAACCTCAGTCAACAACTCACCATGAACAAGTGATATAACCCACTGTGACTGATCACTAGCTAAGTCAGGAGATGTCATAGCCAAAGGAGTAGAATCAATAACAACACCTGCTGAAGCATCACTCCAAAACTCCTGCTCTAAGTCATGTATTATCAAGCTATCAACTGCAGGACCTATCACCATGTCGTGCCCATCACAACTCTCATCCCGAGGCATCAAACTATTCCATAACTGATGATAAGCACTAGGAACCAAAGTACATCTCTGTATCGTAATCTCATCAAAATGGTCATCAAAGGTAAATTGATGAGCGTACCTCATAGTGTAATGCCGATAGAATGCGCCAATCTTAGTCAGTGGCTCAGACTATAATCTAGATGAAACTAGCTACAATTGATCATTAACCATGTTGGAACTGACTACTACCTCCAAAGATATCACCAAGGGAGTAGTATTACTAGCAAGAACCATGCCACATGTTGACTCGCCAACATCACACACGATCTTTGATGCATCTCTAGTCTTTATGCCATCAGTACCAGAGGCCACCACCATGTCAGGCATACAACAATCTACTATAACACCCAAATCAACTGAACCTGACTCTAGTGGGAATGAACCTGATATGCCAATGTTAGTAACAAGGATGGATGCATCCCCATCTCCACTGTCTCTGACAATCTCGGCCATGGACATCCTCAGATCACCAAACACCATAGCTTGTGACTGTATAGAATCAGGTAAAGACTGTGGTTGCTCTAACTCCATGGTCACCTTAGCCAAATGAAGCTGTGACTCCTTGAAAGCCAACTGTGTACTCTCAAGAATCTCATAAGTCACCTCAAGCTACTCAGTAAGCTCACTCACCTCATCTTCCTTGGCCAACAATGCATCATATGTTGTACTACCCCACTCCATAAGATAATCTCTGTCGGCTAGCAACTGCATATAATTCTGTCTCAAAATCCGAATAGCCTCCCATAAAGAGTGGATCTTTGTCAAGGAAAGATAACTGCCTTCTTGCTCATCACTAGTAGGAGAACCCCATCCATAAACTGCTAACAACTGACGAATAGCATCGAAATGCTAGCAAGTGATAGCAATGTCTCAGTCACTAACTCTCAACTGATTAGACACATGATGGCACTGGCTTGACTGTCTCCTACAAACCTCCTCTGATGCACTGTCTAAAGGAGTATCCTCAAAGTTACTAATCTCTAGAGTATTACCATCCATATCCTGTGAATCAAATCTAAAGCTCATATCAACATACGGAGTATCAAAAACATTAGCATTGCTGTCCAACTCCTCTATACCCAAGGAAACTAAGTCTTCAAAACTGCCCACTGCATCCTCCTGGATGTCATCAATGCCAATATGATCCTAGGACTCATCTATACACACTGGCAAATATGAAATATCATCAACACATTCCAGCAAGTATGGTCGACTGGATATATGAACAAAGCCCAACATTGGTGTATAAAAACTAATACCAACATCAGACAAGATATTGGCACAAGAAAAGACAACACCGTGTAATCTGCTAATCAAATCCATGATAACACCCAAATAAACACTGCTACCAAAAAGTGTTAAAGATCTCCAGTCAACTGAATCCCAAATGCCAATATAACAATCTCGAGTCCATATCCGTAAACTAGAATCAACTGGTAACTCAAGAAAACTCCTCACCTGAGTAATATGACCAATACCAACTAACTGCACATACCTGTCATGATGAGATAATGAAGTCACAATACTATCTTTGTTCACCTTCAGTTGGCTGGACAAATCATGTGAAGTACTACCAGCCTCAACCTCATGTGATGAAGCATCTAACTATGCCTGGTACTCTTTCTCAGCAAAGTCATGAATGCTCAATGTCTACTCATCTCTACCAAGTATCTCACCATCCTGCACAACAACATCCTCATAATCATCATCTAAACCCACTACACTCTAGTCACTACCTGTTGTAACTATACCATCCTGAATACCTGTGGCATCACCCTTTGACGACCTGTAAACAATTGTCTCAATTTGAGTATCAAGTTGATCGTTACTATCAATCTGAGTAATATCCTTTTCCACCACCTCTTTTGGCAGAGTAGAATCTAAGACCTCTACCTAGCTATCAGCTAGTTTCTCAAACTCCTCATGCAAGTTCTTGGGAATTGCGTCATCTGTCCTGTGAGAAAATATGCCAAATAGAAATCCAGTCAACTTATCCACCTTAGTTGGGTCAGACAACATGTCATTCATTATACGGTGGTGCTCAACCAACTATTTAGACATGTCATGGCTTATTTTCATAAGTTTATCTCGAATGTCTAAATAACCATCCTTTCTACTGTTTTAACTCTGGCTATCAATTGTCCAAGATCGTTTCCTCTGAGACTCTGTACTATACCTGTCCATTCTGGATAAAGTAGAGTGTAACCCCAATAGGATATAACTTCTTCAAACACCAAGAACTAACATGCAAATGATTAGAAGTAACATGCAACCATAGATTTGGACATGCAACTGATTAGAAGCAACATGCAACCACTAACATGCAAGATCTGGGTAGTTGTCAAAACTGACATGCAAACTTCTACAACCACCAAATTCACCAAGAACTAACATGCAAATGATTACAAGTAGCATGCAACCATAGATGCAACTGATTAGAAGCAACATGCACCCACCAATTTATGACATGCAAGATCTGGGTAGTTGTCAAAACTGACATGCAAGATCTGGGTACTTGTCAAAACTGAAATTCAAACTTCTACAACCACCAAATTCACCAAGAACTAATCATGAAAATGATTAGAAGTAGCATGCAACCATAAATTTTGACATGAAACTTATTAGAAGCAACATGCAACCATAAATTATGACATGCAAGATTTGGGTAGTTCTAAAAACTGAAATGCAAGATCTGGGTAGTTGTCAAAACTGACCTGCAAACTTCTACAAACCCTCAGGCTGGCAAGATCATGGCTCTGATACCACTGAAATTTCCCTTTTCTGATTTTACATGATATTTCAAGCCTCAAATCAGATCTTTAAAATCAAACAACTAATATCCCAAAGATTCACCAAATTTCTCAAGAAACCCCAAATCGGGCATGCCAGAAATGGTGCCAAAAGCTTCACAGCTTCACCTATTATTAATAAATCTGAAAAAAGAAATTTTTACAGAAAATTCAGCAGCATAACAGCATAAAAAATGAAATTTCCAGATCTATATTTCCTTTACACAACATCCCACAAATGTAGGACAAAAACTATGCTTATCGGGCTCTCGAAATTAACACAAAAATGCCCGGAAACACCCCAAGAACACTAATAATCTATCTCAGAAGTTTAATCACATCCAAATACATATATTCAGCTCTATTTTAATATTTAAAAGTCTGATATACAGCAGCAACCCAAACTGATATGAAATACTCAACTGAAAAACACCAAACTCAGACCAAAAACACACCCGAAAACCCACAAATCTGCACTGTTCAGCACAAAGGCAAACTCTGTATGAGCATGCACATGGAATGGCTTCAAACTCCCATCCTTAGCCTTCCTAGAAACCTAAAAAATCCCATTCTTGGGTCTCCCTGGAAACCTACAAACTCCCGTTCTTGGGTCTCCTTCTCCACAGGTTTGGCAGCCTCTGAAGAATAACAAAGAATGAGCAAAAATCAAGTTATGGAATGAGCCCAAAATGCCTCCAAAACGCCTTAAAAGAGGGCATAACTGTAACTCACATCCAAGAGAGGTTAATGAAACATATTTTAATAATAATTTTCATTTATTAGTCCAACGGTTTCCAAAGATTAACCCCCTTTTTCCGAAACTTCACTTTCTTGGGCCTGCCTGCTTTAGCAAAGATTATTATTTTTTAATTATTTGAAAAGGGGACATGACATCTTGTTCATCCTACAGCTTCTCATGGACTACTTGTTCATTTCCCTTTTCTTGATGATAACTAATTTGTGAGAACAATATTATTAACACAATAATAAAAAATCAATTCAAAATAGTAGTGAAGAATAAAATATTATAAAAAATTCACATTAACATATTTCTTGTATCCAATTTGTACAATAACAATGAGTTTTACCTATCGAGAAGAAGAAGTCCCATGAGAACCCATCATCATTGTGTGTATCATGTGGCTGTTAATCCATAATATAACCCTATATTTCAAAAAATAATCATTGAGACATGTTGAAACACGTGTTATTATTCTAAGTTAGCAAAATAAAAAATAAAAAATAATTATGTGTTGGATTAATTGATTGGAGTTAATTTTAAATTTGCATAGTGCATACAACCTTGCCCATGATAGTGGCTTTGTTTCTATCTATGTTAGCATTGATTCTAATGATACTATATTGGGGGAGTATCCTAAGCATTGGAGAGCATTGACATGTTGCATTCATGACTATGTTTGTCATTAATGTCAACATAGTATTGTTTCTATAAAGACTAGATGAGTAGCAGACATAGATATTGATGATATGGATAATGGTTTGATTGTCTAGTGATGTGTAATCATGGACATGTTATACACTATATCCTAATAATGTGGTTGACTATGCAGAGTTGAAGACAAAGACATACAAAAGTTGTACCTAATTTATAAAGAGTAATTTAGAGATAGAGTATTAGAAAAGTAGTTCCTGATGTTTGTTAGCTATATTATATCTGATATGTGATAAATGAATGTGCATTTAGAAAGTGATAGAGGACATTCAATTAATGACATTTGTGAGTGTGTAAGCCCTAGTATTGCAAATGTGAAGTTTTGTATAGATTGTGAGTTGGCATTGCTATTATAATTGTAATTAATTAATTATCTTATTATAATTAATTGGGAAAGCCCCAAGGCTAAGTCTGTTAAGATAAAACCATGGACATAAATAACAATTACATTCAAATATAACTAGTAACAAAAAATAATAGATCACACAGAAAAGAACACAAGGTACCAAGATTTAATGTGGTTCACCTAATCCCCTAGGCTATGCCCATCAAACAACAAGTCTGATCTTATTATAATCTAGTGATTACAACCTGATTACAATCTGTAATCCCTTACAACTCAATACCGTCACAAGAACTAATTTTTCATCACAACTTAATGAAAAATACCTAACCCTAAACCCTTTTATACAAGTATTTTATGCCATTTTAGGGTTACAACATGTCGGCCATATGTCGACTACAATGTTGGCCATGGTGTACAATACATTCCTAATTAGTCACCACAATCTAACAATCTCCCACTTTGGGATTGATCAGGCTCCACACTAAACAACAATCTCCTACTTGGAGACTAATTAGGTATAGTAATACTGCTACCACATGGGGCTCCCATTGGATCAAACTACCCTAAACTCTACTATTCTTTTATTCATATTCAGTCTAGAAGACCAACTAAAGCTGAAGAGGAGTTTAGCTTCTCCCTTGTTACTACCTTTGTCAAAAAATATGCTAGATTGTCATTTATATGTATCTTCTCTAGCTTTAATTGTCCATCTCCAAAACTAACTGAATGAAATGGTACCACAACTGTATGTGTTTGGTCTTAGAATGCAGAGCTGAATTCTTTGCAAGATGAATGACACCCTAACTATCTGTGAACAAATAATTATCCTTCTAAGGATGTCCCAATTCTAACAAGAATAATTGAAGCCATATCATCTCCTTGGCTACCTCTATAGTGGATAAAACATTAATCTTTTGTAATCTAGAAACCTATCTCAAGGCTACCCCACCAACAGTAGAGACATAACTTGTAGTACTCCTCCTGGTATCAATATGCCCTACCAAATACAAGTCAACATAGCCCTATAAATTAGTAGTAGAGCCCCCAAAGTGTAAACACTTACGAGATGTTCCTCTCAAATATTTGAGAATCCATTTGATAGCATTCCAATGCTCAATTCTTGGATGACTCATATACCTGCTAACGACTCCCACTGCATGTGCAATATTTGTCTTAGTACATACCATAGCATACATCAAGCTTCCTATAGCTAAAGCATAGGGTACCTTGGATGTCTTTTCCTCCTCTTCCTGTGTCTTAGAACACATCTCTTGAGTCAACTTCAAATGACCAGGTAAAGGTGTGCTGGCAACTTTAGCATTCTCCATAGAGAAACATTGCAACACCTTCTCAACATAATCAGCCTAAGATAGCATCAATGTTCTACTCTTCCTATCTCTAGAAATCTTCACACCAAGAATTTGTTTTGCTACCCCCAAATCCTTCATATCAAATGCATCTGCTAATTGACATTTTAGCCCCTTAATATGATCCATGTTAGACCCAACTACAAACATATCATCAATATATATAAACATAAAATAATGCAGCTATCATCATCCAACCTCTTAAAATAAACACAGTAATTTGAATGACACCTATTATATCCATGCTCATGCATAAAACTATCAAATTCTAGATACCACTATCGAGGTGCTTGCTTCAAGCCATATAAACTTTTCTTCAATTTGCACACTAAGTTCTCCTTACCATTGATCACAAATCCCTGTGGCTGAGCCATATATATCTCTTCATCCAAATCACCATGAAGGAAGGCTATTTTAACACCAAGCTACTCTAAATGAAAATCTCCAGTAGCCACAAGATTTAAAATAGTATGGATATAAGTCATTTTAACAATAGGAGAAAATATCCCATCAAAATCAATTCCCTTTTCTTGTACAAATTCTTTTACAACTAACCTAGCTTTAAATATTTTCTTACCTCTATCCTCTTCTTTCAACCTATAAATACACTTATTCTATAAATCTCTTTTACCTATAGGCAACTTGCAAAAATCCCATGTCATATTCTTTAGCAAAGAGTCCATTTAATCTTTCATTGTAGACTCCCACTAAATCTTAGTATCCACCTCCATAGCTTCATCATAACTTTCAAGTTCATTAGCATCAATAAGTAAAATAGAATACAAAGAGGGGGAAAATCTTTGTGGAGGTCTAATTTTTTTTGTTGACCATCTAACATTCACCGGTGTGTGTGGTATTTTTTATTGTGGTTGTTGCACATCATGAGGAATGGTTGGAGCATTAGCTTTTGGAGTATCATCCAACACTACATAATCATCTTCTTTCTTCTCATGTTGCTTGAACAGATCTTTGTACAACACTTTTTCATTGAATATGACATCCCTGCTTCTTACAATTTTTTGATTTTCAAAATCCAAAAGCCTATAAAAAAATTCATTAATTCCATATCCAACAAATACACATTTCTTTGACTTGGCTTCCAACTTGGTTCTATTTTCAAAATCTATGTGAGAAAATGCTTCATAGCCAAAGGGTCTGAGAAAAGAATAACTCACCTTCTTACTAGTCCATGCTTCCTCTAGAATACCATAGCCCAAAGGAGTAGAGGGACCTCTATTAATCAAATATATAGTAGTATTGACAACCTTTTCCCACATGTGTAAGGGTAACCCAACATGCAACCTCATGCTCCTTGCATGCTCCATTATAGTCCTATTCATGTGTTCAACCACTCCATTTTCTTCTGGAGTCCTTGCAACAATTTTATTTCTATGAATACCATTAGTGGAGCAGTAATCTTCAAATTCATGACTAGAATACTCACTACCATTATCAAATCTGAGACATTTTAATTTCTTACTAGTCTTATTTTCAACCAAGCATTTCCATTTCTTAAAACTTTGAAATACATCAAATTTTTGTCTAAAGAAATAAACCCATACTTTTCTAGTTGTGTCATCAATAAATGTAACATAATAATGAGAGCCACCAAGGGAAGATACCTGAGCTGGTCACCATACATTTGTATGCACAAGATTAAATTTCTCCTTTTTGTTTTCCTTCCCAGTCTTTACAAAACTCACTCTCTTTTGTTTTCCATACATGCAACTTTCATAGAAATCCATGTTAACACATTTTAGACCTGGTAAAACTTTCTTTGAATGAAGTTCTTTCATACCTTTCTCAATCATGTGCCCAAGTCTATTGTGCCATCGTACTGTATCAGAATCTATAGAAACTATTTGTTCTCCCTGCTCAATTGTAGTAATTGTTCTTGAACATTCATTTTTCTCTAAAAAAATTAAGGTAGAAGGAACAATATGACTTGTACAAAGATATAAGGTGCCTACTTTCACACCTTTTTCTACTACAAGGGAACCTTTTGAAACCTTCTAATTTTTATCATTAAAAGTTACTACACAACCCTAATCACCGAGTTGCCCTACTAAAATTAAATTCCTACTCAGCCTTGGAATATGTCTTACCTCATGTAGTAGCCATTGATTCCCATTTTTCAACTTCATCCTAATTTTTCCCTTTCCAACAATCTGACAGGGTTCATTATCCCCCAAATAAAAAAGCCCAAAATCCCCTTGGACATAATCAATGAAATAATCTCTATGAGGTGTAGCATGAAATGAAGCACCAGAATCTAAAACCCATGAATAATCAACACTTTCTAAAGATAGAAGCAAAGTATCATGTTCACATTTGTTACTTACCACATTTGGCTCCTTGTCTCCATCTAACTTATCTCCTTCATTTTTCTTTCGATTCCAACAATCTTTCTTTTTATGACCTAGTTTCCCATAGTACCAGTAGTCATTTGGTCCTCTTGATTGAGACCTCTTCCCCTTTGAGTTTTCTATTGATTTCCCATGATTTCTAGAGTTACTTTCACTCTCAGTCATTCTGCCCCTACTTTATGCATTCAAAGCACTTCTTAATGTAGATCCACCTAAGGATTTCCTGCAAGTTTCCTCACTCAAAACAACACTGATCACATCATCATATTTTAGTGTACTAGATCTAGGAATAGAATCACTCACCACCATTACCAAGCCATTCCAGCTTTTAGGAAAAGAACACAAAATAAAGAGAGCCCTAATTTCTTCATCAAAATTGATACCCATAGAAGATAATTGACTAGTAATAGTATTAAACTCATTTAAATGATCTACAATAGATCCACCTTCTACCATTTTCATATTAAAAAAATGGTTCATGAAAAATACATTGATTGAAGCGGAGGGCTTTTCATATAGTGCCACTAGGGTTTTTATCAACTCTTCTATCATCTTCACTTTTGTAATATTAAATGCCACTGATGGTGCCAGGCATAATCAAATGTTTCCAAGTGCCTTTCTATCCAAAAGATCCCATTCATCATTTGACATAGATCCCTGATTCTTGGCTTTTCCTTCCAACAGCTTCCATAAATGCTTCTGATACAGATAGTCTTCCATTTGTATCTTTGATAACTACAAGTTCTGCCCATTAAACCTATCAACCCTTAGCTTACCCTCATCTTCCATTGCTCCACTCAACCATGAATTTTTTTTTCAGAGGATAATTGAAAAACAACTAGGCTCTAATACCACTTGTTAGGATAAAACCACAGACATAAATAACAATTACATGCAAATATAACTAGTAATAGAAAATAATAGATCACATAGAAAAAAACACAAGGCACCAAGATTTAATGTGGTTCACCCAATCCCATGGGCTATGTCCACCAAATAGCAAGTCCGATCTTATTAAAATCTAGTGATTACAACCTGATTACAATCCATAATCCCTTATAGCTCAATACTATCGCAAGAACCAATTTTGAGTCATAACTTAATGAAAAATACCTAACCCTAAACCCTTTTATACAAGTAGTTTATGCCATTTTAGGGTTACAACATGTTTGCCATATCTAGGCTATAATATCAGCCATGGCCCAAAATTTATGAAGTATGTACAGTACTTTCTTGATCAATCACCACAATCTAACAAACTCAAGGAATTATTTTAAAGATATGGTATAAAGGAAAGATGTTTTTCTTGTTTGCAAGTGATTATAAAACATGGTGATCATTGTATGAAGTACAATGTATGAAAAAGGAGCAAAGTGTTTGAGGAATGTGTGTAAGTGATCCAAGGGATTATTGGATGTGAGATTTTTGATCTAGTTACAAGATTTGAAAGAGCATATGTTTGGCTGATAGGAAAGAGAAAGAGGAAGGAACAATACAATACAATTCTATTATTTTGTAAGGAGTAATACACAAATCATTTGGATAGTGAGTTCATGAGTCTTGCCCTTGAAGTTGTTTGGTCATTGGGTCCAAGTATCTTCCACAACTCCTAAAAGGGTTGGCACAACTCCTAATAGGGATTCAAAGACTCCTAACAAGAACTCATATGTACTAAATGTATTCATAAACTACTAATAGGGTCCATTTTCTAACAAAGAATATTTATATTAGTACATCATCTTGTGGGTACCATCCCCACGAGGCTTTTCCCTGTAATCAAGGGTTTGCCTAGTTAACATATCTTGTGTTATTGTGTATAAGTATCTTGTTGTTATTTCAATTTATATTTCTCATATGGCTAATTTTTTTTATAGTTGTTAATTATGGTAATAGTTGAATAATTAATTCACACCTTGCTCCCCCAAGTTATATAAGTGGACTATATATTCTAACAATTGGTATCAGAACATTATGTCCTTTAAGGATAAGCTTAACATCTTGGTGAGATTGATGGTTAATCTTTCTTAGAAAGGATAGTCTTAGATTTGATTAGGCCAACTATGATAGTTCAAAGGAGAAGATGTAGACTCATCTATTGTGCATGGGTCTAGGATTTTGGATGTTGACAATGAGTAACAAGATAATCATTGAAGAAGAGAAGCTTGAAGGATCCAATGAAGTGGATAGAGATCTATTCATGGGTAATATGAGAGCTAGATAAGCACTAATATGAGCTCTTCTAGAGAATGAATACAATTAGGTAAAGTCACTTAAAACATATTATGAAATTTGGAAAGCATTAGAATTTACTTTTGAAGGTGATAAACATGCAAAGAGAATGATATTGTAGAATTGGATATGTGCATTTGAAGGTGCTAAAATGATGGAAGATGAATATGTAAGAAGTAATATTGGTAGAATATCAAAATTTTTTGAATGAATTTGGTCTCATGGTGGAACCAAGGAAGAAGATGAAGTTACATGGAAGATCTTGAAAGGTTTTACACCACCATTCAAATAGGTAGCTCAAAATGATTCAACTAGTAATTCCCTACACTAAGGATTTTACAAAGGATACATTACTTAGAAGATTAGAATCTACTAAAGTAGATCTAAGATATTTTGGAGATATAGCTAGAGTTGAAACTACTTTTAGTTCTCTAAACATTCAACCTAATTTGACAAGGAGTGCAAGCACACATGAAGATTTTGCTAGTAGTATCATATCTATTGTAGACAATAAGATTAAGGAAGGCATAGCTCTTCTTGTGATAAGATAAAAAAATGGTAATAAAACCTTTAAATTTTGGACTTGTGATGAATTTGGTCATTATCCATCTAAATATCCTAAAAGAGAGAAAAAGTATAAGGGAAAGTTTAAGCCTAGATGAGATAGAGATAGAAATTGTTTGTAATAAAATGAAGATGAAGAATCTATTGAGAAAGGTCAAAGTGAAAGTGATGATGAATTAGGATTTGTGGCTATCAAAGAAGATGATATTGATAGAGAAATTGAAGAAGAAAGAGCTCTAGTATCAAACAACTGCACAATTTGTAGTTGCTCATAGTAGGACATGCTACAAACTTTGTTGAGATCTGATTGAAAAGATCATTGTTGAAAGAGATTATTGAAAGAGGGAGATTGTTGAAGAAAAAAATGTGTTTCAATCATTGTAATCTACTTGAGGTTACAAAGGCTAATTATTTTTAGAAAGTTTAGAAGAACAAGTTACACAAACACTTTCTACCAAACTTGGCCAAGTTGTTAGTAGGTGCTGAGAAAAGTTAGAGCAAGCCGATTAGAAAATTAATTAGAGTTGAGTAACATTAAATTATAGTGTATGCCAAGTAAAAAAGGTGATTCTAAGTAATTTCATAGTTGATGCTAAGAAACATAGTATGTGTTGAGCATCAGTAAACCTTAATTAATTTTGAGTGATTACACAGTTCATGTTGAGCAATGCAATATGTGCCAAGCATTAGAAGATTGATAATGCCAAGCTGCTAATTATTTAAAAGACAAAAGATTTGCTAAATCTAAGCTAACAGGTTTGTTCTCTTGAAGTTTGTGAACTAGGTGGAAGATAAGGTTAAGGAGCTGGTGGTGCAGAATTTGAGGTAAACTATTTCTAGGAGAAGTGTCTAGAAGAAAGATGGAATATGAGGCAGATAAATTGTATCCTACCTAATTTATCCAAACTCTAAAATGGATGATGAAAAATGGAAAAGTATCTTAATTTCCTATTTATAAGAATGTTTGTTCATGAAGCAAAGTAGTAGAGAGAGTTAGGGAAGACAAGGAAAGAATAGATGAAAAAGGAAGATAGAAAATCAAGGACTCTACTTCATCAAGTGACCTAAAAGGTGATTGCATTTGTGTACTAAGAAAGAAGGCTTAAGGAGATATATGCTTGAAGGGTGAATAAGATGTCAGAACTAAAAAGTATGAAATCAATGTAGAATTGAGGACTGAATGGTGATCAATAATTTTCAAGAGAAGTTGTAAGTTATATCAGATCAAAGCTCTATTGTTACTCTTTAACAATTTTACTAGTTTAGGGTAAATTCTTTGGATTAAGGTTGATGTAATAGTCATTCAAAAATCCTTTAATCAGGTGGCATTCCAAATGAATGGCCTAAAATCCTCTAACAAGGCTCACTTCTAATAGGGTGATTGAAATCCCTTAACCAGGTCACATTTAACAATGTATTGTAACCTTTAATAGGATTGGACTTTCACAAGGCATCACATCAAAAGAATGAAAAAGGAGTAACATGTTACTGGTGGTATTTCTCAAATTGGGTTTCCACATTAAATTATTATGTCAAGTGTGTTGATGAATCTTTTATGTCTCATGTTTACATTTCTACAAGTTGATTTAATAGTAACCTATAAGTTTTAGCGATTACATGGATGTATGCACAGTTATGAATATTTTATGGGTTCAGTAAACTAAGAGAAAAGTTTTATTTGTACATTTGGAACTTGAATAGTTAATTCACCCCCCTCTCATTTATTTTAAATAATTCCAACAATTGGTATTAGAGTCATCTACTAAGGAGGACTAGTTTGAAGGTACTAAAAGCACAAAGATCAAGATGTGAAAAAGAAAAGTACCTAAGCTTAACAAAGGAAACTTTCCTGCATGGAAAAGTTTGATGAAGCTACATCTTAGAGGACTAGTAGATCATAATCTACCATCTTAGTAGAACATGTTGATCCTACTGCAATTCCAACTACTGAAGATATGAAGAAGAAGAAATAACACAATCTGATGATGTTGGAGATTGCCTCTACCCTAAGCTATGTAGAATTTGATGATATTAAAGACTATGATACTGGAAAGAAAATGTGGGATGCTTTCCACACTATCTGTGGAGGAGAAAAATTGTTCAAAGAGTGAAATTTGAGAGTCTCAGAGGTTATTTTGATGATATGAGAATAGAAGAAGGTGAGAACATTGCTCAATATGTTGCTAGAATAAAAGAAGTTGTTAGTACAATAAGAGGAGCTACTAGTCACATAGATGATGATATTGTTTTAAGAAAATTATTCAAAAAAATACTACCTATTTATGCTATTAGAATTTCTACAATCCAAGAATTGAGATGTATTCTAGGAAATAATCTAACTCTTGAAGGTCTTGTAGGTAGACTCACTACTTTTGAGCTATCTAACTTTGATAATCACAAACCAGAGTGTCTTCAATCTACTTTCAAGGCTAAGTTGTCATTAAAATATTGTGATGAAAAGAAGTAGAAGATGAAAAGAAAGATAAAACATGTGTCTAGTGATAGTGATACAAATGAAGAAGATGTTGAACAACTAGAAACACTACTGGTAAGAAGATTTCATAGAGGAAAAGACAAGTTCAAAGGTAAGTTACCTATCATGTGTCTCAATTGCAATGAGATTCATCATATTGCTACTAGATATCCAGAAAAGAAAAACAACAAAGGTAGTGATAAATATAAAGGTAGAAGAAATGAAGATAGAAAGGATTACAAAGACAAAGGCAAGAAGTGCTAAATTGTTGAAGTTGATGATTCAGATGAATATGATGATGAAGTGGTTTATGTTGCAATAAAGGATAAATCTAATGAAGGTGAGGCAACTACACTTGTGACTTGTGTGAAAAAAAATGATAGATGGATCATTGACAGTGGATGCTCACATCACATGATTGAAGAAAAAACTAAGTACATTATCCTAAATTGTTATGACGGAAATAGTGTAAGATTTGGTAATGATGCACCATGTTTGATAAAAGGAAAGGGTTCTATCAAACTCATAGAAAAGATCTCATGTGACAATGTTTACTATGTTTAAGGACTAAACTATAATCTATTGAGTGTGTCACAACTAGAAAATTTTAGATGCAAGGTTGAATTTGAAAACAAGTCTGCTAAGATATATGACACAAATGTGAAACTAATTGGAAAAGGTGATGAAACTAGAAGTAATCTATTTTATCTTGATATAGAGGATGCTTCTTTTCTTGTTGTGAAATTTGATAAGGTATGGATATGGAACAAAAGGTTATGTCATGTTAACTTTAATAACTTGGTTAGTATTAGTAACATGAAGAAAGTTAGAGCTTTTCCTAAGTTGAAAAAGCCTAATAATATGATATGCAAACAATGTCAGCTAGGCAAAATGACAGAGTCAAGTTTTAAGAGCAAAATTTCTACCTCTAAAGTAATACTAGAGATTTTTTATACTAACTTGTGTGGACCAATTGAAGTGTAAAGCTATAAGGGAGACAAGTACATAATGTTATTTGTAGATGATTATTGTAGAATGATGGCAGTCATGTTTCTAAAACAAAAATCTGATGATTTTGAAATGTTTAAGTGGTTCTTGGCAAGAGTTGAGAAAGAAACAAGTAAAAATATGAAATGTTTAAAATCAAACAAAGGAGGAGAATTCACATCAAATAAGTTTGAAATGTTCTGTAATGATAGAGGAATCAAAAGATAGACATCTGCACCTAGAACCCCTCCACAAAATGGAATTGTTGAAAGAAGAAACAGGTCAATAATGGACTATGCCAAAACACTCATGATGGAAAAGAATGTTTCTCTAAAATATTGGAGAGAAGCTATAAGTATGGCTATCTATACCATGAACCATGCACAAATCAAGAAAGGTACTCATTCAACACCTTTTGAACTATGGTATAGATACTCACCCAATGTAAAATACTTTAAGGTATTTGAAAGAAAATGTTACATTCTTAAAGATGTTAGGAATGGTAAGCTTGATGCAAAAAGTGAAGAAGGTATATTCTTTGGGTACTCAAAAAGAAGTAAAGTGTACAAGTGTTTGAATACTAACACTAAAAATAATTGAGGAAAGTGAAAATGTGAATTTTGATGAATATACAGAATTACATGGTGTTGAACCTATGAAAAAGCTAGAAGAATACAATTCATTTGTATACTTTTATGAATGAATGCCTATTGAAGAAGATGTTGTAAATCAAGTTGGAAACCAACAAAAAAATTTAGTGACTTCCGAGTCACATCTTTTGAATGCCAAGTTGAATTTAGGAACTGAGCTGCATTCAGATGCTAAGTTATAGAATGAAGGAGTTGCACATTCTGATTCTGAAATTAGTGTACATGAAAGAGATGCAGAAATACTTGACAGAGATATAATTGTGACTCTAAAGCTCAAAGAAAAAATGAAGAAACAAGACTTGAGTCAAGATTTTCCAAACATGTCAAAAGACATCATCCTACTAATGAAATCATTGGAAATAAAGATACTAGGCCAATGATAAGAAATATATTGAGAAGTGAATCATGTTGTCTAAGCATGAAGGAACCTAAGACAATAGAAGATGCATTAGAAGATGTTGAATGGTACAAATCCATGGAAGAGGATATTGAACAAATAGAAAAGAATAAAACATGGAGTCTAGTTCCAGACTTGAAGACAAAACTGTGATTGGCAACAAGTGGGTATTTAGAAACAAGCTAGATTAAAATGGCGAAATCACAAGGAACAAAGAAAGATTGGCTTGCAAAGGATATGCACAAGAAGAAGGAATTTAATATGGAGAGACATTTTCCCCTATTGCAAGATTGGAAGGAGTAAGAACTCTACTTTCTTATGCTACATACAAAGGATTCAAAGTCTATCAGATGGATGTTAAGACTACATTTCTGAATGGCATATTAGAAGAAGAAGTTTACATAGAATTACCACATGGATTTGTTAATGATAACGATAAGAATATGGTATGTAGATTGCACAAAGCACTATATGGTTTGAAACAAGCACCAAGAGCATGGTATGAGAGACTTCATAAGTATCTTGTGAAGATTGGATTTGAAAGAACTGATGATAACAATAATATGTAAATAAAGAAAAAAAAAAGTAAAGGTATTTTGTTATCTAAAATTTTTGTTGATGATATAATATTTAGAGGTCAAGATGCTTTATGTAAGGATTTTGAAACTTAGAAGAAGCATGAATTTGAAATGTCAATTTTTGGAGAAATTAATTTTCTTGTAGGATTGCAAGTATGTCATCTAAATTATGGTATATTTATCACTCAGTCAAAATACATCAAGGAAATATTGAAATTTTTTGGACTAGAGGATTCAAAACTAGTAAGTACACCTATTGTGATAAGACACAAAATGTCAAAGAATGATGATTCTATTGAAGTGAACCAAACACTACACAATTCTATGATTGGCAAGTTACAATATGTTGTACATAATAGATCTAATATTGCATTATTTGTAGGGATAGTTACTAGATTCTCTGCAAACCCCAAGGAGCATTATTTAATGGCTGTGAAAAGAATAATGAGACACTTCAAAGGAACATAAGAGTTTGGCCTATACTAAAAGAAGAATGAAAAGTTTGACTTGAGAGCATACATTGATTATGACTAGGCTAGCAACATAGATGACAGAAAGAGCGTTACTGGAGTAGAACTTTTCTTAGGTAAGAGACTAGTTACATGGACTAGTAAGAAATAAAAGTTATATCTCACAATATACCACTGAAGCTAAATATGTTGTTGCTACTATAAAATACACAAAAATTGTATGGATCAAGTAACTACTCAAACGAATGATGGTGTAATGCCCCTCCAAGGGATCCAAAGAATTAACCTAGAATTTCGCTAAGTTTGGTAGCATTTTTTTTTTTAACATGAAAGTAATATCATTCACAACTAATACAAGAATAATGGAAGCAATAGAAATAACCATCTAAAAGTGAACATAAACATAACATATTACATTCTTTAAGGATCCCTTAACATTGAATTACATCTAAATCAACTAACATTATTGAATCCATCTAATACAACAACCACATGACATAATAATGATAAGTCCAATGTTTATACATTACATTTTTAAATGCTCAATCATCCACTGTACATGTCACAGGGTATGAAAAGCTTAAAATAATATACATATGTGAAATAAGGTACATCATCCTAATCTATTTCATGATACATCAAAGTAAAGATAATCATATGATACACATGATACATCATCATAGAAGATATATACATCCATCATAAAGATCAAACATAGTAAAATAAGTGCATGGTTCCTCCCAACTATAAATAGCATCATCAGACCATCGTGGGTCCTAGCCATCCCTCTGTGTGTAATATTCCAAATCATCGAGGAGATCATCAGTGTTAACATAGTAGGAATGTCACTCCTAACATATACTATATCATATGCAAAAAGTAATCTAACATGAAAATATAAGAATAAGATAACATCATCTAACATATGCTAATCATCAATGAAATGATACATATCCACCATCATGAAGGACACATCAGCCATGATGTCTCAATAGATCTCAAATTATAAGAGTGGAAAAACACTACCACTTGACTGCGTGGTACTTAAGTGGTCCACACCCATCATGCTGAGGAGATAATCTCAAGTCTCAAATAGGCTATAAAAATCACATAGCATAAATACTCTCTATAAGTCTCAAAATCCTAGAAGTATACTAACTCAAAGGTTCCAAACACAAAACTGACATCTAATTCCTAAAGGCACACAAAGATATGTAGGAACCTACTATGCAAGCAGGAAAGTGTCATCGCATATATCATGTCAAAGTTACCCTGGCAGTTAGCTAAACTCCACGGGTCCCTACTGATCCTCATGTGGCCACTAGTATCCTCTCATACTGACAAGGCATACTATGGAGTGCAAGGTCACAACCATGTGTTCTCTCTACTCCCATCCTAGTCTATAAAAGCACTCGAGGCATGGGTGAGAACAAAACAATTTTTTTTTAGGTTCATTTAGTTAGTATTAGGTGTGACTGTTTTCACTTTTTAAACAACTTACAATGAGTTACCCTAGTAGGCTCTTAGGGCCCCGACCCCCATTGCAAGCCACTTCCTAACACTAAAAGTAGATAACCTACCCTAAGCTCATGGAATCATAAATCTCAAAATCATAAAAGATAATTCATAATAAGAACATCAAATATGCACAATAAAGGCATCAAATCTCCATGAGAAAGCATCCATAGAAAATCGTGATCACAACAGCTCTCTATTGGAAACTGAAGCATCACTGATAATCAAAAGTATCCATTGGTTCCCAATAACCAAAATATATCTCAAATCATACTGATTGAAGACTCCAAAATGGTTGAGTCAAACATGTCACAACTTGACATCATAAAATAACATTTCAGTCCCATCATGGTGACTAGATAATAACCCAAGGATAACTGATCAATGACTCAAAAATGGTTAAGTCAAGTGTCTCATACATAAGAACCTCAACTATAATAGTCAGTAATTACAAGCATTAAATAGAGCATTCCATCACATAACCATGGTTGGGTTTATAAAGATCGAGATTAAAACATCATCATGACATCACAATCACATAACCCCCAAGCCTCTAGTACACGTCCACTGGTTGTCAATAACCAAAATATATCTCAAATCATACTGATTGAAGACTCCAAAATGGTTGAGTCAAACATGGCACAACTTGACATCATAAAATAACATTTCAGTCCCATCATGGCGACTAGATAATAACCCAAGGATAACTGATCAATGACTCAAAAATAGTTAAGTCAAGTGTCTCATACATAAGAACCTCAACTATAACAATCAATAATTACAAACATTACATAGAGCATTCAATCACATAACAATGGTTGGGTTTATAAAGATCAAGATTAAAACATCATCATAACATCATAGTCACATAACCCCTAAGCCTCTAGTAGATGTCCTATTACTTGTCAACACTAGTCAACCCAAAACCCAAAACAATAGCATAAAGAATACACAATGCAAACACATGTTTTGGTTTTGCTAAAATTACATAATTGAATTAAGTGTGTTTTCGAATCTAGATATCAAGTGGAGAAATTGTACGTTTTACCTAACCCATATATTTGTTTGATAGATAAAAGTTTCTCCCCAAAACCATTAGACTCAATTTTCTAATTGATCTAATAATATTTTGTTTATATAAACATTTTTTGAAAAATGACATTCCCAATGAATCCAATATTATCAAACAAAATTTGCATATATTCAAAACTTCGATTTATAACACGTTCTAATATTTAACCTTAATTAAACTAAGTTTAATTAAGTTAATTATTAATATCTCAAGTTATTATTCATATTTTTAAATCATTTACCTTTTACAGAATGATCCATCTATACAATCATTTTAATAAAATATTTATTTATAACTAATATACATATATGTATATACATATATATATACAAAATATACATATATTATAATATACAATAATGACATTTTATAAAAATGAAATATAAAAATTGAATTATCAAAATCAATTTTTCATCCACATAACCCCCAATGACCATATTAAAAAATAAAACAAAATAAAATGTAATCCCCCCTACCATGGTATGCAGTACGTACAGCCACAGGGACTGCGTCGATAGTGGGTACTGTGTACCCTTGTTGTCGTAGTCCGGTGATGGTACATCTCTGCAACCCGCAGGGGTATGGGGTACCATACATGCCAACCCCCCTGCCCAACGTGATTTGCAATTTATTCTTTTTTTTATATAACATTTTTAATAAAACGTTTCCCATAAATGAAAATGCAAATTGCAATGCGATTTAATGAGTTTCCACTGTGGCAATTCATTTGATTTTTCCATTAAAATAAATAAATAAATAAATATATAAATACACGCAGAATTTTGTAAACATATATATTTAAATATGTAGATCTGAAATTGTACATATACTTTCCACAAAGATTATACATACGATTTTATGAGTTTCCTATAAAATATTTACTCTCTAAATTTACCCAATAATTTTTCTAATTGATTTGGCTACAATTTAAACCCTAGCCCCCTGTTCTCTTCAGATCTATGCATATAAAGTTTCTCAATAAATCTTAACCACCCATATTGAAAAATGCATCCAACCACAATATGGAAATCCTCAGAAAACATATGGAAGACACGAGGAAGATAGGAAGTGCAAGATGCAGAAATACCATATGTAATATCACAAGAGTCTACCCAGATTCTAATGCTAATTTTCTCTTCCTTAGAAAACCCGCAGAGCAAGCTCCTCCCTTCTCCAAAGTTCTCGAGTCCTCCAATGCTCCAAGATGCTCTTCAAAATGCTATGTCTAAGCTTCTAGGAATGCCTGAATATAAGCAGCTCTCAGGAAGCACCTAGAATGTCTCTAGAAACCACTAGAAGGTGTCACCAACTAAGCATGTGTCTTTTCCCACCTTCTAGATGAGTCATAAGGTTGTAGACACCATGTGCTTGATTGGTGCACTAACCCCTGTATTGTTGACAAATGAGAAATGAAAAGGTGCGTTAACTCCTAGGCAAGCTTATAACTCTTATTTAATTTTTATATAACTTTCATTTTATTTTTTTATAACTTTTATTATTATTATTTATTTATTACTTTATTTTTATTTTATAATTATTATTAATTTTAATTTCTAATTTTATTTTATTTAATTCTTTTTCCTCAATTAATTCTAATTTAATTAATTATAATCAAAATATCAAAGATCATGATAATATATTAATTTTCTCCAAATAATTAATTTATTAATTAAATCTATTTATTAAGACTTAATTAATAGAAAATTTTCATTAGACCTCCAAGATAAAATATGAAAACCCATCATAGAACAACTCACACAAAATTAGTCTAAGGGGTTAAAATCACTAAATATGTCATCGGACACATTCGATGGGTAAAATATCCTGATACTTGTCCTACCTCACTAGGACAAATGGTTTAAGGGTTTGAGATTTGGACTTGAGAATTTATCTCCCTTCTCTTATCATTGAGATAGTGTAATAGGGTACACTCATCTTGGAAATTCAGAGAAGTCGATACCCGGTACCTGCAACCTGCATAAAAACCATGCATGTACATACTATATATATATATATATATATATAATACTAAGCTAAACAGGTAATGGCAAGAAGTGGTGTATTGTGTAGATCTCGACTAGTAGGTGACTACGACTTCCTTCCTTAACCATATCAGAAATACCATACAAAAAGAACAAACATGCACACTGGATACACATGCAAGTATGGGGTAAGTATCCATAATAAAACACATGAGATAATAAACCATCTAACTAATCATCATCAATAACTAAAAGCAATACAATGATCATCATGCATACATGAAATGTAAAGCCTAAATGATCTCATCATATATCAATTGAATCCATAACATCATATCTAATAGTCTCAAAACAATACCACTAATCCATAAAAGTAGTCTAGCATAGTTTGATGATGATAACAACAATGTCCAAAAAAGATGTGAACAAGGGTGGGCACTACAACCACCCCCCCTTGGATTAGGCTTACTCCTGGAAGCCTACAAACAAGTAGGGATATAACTCCCATAATCTAGCTGCATCCTCCCAAGTAGCTGAAGAATCATCATTAGGGTCCCATTGGACCCTTAGCTGTTGGATGGTTCAACCCGTGAGGGTCAACTCCTACTGCTCTAGAATATGAATCAGCTGCAAAGCCAGCTGGCTGTCCTCTACCTGTAACACATTCCAATCAAGAACATGTACAATATTAGAAATATACTGCCTAAGCCCTGAAACATGGAAAACATCATGAATGTGAGCTAGGCTGGGTGGCAGAGCAAGACGGTAAGCAACTGGGCCAATCCTCTCTAGAATCTTGAATGGTCCCACAAAGCGAGGTGCTAGCTTAGAACCCTTTTTGTATCAGATCAGACTCTTTTGTGGATGCACTCTCAAGAAAACCTTATCACCCACAACAAACTGCTTATCTATCCTATGTACATCAACATACTTTTTTTTGCCTATGTTGTGCCATAGTCAAGTGCTCACAGATATGCACTAGCTATTGCTCCATATCATGAAGCATCTTAGGACCCAATAGGATGCGATCCTCAAGACTGTCCCAACTCAATGGTGTATGAAAAGGACATCCATATAATGCCTAAAATGGTGCCATGCCAATAGAACTATGATACCCATTGTTGTAAGCAAACTCCACTAGGTAGAGATAGTCCTCCCAATGTGTCTGCCTATCCATCACATACATCTGTAACATATCCTCCAAAAGGTGATTCACCCTCTCTATCTGACCATCTATCTCTGGATGATATGCTGAACTGAAATTTAATTGCGCTCCAAGCTCATGCCGTAGCGATGTCTACAATATGGATGTGAATATTGGATCCCTGTCAGAAATCATCTTCCTAGGAATACCATGTAATCTCACAATGTCATGCATGAAGACATTAGCTACAGAAGTTGTTGTATAGGATGACCTGATTGATGAAAAATGTGCCACCTTAGTCAACCGATCAACAGTGACCATGATAGCATCATGTCGACGAACAGTCATAGATAATCCTACTATGAAGTCCATAGAGATGATGTCTCACTTTCATGAAGGAATGAGATTTGGCTACAAAAGTCCAGCTGGGTTCTGGTGTTTTTCCTTAACTCTCTGACACTCAAGACACCTAGTCATATAATTAGCAATTTCTCGCTTCATCCCAGACCAAAAGAACAAATGTCTCAAATCAGCATGCATCTTCTTGACACCTAGATGTGCTGAGTAAGGTGTATGATGGGCCTTCACTAAAATCAAGGTGTGAAGCTCATCTAGTAATGGCACATAAATCCTCCCCAAATTTCTTAGAAGACCATCTAACTCTCAAATGTACCCTGCAAACCTACCTTCCAAAGGTCTTCTTGAATCTATCTCTCTGCACACTTCTTGATACCAAGAATCTGTAGGAAGTGCCTCAAGAATCTAACTCCTCAAATCCACACTAAGAGTCATAGATGATATCACATGTCTCCTGTGACTAAAATCATCTGCCACCACATTTTCCTTTCCCTGGATATACTTCACCTCAAAATCATATTCGCATAGGAATTCCATTCATCGTCTCTAGTGAGCATTCAAATTAAGCTGAGTGAAAATGTACTAAAGACTGTGATGATCACTGTGTAGCTCAAATCTATGTCCCAACAAGAAATGTCTCCACCTTGTCAAAGCATGAACTACTACTACTAACTCAAGATCATGCATAGGATAATCTAGCTCATGATCCTTGAGCTTGCATGATTCATACGCAATCACCCGTCCATTCTGCATCAAAATTGACCCAATCCCTTCTAGAGAAGCATCTGTACACACCATGAAATCACCTTCTCGATTAGGTACAGCTAAGATCAATGCACTAGTAAAAAGCTCCTTGAGCTTCTAAAATGCTTCCACACATTTCTCCATTCACACAAACTTCTTTCCTTTCCTCTAAAGAGAAGTGATAAGATGTGCTATCCCAGAGAAGTTTTGGACAAATTTGCGATAATAACCAGCTAGGCCCATGAAACTACGAATCTCTGACACATTAGTCGGTATAGGCCAATCTATTATCGCCTAAATCTTTGTAGGATCCACTAAAATACCATCACCTGAAATGACATGCCCTAAATACTGAATCTTTGATTTGAAGAATTCGCACTTAGCTGCATTAGCATAAAGCTGATTGTCTCTTAAACACTATAAAACCAATCACAAGTGTTCCTCATGCTCCTTCTGAGACATAGAATATATCAATATGTCATCAAGAAGCACCAGTAAAAACCTATCCAAATAAGATCAGAACACACTATTCATCAAACTCATGAAAACCAATGGAGCATTTGTCAACCCAAAAGGTACCACTATGAACTAATAATGCCCATAGCGAGTTTGAAAAGCGATCTTATGAATATCAGCATCCCTAATGTGAAGCTGGTGGTATCCTAACTTAAGGTCAATCTTGGAGAATACTATAGCTCCCTCAATCTAATCAAATAAGTCATCAATCCTAGGAAGAGAATACATGTTCTTAATAGTCACCTTATTCAATTATCTGTAGTCAATACAAAGGCCCAAAGAGTTGTCTTTCTTCTTCACAAAGAGCACTGGAGCTCCCCATGGTGATACACTAGGTCGAATGCTCCCTTTGGCCCAAAGTTCCTCTAGCTGAAGACGTAACTCACCCAATTCCTATGTAGTCATACAATAAGGAGCTTTAGAGATAGTCTCCGTTCCAAGAATTAGATCAATACTAAAATTGATGTCCCTCTTTGGAGGCATGCTTGGAATCTCACTTGGAAAGACATCTACATACTCCTATAAAATTATGTGATATAAAGTCTTTCTCACAGGATCTTCCTCATCAAGATCATTTACCATAACAACAAATATCTAACATCCCTTACGAAAACTTTGCTTCAATTGCATAGCAGAAATCATCCGCAGAAATATAGGCCTTGGTATCCCAACTATCTTCACATCATTCCCTTGGTCATCTTGGCACATTATAATCTTCTTCCTACGATCTATATGGGCTCTATGAGATCCAAGCTAGTCCATACCCAAAACCACATCATAAGAACCAAGGGGTATGACTCGAAGATCCACTATAGTATCCAAGCTTCCTAAGCTAAGCCCACACTTATGAACTACAGAATTTGTGGAGACCTTAATACATGAGGCTAGTTCCACTTGCCAAGCATAATCTTGCTTCACCACATCCAAATCACACTTAGAAACTATAGATGGTGATATAAATGAATTTGTAGCTCCTGAATCAAACAATACTGAAAGAGATATACCTTGAATAGTACCTATGGTCTACCCCACTATTCCCTGATGATCTACCTGACAATGATCTACTACTGCAAATACTCTATGAGTTCTACCTGCATCACCCACTATAGGCTCTAAGATGGTTGATTGGACTGATTTTGTCTATTGCGCTAAGTATTGTGGTTGTTCTTGAAGTTAGAACCTTTCCCACCACCTTGAGCCTAAGAATTTGATCCCTTCTGCTGCTGTGTCTGCTGAGACTACTGTTGATACTGTTTCCCCTTAGAAAAGGAAGGCTTCCTTTTACCACCTAAATTATAGTTTCCTTTAGACCCTAATGCTGCTGGTGCTTCTACAAAGCCTCCTTGAGCAAGGTTGACACTTTTCTCAACAAGGATAGCTTGATGTACCATATCCTTGAGGGTTTTTGGCTCAAATACCTTGACACCCCCAATTATACGGTTACTCAAACCGCTAATAAAGTGCTATGTCAACTGAGCTAAATTTTCATTGAATCCTAAAAAAGACATGAGCTTATAAAACTTACACTCATACTCAGTCACTGACATAGTGTACTACAAGAGATTATGAAACTCATCTGCCCTTTGCTGCTTCCATTCCTCTTGTAGGAATCGTTCGCAAAAAATTTCTAAGAATAGTTCCCAAGTGACACTGCTCATATTGATCCCAAGCTTCTTCTCCTCAATTTTCCACCAAGTGGCCCCAAAATTCTCCAAATTGGTGATTACAAATCTTGCCTTAACATTGCTGTCAAAATCCTGCATGGCAAAAATCCTATCCAGGGAAATAAGTCACTATTCAGCCACATAACTAGAACCTTGCCCATTGAAAGGCTTGACCTTGGATCTTGAAAGATCCTTCATTTGAGTGGACACAATGGACCTTTGACGATCCTTCCAAGGGCTCCTAGACCTAGGTCTATGCTTTTGTTCTGTCTGATGTGCTTTGGGCTGATCTTCAATAGGAGGTAGATGTTCAAGAATAGTCTGCATCATCTATCTCAAATCAACCTCTTTAGACTCAGCTTGGTCCTCTCTATGGCTCTCTTTTTGCTGCTTACTAGCGTGCTCTCCTATACTCTCTTCATGAGCAGATTCCCCATGGGTAGACTCATGGACACTCATAGCTCTGCCATGACTACGGCCTCTACCATGGCCTCTAATAGAAGATCTAGTCCCAGATACCATCATACAATAGTAAAAAGTACTATTACAATCAAAAGACACACATTTACAAAAGTCTACGTTCAATTCCAGTTTTGTCTATGTTTAGGTTTAAGTAAAATTTTCAGTTTTGAAACTAAGTGTTGAAGTATGAAAAATATACAAGAAATAGTTTAGGTTCTGTTTTAGTTCACCTAGTTTCAAGTTTGAAAAGATACACTTAATAGATCAAAGTTCTAATTGTTCCAAAATACCTAGAGCTCCCAATGTAGAAACTTGGGCTCTGATACCAAATGTAATGCCCCACCAAGGGATCCAAAGAATTAACCTAGAATTTTGCTAAGTTTGGTAGCATTTTTAAAAAAAAATTTAAAACATGAAGGTAATATCATTCACAACTAGTACAAGAATAACGAAAGCAATATCAATAACCATCTAAAAGTGAACATAAACATAACCGATTACATTCTTCAAGGATCCCTTAACGTTGAATTACATGTAAATCAACTAACATTATTGAATTCATCTAATACAACAACCACATGACATAATAATGATAAGTCCAATGTTTATACATTACATTTCTAAATGCTCAATCATCCACTGTTGATGACGGGCCACACTACCCGTACCAATTCACAACCAAAAATGCAACAATATGGAGATAGAGAGAGATGACAAAATGCTTCATAAAACTTCCATTTCTTGAACTTCCTTTAGAAGAGCTTCCATTTCTTGAACTTGATTACAAACGATTATAAGCCTTGCTTAAATAGGCACTTCTAACCCAAGACATTACAAACAAAAGCAATGTGGGATAAAAGGTAAATACAACTGCCTTTAAATAAATATTAAATTCCCACCCAAATACAACTAAGCACCCAAAAAATATTAAATGCATGATTTAAGGAACTTTCCACAAACTTCTAAGATGCCACCTACACACCTTGATTAATGGAATGACAACTATTTTTATTATTTTCTATTTATGCCACCCATGCACCTTGAAAATAGAAATTCCTCTTTTCTCCTCTTTTTTTTTCCTTTTTTTTAATTATTTTCCTTCCATTTTCATCACTTTCTCTCTCCTCCATAATTTTTTTTTTTTTTTTCCTAATAATTTAATTTTCCCATGCAAGATGCTCCTGCATCAGACTCCCTTGGTAGATAGAAAAGTGTGTCCCACACTTTGATGTCAAAAGAAAGATATAGAACCATTTTCATCTTCACCACAAGCTTCCACCTCAATAGGGACAAGAAAACCAACATGCAAATCTTCCACCTTTTTTTTTGCTGATGCATGATGCTCCTGCATCCGACTCCCATGGTAGGAAAAATTTTGTGAGTATGGAGTCACAAAATGAAGTAGCCATTGTTGACATAATTTTTTTCCTCTTCCTCCAACACATAGCTGGAACAAGTATCTGATGCTGAAATTTCTCCTTTGCAATGAACTCTATCCAAGCATAAATCTCATCCTCATTCAATCTTGTTGAATTAATCACACCTGTAATAAATCTAGCAACACCATACCAATATTCCTTTGCATACCGCACATGACTAACAAGATCCTCATGCAAACCATCATCAATATCTTTTAAACTCATATCAAAGACAACATCCCATGATTCATAAAAATTTACCTGTTTGACATCTTCATTTTCGCTTGCCTCTTTTATGTCGTCAACAATGCACATAACTACTCCACCTGCTTGATCTCCAACGAAGGCACTATATTCTTCCTCCATTGTTGCAATCTTCAAATCATCTTGATCTACTTTAGGTTCGTAAATCTTGTCATCTTTATGCTCTTCCTCTTGTCGTTCATCTTCTTCAACTTTAGGTTTGCAAATGATTTCCTCTTCATCCGCTTGCTCTTCCACTGGATCATCTTTCTTTTCCACATCCAAGGAATTATCAACATCTCTTTTCTGGTGACATGCTCTTCTCTTCTGCAACTCAGCTTCTAATTCATTCACTTGCTTCTGCAAATCAACTAGCAATGATTGTTGATTTCTTGCTCTAAATTTCTCAAGTCGAGGAATCCTCAGAATCCATCCAATCACAAAATTCATCTTCTTCTTTCTCTTCTCCATAATCAAGTCTTCAGAAGACAAATCTTGTCCAAAACAAGAACCTTGTGCAAACTGCCTCACAGTCGACGCTCTGTCTACACAATCAAGAACTTCTTCACAAACTTCACCCAACTCAAGGTCCTGGTGCAAACTACCTCATGTTCGGTGATCTGTCCGCACACTCAGGAACTCCTGCTCTGATACCACTGATGATGGGCCACACTACCCGTACCAATTCACAACCAAAAATGCAACAATATGGAGATAGAGAGAGATGAAAAAATGCTTCATAAAACTTCCATTTCTTGAACTTCCTTTAGAAGAGCTTCCATTTCTCAAACTTGATTACAAACGATTATAAGCCTTGCTTAAATAGGCACTTCTAACCCAAGACATTACAAACACAAGCAATGTGGGATAAAAGGTAAATACAACTACCTTTAAATAAATATTAAATTCCCACCCAAATACAACTAAGCACCCAACAAATATTAAATGCATGATTTAAGGAACTTTCCACAAACTTCTAAGATGCCACCTACACACCTCGATTAATGGAATGACAACTATTTTTATTATTTTCTATTTATGCCACCCATGCACCTTGAAAATAGAAATTCCTCTTTTCTCCTTTTTTTTTTTTTTCCTATTTTTTTATTATTTTCCTTCCATTTTCGTCACTTTCTCTCTCCGCCATAATTTTTTTTTTCTTTTCCTTTTTTTTTTTCTTTTTTTTTCTTTTCATGCATCAAGTGTACATGTGACAAGGTATGAAAAGCTTAAAAGAATATACATATGTGAAATAAGGTACATCATCCTAATCTAGTTGATGATACATCAAAGTAAAGATAATCATATGATACACATGATACATCATAATAGAAGATATATACATCCATCATAAAGATCAAACATAATAAACTAAGTGCACGGTTCCTCCCAACCATAAATAACATCAATACATATCCACCATCATGAAGGACACATTAGCCATGATGTCTCAATGGATCTCAAATGATAAGAGTAGAAAAACACTACCACCCGACCACGTGGTACCTAAGTGGTTCACTCCCATCGTGCTAAGGAGATAATCTAAAGTCCCAAATAGGATATCAAAATCACATAGCATAAATACTCTCTATAAGTCTCAGAATCCTAGAAGTATTCTAACTCAAAGGTTCCAAACACAAAATTGACATCTAATTCCAAGAGGCACACAAAGACATGTAGGAACCTACTATGCAAGCAGGAAAGTGTCATCACATA